>JAJJWW010008349.1:0-393774 GCA_023531295.1 Papaver armeniacum
CGATCAAGCGACAAATCTACAAAAGGCTACGGGAATGCCAAAGGCGCCAGGTCGGCTGACGAATATACAAAAGGCTACGGGAATGCCAAAGGCACCCGGTCGGCTGACGAATATACAAAAGGCTACGGGAATTCCAAAGGCGTCCGATCGGCTGACGAATATACAATAGGATACGAGAATGCCGAAGGCGCCCAATAGGATAGACTACCAAGGAGGGAGTAGCCCCGTTCAACCAGTGCCCTACCCGCCCCAACGTTCATGTGAAAAAAGGAGGGAGTAGGTGCGCCTCACCAATGCCCTACCCACCCCTATGTCCACCTGACAAAAGAAGAGAGGCCGGGGAGTAGGCGCGTGTAACATACGCCCTACACGCTCCACAACATCTATCTAAAAAAAAAATAGAACAGAAAAGAGAAACAGAGAGTAAGCGCGTTCAACCTATGCCCTACATCTCCCCACCCCCCATCCACCTGTCTAAAAAAAAAGGAAGGAGTAAGCGCGCTTAACCTACGATTCCCCCCACCCATTGTTATTCGAAGAGAAAAAAGTGGTAGGCGTGTTTAACCACCACTCTACTTACCCATTCAATCATCCGAAAAGAGAAAGCAAGTTGGCGCACCCAACCAATGCCCTACCCAACTCACTATACTCTTCTAAAAAAAAAAAGAGAAAAGGGTGCGTAGGTGCATTTCCACATAAAAATTAGGAATGATAAAACTTAGGTAACACCGATAAGAAATTAATATTCACCAAGTGCCATATTAATATCCCACGTTAATCAAAAAGAAATATAATAATAAAGCAAAGAACCGAAAAAGAAAGGAACAAACCAACAACAATAAAAATTATCCAAAAGACATGAAGGACTCAAAACAACCAAAGAAAAGCAGGAAAATGAGGAAGCATTATACTAAGCGGACTGAAGCTGTGACAACTCCTGCCGCTTCTTCTCAAGCTCCGCGCGTACTTTTTCCTCCGCAGTCTCAGCCCGTATCACCTCTTCTCTATCCACCCCAACATCTTCAACCAATTGATCCAATGCACTCTTTCTACTGGTAGTCATCTCATAACGCACCTATAACTCCTCCTCTAGCTTAGAAATATGACCTGCAAGCTGAACGCGGCGATCATTACGATTCTTCAATAGGATGGTAGTATCCCACTGGGAACTTAATGTTAATCTCTGATCGGATGGTAGTCTCCCAGCAACGCATCACCGCCGCATCAACAGGATCATCCCCTACCCGCATGAGCTGGTCGGCGAGAGGTTTTTAGCCATGTAGCACAAAGTCCGGATGTCCAAAAGATCCGCTCTCACCATGTGACCACCGTCGCGCTCCACAATGTCCCTGTAAGTGGCGGCGAAGAAAGTTGGTACCAAAAAGCCATAGACTAGCGTATGGGTAGCGGGGATCTACTCCAACCTCAAAGACTTTTCGCTACTAAGGGGAAATGAATTTGCACATCCTCATGGGTTATTGGTGTGTTTGGGACCACCGTTACTTTAGGAATATCAGCTCGTTTCTCCGAAAGAAGAACCACCACCTTCTATCCGGGTACGCTTAGTAGACCCGCATGCGCCGCACACCATTTGTGTTGGAGCCTTCGGGTCTGGAGGTCTCCTTACGTTTATTACCCATATCCTAGTGCCAAATGCGAGTATTAACAAGAATGCGAGAACACAATGCAAAGACAAATGAAATATATACATATCAAGAAACTAACCTTAGGAATGATTGAGTCGAGTGAAGGATCAGTAGCTTTGTGAAGAAACGCGGAAGAACCAGAGGATGCACTACACCATTTTCTTGGATTTGTAACTCAAATTTGTAAATGCCTACTATCAGTTACGAATTCGTAACAGGAAATTGTTGTTACAAATCTTGTCGATTTGTGAATCGTCGAAAGAGGAGTTACGGGTCGTAGCAGGGATATAGTTCCACGCGTGCCATCCGTGTGCGTGGGTGGTCACCGCTTCATATTTTTCCACCCAAGAAATGTATAACTGAGGATATTTCATCCCTTGGTCACAGTTGATGGTTAGCTGAGATGGTCACTTGGTCATAGACTCAATACACATGAGTCGAACCACTTCATATCTTTTCACTCGAACCACTTCTCTCTTTCCATTTTCCTCATCTCTGCAGAAGCGAAGTTTGGTTTTCAGTTTTAGGATTTCGATCTGAAGGAAAAGATGAATCTGTTTTTTTCGATGAGATGAAGTGATTTGTGTTTCTATTTGTGTTTCGGTAAGTGTTTGAATCTGTTGTTTTCTCATCTCTTTCCACTTTATTTATCTCTGCAGAAGCGAATCTAGGGTTCAGCCTGAAAATGAAGTTTTGGTTTCAATCTGAACTGAAAATGTAAGTGTTTAAAGCTTTCAATTTGTGTTTCGATTTTGGTATCGATCTGTTCTTTTCGATTAGGGTTTCATTAAGGTGTTGATGTGTTAATTGGATTTTCAAGTTTAAATGAGATTTTCGTTTAGGGTTTCAATTTTATATGAGATTTTCAGTTAGGGTTTCGATTTATATGTGATTTTTGATTAGGGTTTCGTTGGTCTGATGATTTTTGTATCTTTTATAGGGTTTCATTTTCCTTTTGAGTCAGTAATGTTTCAATCATAATCTTTTAGAATTGATTTTAGGGTATAATAATGGATTAATTATTTCTTAGTACTATGTAGCAAATGATGTTAGTAGTTTAATATTTTATTCTTCTTTGATTAGTAACATACATGTGATTGATTCGATATATTTGGTTGTTCTTCTATTTAGTATTCTTTTTTTCATATTTTCGTGGATTCCAGTTGGGTCTTGTTGATTTGGTTTCTTACTATCTGTTTTGGTTTCTAGTTCTTGAATATGTTAAATGAGAACTGAGTTTGTTTGTTTCTAGTTCTTGAACATACTAGTTTGATGGTTTTATTTTCAGTTAGTATGATGTTGATTGGGCGAATTGATTGAATTACTTCCAGATTGGTTCACATACATTCTTATCTACGTCATTGAGAGTGTTCATGTGGAATAAATTTACATCAAGTTTAAGTGGTAAAGACTACAAGTTGTTAAGGTTACCTGTTTGTGTAAATGTATATGAGAAAACCATTATTATACTTATGATGATATTGTAGTTTCTAAATAGGTTGACACACATGAAAGTTGGCACATTTGATTCCATTGCTAAAACTTCATCAAAATCTCTCTATTTACATGATAATTAAGTTGTAATCTGAAATTGTTGTCTGGATTTTCAAGGTCGATTGATGTCGAACTAGGAGCTTCCCTAGTTTACTGCATGATCAGAAGTGTATTCCAGAACAGTAGTAAGTTGTTGTAGGTTACGAATTTGTGGATATTATGTTGTTGCTTGTAGTTAATAACTTAATATGCTAAGCTAGAAGGTGCTTTCATATTTTAATAGGATTAAAGTAGTAAAATATTTAGTTACAGAGGGTCTCTTTTGTTTGTTGATATTTCTTTTACTCTGTTGTTATTAGTACTAGTAGTCTCTAATTGAAATTCTGGAGAGTAGTGAACAAAATTTCTCTTGCATTTTAGTTTTCTTATTTCTGTTTTGGGTGAATTGTTATTGCCAGCAAATGTGCAACTAATGCTCAAGAAACAATTATCGTGGCAATGGATCTTTAATTATAGGCTGGCAGAAAATTTATAGGAAACAAGTTTTAGCTTAAGAGAAACAGGAATGTGTATGTAATATGAACCCGTACCAATGGGTGCTTCAGTTAGAAATGGATTATGAAGAGCAAAAATGGCATACGAATTAGCTTATGTCTGTTATATGTACAAATAGTCTTTCATTTGATTTTTGATATTGTACACTCTAATATCTGTTTTTTGTAATCAACTATAGGTTCCTGGATAATGAATCCATCGTAGATGCTAACGATAATGGGCAGCTAGAAAATGGGGTATACAACTCATGGGTTGTCTCTATAGTGAAACAAGTGGAAGAAGTAAAAATGGTATTGAAACTCATCCCAATTTGGTCGACATGTATGCTATTCTGGACAGTATATTCTCAAATGAAAACTTTATCAGTTGAACAAGCAACTTTCATGAACAGACATATCGGTTCATTCGTTTTCCCATCAGGATAATTTTCGGTATTTCTCACTCTAACGACATCCCTGATCGTATGCGAGGTACACCTGAACATGAAAAAGTCATTTCAATATTAAAATTGAGTTATGATAATTTATCTCCTCCTTTGAAACAATGTTTTACTATTGTTGTATCTTTCCTAAAGATTGGAGTATTTGATAATTGGCTTAGAAGGAAAGAAATTTATGTTACCTAATTGATCCATTAGAAAAGTTATTGTGCCAGTTAATGGAAATCTTCATTTTCGTTTACGAAATGGCAAACTCAAAGGCTTGCTTTTTTTGAAAGATTGTTAGTTACTTTGGTACATGAAGTACGTTCATTTGTGCCACTAAAACTAGTAATTACATTTTGAATAAACTCTCTTCGAACTTGGAAATTGCACATGCTCATATGAATCTCAAGTATGCAGTAAAACTAGACATATATAAAAAAATGTGGTTGTGTTAATTGGTGCAGCTGAAGCTAGACAGTTAATTTCCTTCAATACATCGTTGTTGCTACCTTTGACATAAGGAAATGATTGAAGTTGCTACCTTCAATAAGACAAACGCTATTTGCCTTATAGTTAAATTATCATATGAATTGGACCAACCATATAATGCTTGATTGCAATTTGGATTCGTTTTGGATTCTTTTTTTCTTTTTGATTAATTTTGGGCTACGTTAAGTTTCTAGTTGAAAGATATAATTATGTTATATTCCAAAGAAGAAGGATCAGAAGGTTTAATTAGGTTGGGATATTTTTTAAGCTAGTCCAACATGATGTAAGTTTACTTGAATAACTGAGACAAGATTTCTGTAATCCTAATTCAATCATTGTTAATTTTTCTCCTAAGATTTAAGTATCCGAAAAGAGAGTGCGTCGAGAAATGATTCTTTATCATGCCCAATTTGTTTTGAGCCACTAACAAGGAAGGGACCTCCGGGTTTAAACTTGTAATTTGAACTACCTAATATATGTAAATATGATTATCTCATTTATGTATGTTTCTGCGAGATGCAATGTTCTTTATGTTGTTTTGAATTTTGGCATATGTTTTATATATATACCCACTCCAAGCGAGCCTCTAGGTTTAGTTTTGAATTCTGGCATATGTACTATTAAGCCCCTAGATTAAAAGCTCAACATTTAATGATAAGAAATGACATCCTTAGTCAAATTTGATCAAGGGATACTTGAGTTAAGCTTGCAACCTCCACAGGATGAGTTAAGTTTGCAACATCCATTGGATAATCAGATGCAGGAGCATCTTTTTCTGGAGCGACTGTCCCTTTGGGCTATGAAACCAATGGATTCATTTTACTTTTGCCATCAGTTGTGGTTCTTGGGAGATAGTGCATTCTCCCTTCGGTAAAATGTTTACCAATTATAATCATGATTTAAAATGTATGAATCTTATTAACTGAGAGAGTATCTTTTCATTGCAGGGCTAGATATCAAGCCAAGAGATCTCGCGTTGCTCTGTCAAAAGGCATGTTCACATTCATTAACTAATTTTTTGAACATCTATTTTATTTTTATTTTCTTACTTTTAAAAGTTAAGTTAGCAACCAGAATGGAGTGTAGCCATCTGGCTAATATATGACAGGTGGAGAATCATGTTGTTGAGTTCCTTGTGGAGTAATGGATCAGATGGCATCGTCATGCGGGGAATCTAACAAACTTCTTGCAATGGTTTTCCAGGTAAGGTTTTGGTATATTGAAGTTTTTTATACTTTTTATTGATCCAGCATTGTAATTCCACTTTTGTTTATGTAGCCAGCTGAGGTGCTTGGACTTGTGTCGATCCCTTCCCATATACGATTTTGGTGTATTGGTTTAGGAATGCGACATAGGTAATCAACGGAAGCTTTAGCTTCACGTAGTTTTTTTCTGTGATCATGCCTTAGTTTCGGGATTATTTTTTATACCTTGATGAGTGTAGTCATATTTAACCAAGATTTAGACATAGGAGTGGATGTTTTTATACCTGATAAGTTCTCTGTTAGATTCTTGATAAATGGAAAAGATTTTTTGAGTTATATTATTCTGCCCATGGTATTTTATTTGTGAACCCCGTGAATCCACCATTAACTATTTAAGTGTTTGATAAAATGTCTCCCATAAATTTCACAGGGATGATATTATGTACTTATAGCTTCGAGTGGGGTCATTGTACATAATGCCGAGAGAAGGGAAGAGACTATGCAGACTTGGAAGTGTGCCAAGGTAATAAAATTGGATCGGTATGATCATATTGTAAAAGTAGTATGCTAATGCTATGATCATATTGTGTTGGCTTCGATGATGGTGCTGAAATGATTATTTACCTATGCAATAGGCTCTTTGATGTACTAGTCCTAGAACAAGTGTCAGTGCGACAAAGACCGCAAGCAAGAAGGAGCCAATGTGAGAACAACAACGACAAATAAGAAGGGAACCTGTACGAAAATGGTGGCAACTAAGAAGAAGACCACATTTAAATCCTCTGGCACAAAGAGCTGATAACCTTTTTAATGTCTCAAATCTTGTTGAAGTGACCATACAGGAACAACCATAAGTCAACAGAAGTGTAAGTGGGGCATCAGGTAATTCAAATTTGAATAAGCACTGACCATTAATAATTTTTCCCTGTGATTTTTAGAATGTATGCGATGCCAAAAAATTTATGAGGCTTTAAGCGCTGACCATTAACAATTTTTAGTTGCGCTTTCAGCTTTCAGGGTTCACGGTTCTCGTCGTTACATGAAGGTTTGGTGAAGGATCTGTGGGATGGATGGAATGTGATGATGGTTTGATACTGCATTGTTATTGGAAGAGATGTCTCGTGTAATAGTTGCATAGATGCTGCGGCATTGGATTCCATCAGCTTCACCAAATCTGCTTCAAATGTGGAGGCAAATACTGATTATGTGAGTCCTGTTTCTGTTGGTTTATTCTCATCTCATATACCCTAGGAACAAAACTTAGGAGTTATGCAATAGAATAAAACTTAGGGATTATCTTTTAAGTTCCGAACCAATTCGAATGTAGAGAGAACAAAGTTATTGTTAATAAAGGAAGTTATTGTTGAGTGTGTGATTGAATGTATGGGATTATTGAATGTGTGATTGGATCTATGGGATGGATGGAATGAAAGATTTGCAGGTTATTTTGAATTCCGGCATATTTCCGGCAGAATGTGTACTGACCATGGTCAATATTGACCAGGTCAAAGTAATTTCTTTTGATGTTACTAAAAAATTCGTAAATGTTCCAAGCTATTTCAAACTGTCCTGTAGTAACAGCTGTAAGCTGTTTCAAAATGACACATAGTAACGGCCGAGGTCTGTTACGACATCCCTCGTTACAAAAAATTCATAACAGGGTAAATCTGTTTCAAAATGACACGTAGAAATAGCTGAGGTCGGTTACAACGCCTGTTACACCCCCAAAATTCGTAACAGCTACATGGCCGTTACAAATATTTGTCACGCCACCTTTTGAAACAGAACCTGCCTGTTACAACCCTGTTTTGTAACATGTAGGATTTGTTTCTAATAGGCCAAAATGGTGTAGTGATGACTCAGAGTCACTAGCAGGACCTGAAAAATGAGGAATGAACGACATCGCGAAGGAACACTCATATTTATAGAAAATAAAAAAGAGGAGAGAAGAGAGAAGAACAAGAAAAACGAAGACACGTATTAAATAGGGAGTTTAGTAAGTTACCTTCAGGACCACCAAACGGTGGTGCCACGTGGGATGATGACCCACAAAAACTGACCGGTTAGACCCAGATGGACTCATCGATTGAAAAACGACACTAGGAGATACTGGGGCTTCACCTCTGGCATGAACCATCTCAGCCCGAAGTGGGTGAACTGATGATATGTGAAGGCATGCGGATACCCAGCCGGCCCCCTCAGAAAGATCAACTCCAAGATTCCTCACCCGGTCTACGAACGAGGGAGTTGGGCTACCACTAGCACTTCTAGGAGGCTGTGACGTGCTCCTTAGCCGAGCCTGTTGAGGGTGTACATACGAGATGTTAGCATAAGAACAAGAGCGTGGAATAGACAATTTATCTGTTTCTCTTTTATCCTTATTGGCAAGGGTCTTCTCAGTCCAATCGCTCTCGGGCATGTTCAGGTACTCTTCCATTACGTAAGATGGGGCCTTCCACCCACAGGATTGTAAAGAGGAGATTCCTGGAAATGTAATCTCGCCACTCGTTTTTAACAAAAAAAAAATGATGATGGATGATGAATAAATGAAAAGTAAAAGGGAGAGGAGACGACAAGTACCTGCGCTGCCAGAGTACTAACAGATGGCCTAAACACTTCTATCCACGGGGGCTTACGGTCAGAAAACGACTTCGATCCTTTCTTCGGCATTATGGGCTCATAACCTTCATGGGGATCCCAAGAAGTCACCAATGGCTCTAAAGGGCGACCTTTGGTAGCCGGAACGAGACGGTGCACAACAGCTATGGTATAATCAAGCTTGATCCTGCCAGATGCATGAAGCACCCGAAGGTCTTCATAAGATAATTCGCGGGGAGGAGACGGTTCCCGCAAAAGGAAATTCAAAGCTCGACGACGCATGAAAAGATGGTACTCATGGGCTCCCTCAGTAACTTCCAAAGGTCACTCGAGAATAGGCTGCTTGAACGAAAAGTTGATCCCTCGATCACACAGACGTACCGGCCTTTTGAAGACAAAACGATCAAAACTGGCGATGATGTCCCCAGTATTAGAGCTTCCCCAGGGAGGAAATCTGTGGGGAATCCCTTGGTCAAACCCAACTTGTCGAGCTAAACGATTGGGATTATAAGACATGGAAATAAACTTACTAGCATGGAAACCAGGAAGATAACCGGGCAACACCGCCATCACCGAATCAAAATTTTCCTCCGCCAAGGGATTTTTTGAGTCCAACTCTGTGTCAAAAGGCGCAGTAAAATCGTAATGCGCTGGACCCGATCGACCATCTTGATAAGGAAACGACATAAAATCCTTGGCCACGTCCAAATATTGAGCTATATCGCCAATGGGTGCTTAACCCCTGCCATGCCAAAGGGCCATTCGTGGGTAGCCATAAGCAACCGGAACCCTCTTGATCGAGCCATCATCCTGTTCAACATCCTCTGACCAGACTTAAACATGCTCCCAAGACCACACTTGCATAAAGAGACCGGGATATAAGTCTGTTTCTCCAAGACCACGCTTGTATAAAGAGGCCGGGATGTATGTCTCGATCTTATGGGATGAACCCACCGTTTGAAGGTCGTGGCATAACAAATCCAAGTGGCGATACAATCCACCTAAAAACATCGGCACAAGCGGGATGGAAACGCGGCGAGATAACAACACCGCCATTGGCACGAGTTCACTCTTAATTGTATCTTGGGGACTATACTCAAACACATCATGACAAAGCTAAAATAGAATGTAAGCGACCAACTCAGCACGAGGGTTATTGTCTTTTCGTTTGGGAGGGAGAAATTTTCCTTCAAATAACCGCGGAGCCCAATACTTAATTCAGAGAGGAAAAGAAGCGCGTCGGTTACTATTGGTAACCCACTCAGGACCTGCCTTCGCTGAAGAAGTTGACGATCCATGAATTGCTTCATAAGCACGGATAAAACAAGTAAGCAAGTGCTCACCCATTGGGCGCGCATAAAGGGGCTTATTCTTCTTTTCAACCAGTTTGTCCTTCCCCTTGGAGGCGGACAACGATGCCTATTTCTCACCCGCGTTGGCAGTCTTCTTTTTCTCCCACCTCTTCGTTGGCATCCGATCTTTCCTCACAAGCTCACTCCGAGAGGCGTCCTTACAATCCAACAGATAAGTCCACAACACCCTGTCCTTGTCAGTCAGCCCTCCGTAAACAGGAGCCTCGTCATACGAATAACTACCATGGATAGGTAATCCTGTAAGGGCGACTACATCCTCCAGAACTATGGTTGCCTCCTCCCAAGCAGTAAAAAGAGTATGAACTGGAGTAGCCCAGCGATAAAAGAGTCATGTTATGTCGCGCCTACACCTCTTCACTTATCGCTTGAGAGATAAATTTATAGCTTCGTCAATACCCGATTCACGAAGAATGGCCGCGTGACTAGGATTGGAACGAATATAGGATGTCCAGTGCAGCCATATCAGATGGGTTTTCGATTTAGAACAAATATCAATTGCAGGGAGATCGTAGTCGCCGCGGTGAATGGCCATTCGCGGCACCTTCCTAAACGTGAAAGCGTCCATGGTCCCCAACTCGGGTTTCATAAGCCACATGGGGGTAGGCGGATAAGGTAACACAGGAGGATTTAAAAGACGAGGAATAAGGGCATCATTAAGAGGGATAACGCGCTTACCTCCACGAACCCCCTTCAGCCTTAGTGCGCATTTTAGATCAGAGCCGCTGGTAAACTCCGCAATTGTGTAAGACTGACCATCCGCTGGAGGAGGTAGGAGGATCTCGTCTTGATCCACATACTCGGTCTCCTTGGAACCCGCGCTCATTGCTTCCTCAGACTCGTCAGACTCCTCAGATGAATTGCTACTGGTAGAACTGCTAGACATGGCGCGTGTATAGGTATTAAAAATGAAGGGAAAAGAAGCTGTAAAAGGAAAAAAGGTTAGGGAAGAAAAGATCAATGGATATATATAAGGGTCTCAAGGATCGAACGTGGTGGTTACGAAGTGGGGATGATAAACGACAGAAACTGAAAAGGGAGAAGAGGGAAATACTTGCATGATGTGGAAGGACAAACGCCGCCTGGGATCGTGGGGTCGATAAAAGGGGAGAGAATCCACATCCCTGGTTTCCAAACAAGGGAGAGGAGAGGCGCTAGAAAGAATCCTATGACTACTAGGTTATTTTACAACTAACAATAGTCAGGGACTAATGTTGATACATGAAAAATAATACCCCTTAACCGGTTTTAGGTGCCCCTATAGCATAGGTAAACCCAATATTATATATGGGGACTTGGGGACTAAGCCAAAGTCCAATACAAGGATATCCATGGAATAAAAGGGATAAAAGAGGAATTAACACATAAGGAAAGGTCATATTTGAGAAGGGGTGGCATTAGTGGTAATTAAGGAAGTTTAGGACATGTGTCATGATGTCATAAAAGGAAGGGATTTTGGAAATTCTATATAAGGAAGGAGAAGGTACAATATAAAGGCAACTCTCTTTCTTACCATTCCTAGTAAACTGAGGTATTTGGTGTGACTAGGGCGGGTAGAACCAAAACTGAAATCACCCCTCAACAGTACTCAATATGATAAAACAAGTAAGATCAGAATACCCCGTTATAAAGAAAATAGTTAGATCTGGCTTCAGAATCCCAATGAAGTCTTCAAGTCGTTAACCTATAATGGTTTTAGAAAAACCTAGGCTAAAGGATAATCGACTCTAGTACGCAACTAGTATCACACAGAAACGTAGGGATTAGGTTTTCCAGTTGCTAGAGTTCTCCCTTATATAGTCTTTCAAACCAGGGTTTGCTTTTTCTTAGAAACAAAGCATTCAATATTCACTATTAGATGAAATCCCGATTTAAGATTCTAGTTAAGTTTGCTTAAAACCAAAGCAATATCTCTCCACCGTTAGATGTTCTTAGTTTGTTACATACAAATGAAATGTACCTTCATTTAGATATGGGTAACCGTACCTAAACGTGTATATTGAGTTGGCTCAATATAACAGTTAGCCGAAGTTAGCCATATGAACACTTTTGTCTTAGCCTTATTCATCTAACACTTCTAGATCAAATATGATGATCAATCAAACATGAAAGAGAATAAAATGAATCTAATAGTGTTACTCATAGAGTTCTTCAATTGTTTACGTCTCATAGAAGTATATAAGAACCAATTGAAACAAAATCGGATTGATTCGTAATTACACAAAGTACTAATACCGAAATCAATTCATGAACATTAAGCCACGATTTGCAAAGATTGAATTCCTTAATTTATTAATGTGTTTGTTCATGAGTATGAAAACATACTTAACCGATTTTAGAACCTTTAACAACTAAGTTTGAAAACGGGTACGCAAACTATCACTAGTGGAAAAGGCCGTTTTAAGATGGTTGTAAAGTGTCGTATTAGAGATATATAAGACACTTTCGAAATGCCCCAGAAAGTGTCGTAGATTCAGTTTCTTTTTCTGGAACGACACTTTCAAGTTGACTCAGAATAAATTCAATTACGATACTTTCAGGTTGTCGCTAGGCACAACACCTGGATAACGTCGTACATTTAATTTTATAATATAAAAAAAATTAAAAATTCAGCTGAATTTTTAAGCTGATTCAGCGGAATTCCAGATCAGATCTGGCTGACTGCATTATTTGGATGAACTAAATCTGAACTTTATTTCAAATTACCCTGAAATGAGACTTGGATTTATAAATCCAAATGGGCATTTATATAAAAATCATTGTATTTGTTACACAATACATAACTAAATTCATTTTACAGTCAGGTTCAAAATCACAAAAGAAAATAAATGATCAAGTCATGAATTCATTCAAGTCATATATTTAAGTTATAAGGTTCATAAAGACAACTTCAACCAGCAAAATAAGAGCCTGTCAGATGATGAATTGAGCCAACAAATCTAGAACAACATACCTACAACCAACAACAAGTGTCAACAATACTGAAGTATAAAACAAGTGTGAAAAAATCACTGAAAAGTGAATATACTAGGATGAAAATTGAATAATAACACAGCAAGTAAGTTCATGGAAATAGGCAACTCTCACTATCTCCTTACCGGTCTAAGAATCCAGGCTATCCAATACAAGAGTTATCACAAACCTTCAGTAGCTTCTCCAGGAGTCTTGAATCCCAAATCAATTTTCTTGTAGGATCTGCACTTTACCAACATTAACCAAAGTATTAAAATCCTAAAGTGAATCATCGTAAATACACAAACTGCACAAAAAGTATAACATAAATCCTAAACCTTGGCATATTTCGCAAACACCCCGGTGTGCAGAAACTACTAACCTTACACACCACACCTAAGAGTCTATTAGAATTTACTATGCTAGAAAGAAACTACAAAAGGATACCAAATACTCACAAACTATTAACAAGTTCCCAATGCTTGGGAACAACACTGCAAATTCAGGGAGAGACAATGTAGTGCAGACTTATTGATACCATCCATCTACCAAGGAAACACAATGAGCAGTTAGATGCTGATTGAATTTGATACCACTTATAAGGCAACACATAATGGAAGTACACAGTGATATGAAATCTACCTTCCAACTAGCACCGCTTCTTGTGTTTAAGCAAGGTTATATTTCATTAACCATTGAAAATTAAGACTCGCATCTTGTTATGTGTCACGTAGAGAGTATATACCCTGAAAAGGAACAATATGAAAAATTAAGCGAGACTAAACGAAGCCACAGGGTCTGGATCCTTGTTCAACGTCCTACAACCTAGGCGAGCATTCATTGAGGCCCTATAACAGAAGCCTACACAATAGGAATAATAACTGCTATCAGGGAATCTATCCGTACCAAATGCAGATAACTATAGATATGAAACAGATATACAAAATGTTAAAAAATAGGATACTCACACTAAAATATGTATGCAATGCGGTATTCAAGGAGATAGACTTTTTATCTGTGTTAGTCATTAAAAGAAACTTTGAATCAATATGACATGTAAGCAAACATGTACAAAATTCAGTATGACCTTTAAGAAAATATCTATTGATTTGCGGGCATCCCTATTTGTACCTTTGATGGATGCTCGTCATTTTAGTAATACACATACCTTGTTGACTTGCTCTTGATTTCGATCTCCATAATCTGAGCAGCAAACCACACACAAAACTAGTCTTATCATATGATGTCTTTTAATACTCACAAAGCATGATCGTATATCCTCACATACTTTGGTACTTTTTTCCAGAGATATCATCATACAATATACAAGCACTGACAATCAACTCCTTAACAGGACCAAAGTAAGATTCTACAGAATAAATACAATTCCTTTTCCAAATCATCCACACAACCAAAAAATCTATGAAAAGCACTTACAAAAACTAGAGAAAAATATAGATATAAACACCCACAGATTCCCTTTCTAAATAATACACACAACAGAAAGAAACGAAACAACCACCATCGCCAGTACTAATATAAATTTGGTTTAGTTTTGCTTCAAAAAAAGAAGAAGGTACTAATCTAAGGAGATTTGAACTCATAATCAAACAAATCAAAAAGCAATACAAATTTCTTGGTTTAATAGGAAGGAATAAACAACTCAAACTGCTGGGTGGGTTTAAGAGTTTCATACGGGACTTCATATCTTTTGCATTCACTTCCTCATCAAGATTAATCACTCAACCACAAATCAAAATACAAATAAACAAACAAACAAACAGATAGAAAATCGAAGGAGAAATATTAACTAATACAGTGAAGAATTTTGACTTAAAACTGTAGTGCTACTATTAAACTCCAGTCTCATTAATTATGAAAAAAGAATCTTTAGCTAGAAAACACACATTCTATTAATTGTTTCAGTCTTCTGGCTTGCGTAAAGCTTCGGGATAATTAGAATCAAAAAGAAGTAAACAACTAAAAGAAATAGAACATACCAAATGTTTCGTTCAAATAAAAGAAAACATAGAAAAGCAAATTGAACTATGGAGAGAATGATCGGCTAGGGTGAATAGCCGTTATTTCGGCAATCAAACCAGTATGGAAATCACCTAATCATGACCTCATACTCTGCAATACTTAAGAGTACTAGTATAACAATAAGGTGCAACGAGAAAATTCGTATATGTGCAGGTAAAACAAATAACAATCAATGCCAGTCAAATTCAAAGAGAATTACAGATCCAACATCAAAATCATTCAGGATACCCATTTAAAAAAATTTGCAGTTCAAATAGAATAAAAGCACTCAAAACCAAAACTATCACGTAAATAGAAACCATAAAACAACCAATTACATCAGCATACTGCATACCCATTATCTAACAAAAAACCTAAAATTTAAATAAAAAATATCTGGATGACTTCTAATCGCTCTTTTCACACTACTCCTTCATTGACAACAAATTGAATCAAGTAAAAGAGAGGGATAAGTTATACCTGGGCTGAAGATCTACAAATGCAAAGCGAGGATGTTGAAGGTTCTTCAACTGATTGCTACAATAGAAACAAATGACACTTAAAACCTAGTCAATAAAATCATACCCCAACTTAAATAATGAAATATAGGGAGAAAATTAAACTGAACCCCTAAGTTTACCTGATATAGTTTGTACCCTGACTTCAAAATCGAAAAAATACAAAAAAAAAAGGTACAAAATCAGATCAAAAAATCAAATCCTAACTACAAAAACAAACTTTAATTGATAGACAAAGAAAATGAAAACACCAGTAACAGTTAATTGATCATCAAATTTTGTGTGTTTACATCTTCATTAATGGAACTAAAGTTCTTTATTACAGAGAAGATTAATTGCTATTACAAAGTCTTATTTGCACTGAAGTTAAGAAAACTATTTATATAATGTTCTTCAGCTAAAATCACTGACACATGCACGTGAAATAGAAGCATGTAAGTCCAACTAAGAACAGCCTGACATGAGCTGTGCATCCTTATCCTGCACTGCTGTATTCATCTTAACCTGCACCACATCATTTGCTAGGATATCCTGATCCTGTAGAACACTAGACGTGTCAATATCCCCCCTCAAGCACAAAGGAGTTGCAGTGACTTTGAGCTTGGATCTGATATCACCAAATCTTGGCCCATGAACAGGCTTAGTAAAAATATCTGCTAGTTGATCCAAAGTATTAACATAGAAGACATCCGAAGTCTTAGACTGAACTAGATCTCTGACAAAGTGATAGTCTAAATGAACATGCTTCATTTTAGAGTGTTGAAATGGATTAGAAGACAGAGAGATATAACTGATATTATCACAACCAAGTCTAGGTATACCATATACTGGAAAGTGTAAGTCCTATATAAGAAAACAAATCCACACAATCTCTGCAACACTATGAGCAAGAGTTATATATTCAGTCTCTGTGCTTGATCTAGCAACTGTGGATTGCTTTTTAGAAGACCAAGAAACTACATTGGATCCCAAAAATATACAATATCCTCCAGTAGACTTTCTATCATCAACATTACCAGCCCAATCAGCATCTGAGAATCCTAATAAGAATGAAGGACCTTTAGTGAACTCCAAGCTAAAATCTAGAGTACCCTTAATGTACCTTAGAATTCTTTTGGCTGCATTAAGACGTGGAACTCTAGGATGATGCATGTGCTTACAAACCATATGTACAACATAAGAAATCTCAGGCCTTGTCCATGTTAGATAGTAAAGAGAACCTACTAAAGACCTGTATTCAGATGGATCAGCAAGTAAGTCACCAACATCTTTTGACATCTTGTATGAAACTGCCAAAGGAGCTTGACAGGCCTTTGCACCCTCCATATGAAATCTTCTGAGTAGATCCACAACATATTTGGTCTGAGAAATATATAAAGTAGAAGAATTTATTTTCACCTCAAGACCTAAGAAATAATGCAAATCTCCAAGATCCTTGATTGGGAACTGAGATGAAGTTGAGAAATTATGGATTGAATAAATTCAGGTGAAGAGCCAGTAAGAAGAATGTCATCAACATAATGAGTGCTACTGTTAATTGAGAACCTTGTTGATGAACAAATAATGAAGTATCAGCTTTAGAATTGACAAATTTGAGAGCAAGAAGAACTGTACTTAACTTCTCATACCAAGCTCTAGGAGCTTGTTTCAAGCCATAAATTTCCTTGTGTAATAAACATACATGATGTGGCTTGTCAGGATCAATGAATCCAGGAGGTTGTGACATGTAGACAGTTTCCTTGAGATATCCATGTAAGAAAGAATTGCTTACATCCAGCTGATGAATTTTCCAATCATAGTGAACTGCCATGGACAAGATAATTCTAATTGTTGTAGGTCTAGCAATAGGACTAAATGTCTCCTCAAAGTCTAAGCCTTGCTGTTGATGATACCCTTTAGATACAAGTCTAGCCTTGTGTTTATCAATTATACCATCTGTTTTATATTTAACTTTGAACACCCATTTGCAACCTACTACATGTTGATCTGCTGGAGGATACACAAGTGACCATGTGCCAGCTTGTTGTAATGCAGTACTCATTTGAAGAAGCAACTCTCCACACTTTTTGTTTATGAGCAATAGTAATACAAGAAGGAACTATTGCAGTATTAACTAAAAGTGCAAGTTGCAATGGATGTTTCGTTGCAAAATAGGATTTTGGTGTTCTGATTCCATTTTTACCCCTAGTAGTCATGGAATGAGCATTCTTAGTGACAGGATAAGAGGGAGTTAAAGCTTAATATTTAACTTAGATTAGAATAGGAGTGACAACTGAAGATTCAGGAGAACAAGAATTAGATGGATCCTTAAAAGGAAATGATTTTTCATTGAAAGTGACATGTCTTGAAATGTACACATGACCTGTAGAAGGATCTAGACATCTGTATCTTTATGAGTCAAGTTGTATCCTATAAAGACACAATGGGCACTTCTAGGTTCTAGCTTGTTTGATGTATATGGTTTCAGCCAAGGAAAGCAAGAACACCCAAAAACTTTGAGAAAGTCATAATCTGGTTTCTTATGAAAAAGTTTTTCAAAAGGAGTGGCAAAATGAATAGCTCTTGTAGGAAGTCTATTTATAACATGATAGGCTGTAATAAGTGCTTCTACCCAATATGTGAAAGGCAAACCAGATTGAAAGAAAAGATTTCTTGTGACATCAAGTAAGTGCTTGTGTTTAGTTTCAGCAACACCATTTTGTTCTGGTGTATGAGAACATGTAAGTTCACGAGTAATTCCTCTTTGAGCATAGAAAAGTTTAAGAAAATCATTTAGAAATTCTCTTCCATCGTCAGTTCTAATAGTAATGACAGAGAAGGAAAGAAGATTTTTTATTTTAAGAATAAATGAGGTAAAAGCATGTTTTAAGTCAGCCTTAGAACTTAGTGGTAAGACCCAATAATATTTTGTGTAATCATCTATTATATTTCGTTAAAGGTAAAAGCATGTTTTAAGTCAGCCTTAGAACTTAGTGGTAAGACCCAATAATATTTCGTTAAAGGTAGAGGTACTAAGAACCTAGTGAGAAAATGTGCTGGACTTGAAGAAATAGCATCCGTTGGTGATTCAGAAAAGGTAGAATTAACTGGTCATAGTATAGAAAACTGTGTTAGTGCATCAAGTCTGTCTAGCCCGGCTAGGATTTCTTTACCCACCCTAAAATAGAAGAGTTGACGACTTTGAGTCGCAAGTGAAGTGCGTTCTATAAAGAGCCTGATACAGAAGGTTCAGTACAAGGACCCCAAAGATCCATATGTAACAACTCCAGAGGTTGTGAACTAGTAGTGGAAGAAAGTTGGAAGGGTAATTTATGACTTCTACAAACTTTACAATCCATACAAGTAAAAGTCTTATTAACTACATTTTTGAGTTGTAGATGATTACATATTTTCTGAAATGACTGAAATAATGGATGACCAAATTTCCTGTGAAGAAGAGTGTTGTCAGTTATTGTGGATGATAAATCATATGTGGCTGAGTTGAAGTTGATGGGGTTGAGACCATTTTTATGTGGTCCTTGGAAGAGAATCTTCCCAAAGGTCATGTCCCTCACAGAAAAGCCATGTGAATCAAGAGTTATTGAACAATCATTGTCAGAAGTGAACTTATGAATAGGGAGAAGGTTATGTGAGGAATTTGGAACAACTAGAATGTCACTAAGACTGAAAGAATGGTCATACACATGTTTACTAGTGGAACCAATGTGAGTTATAGGCATACCTTCACCATTAGAAGTTTTGATAAACTCAGTGCCATCATAGTGTGTAATTTCTTGCAAGCCATCTAATGTAGAAGATATGTGTGAATTGGCACCACTGTCTGCAATCTATTCATCTGAGTCAAAAATGTCAGCTGCAGCTGGCATTGCATTTAAATTTGCTGGAGGTTGTCTGCCTTTGTAAGTAAAGTTGAGCCTGTGAGTGCAAACATCAGCAGTGTGACCTTTTGTGATGCAAATTTGATAAAAAGGTTCATCAGGTTCTGGTGGTGAATAACCTCTACCATATGAGGTCCTTGTAAACATGCATGATTTGGATAACATCCAGAAGATCCTCAACCTCTATAACCACCTCCTCTATTATTGTAAGATCCTATAAAAGCTCTTCCACCTCTGTGTGAGTTTGCTAAGAATGCTTTAGACTCAGCATCATGTTTAACTGCTTTGATTCTGTCACAAATGACTACTTCTTCACTAAGCAAGTTATTGTGTAACTCAACACATGTGACTGGTGGATTTCTATGCCTTATAGCAGTGAAAAATGGTATATAATCTGTATTCAAAGCTTTCAGAGTGACAACCACAACTTCTTTGTCTGATATAACTTCTCCCGCAACAGCTAATTGATCTGATATTTTCTTGATCTCATTAATCAACGCAGGAATTGACTTATTACATTGAGTGAGAGAGAGTAACTTGGTACGTAGTTGAATCGAATGTGTCGATGAAGCTCTAGCAAGTCTGTCTTCAATACTTGACCAAAGTTGATGAGAAGAATTGGATCTGAAGAAGTAAGAAATTACTATATCTGAAATTGTAGAATTAAGCCACATAATGATAGATGAGTCTTCATCCATCCAATCAGTATATTGTGGATTTTCAATCCCGTTTTCTTAATTTCTCCTTGTGGTGTATTGAACAGGACATGGAAATGAACCATCTAAGTACCTCATTATTTTATATTTTTGAATAACTGGTTGAAGAAGATTCTTCTAGGTAATGAAGTTATCTTCTTTGAGTTTTAGGGTTACAAAGTGAGTAAGATGATGTAGAGGAACTCGAGAAAAAGAATTTGCAGTTGGATTCTCCATTGAAGAGAAAGACTAGGTTGAAAACGAGGATTGAAGAAAAAAAAAACTTGAAATGAAAGAAAAGAATACCTCAAAACAAGTAAGTTGCAGAAGATCTTCAAACAGCAGCATAAGAAGAATAAAATCTTGAATAAAATCAAGATTCAGAAGCAATTATCTTCTCGAAAATCACACACTGAATCAGTTGTATGTAAAATCAATACAATTCTCGAGGAAGACATAGATCGATTTCCAGGTTGAATAAACCTTACCCGTCTGATACCATAGTAACAGTTAATTGATCATTAAATTTTGTGTGTTTACATCTTCATTAATGGAACTCAAAGTTCTTTATTACAGCGAATATTAATTACTATTTACAAAGTCTTATTTGCACTGACGTTAAGGAAACTATTTATATAAAGTTCTTCAGCTAAAATCACCGACACAAGCACGTGAAATAGAAGCGTGTAAGTCCAGCTAAGAAGAGCCTGCCATGAGCTGTGCATCCTTATCCTGCACTGCTATATTCATCTTAACCTGCACCACATCATTTGTTAGGATATCTTGATCCTATATAACACTAGATATGTCAATAAACACGAGAATTGAAACCGAATCTGATGGGAAATTTTACAGAGAAAGAAGTGGGTTTAATAAGAAAACGAAAACCCTGACTTGAAACCAAATCAGATCGAAATATTTATAGATGAAGAAGTGGGTTTGACACCAAATCAGATCGAAAAATATGATGAGGAAGATGAGGTATTCAGGAAGAGTAGAAAATAGATAAACAGAGAGAGAGTTCATATCGGAAAATCTGAAGAAGAAGAAGAAGAAGAAGAAGTGGTATTCAGGAAGAGTAGCAGATAGATACAATAAAAGGAAAGAGGACAGAAAAAGAGTGAGAGGAGGTGAATGAATTAGTGGAGACTTTCTTTCTCTCTCTGCTTTAGGATAAGGTAAATTCGTGAATGGGATATGTTTCATCTCCAACGTTGGAGATAGTCCGAGCCTTCTATAGTGACCTAGACTCTCCCACGCCTCTTCTGATCCTTCATTAAATGTGGTTCTACTTTTTAGACTTCACTGACTGAATCGATTAGACCACTCTTCACACGCGTCGTTCATGTGGCGTTCATGGCAGGCGTCTCGATTCAGACGAGATCGGCTTTATGGAGTATGATTCAGTGCTCCTACCTTATCATCTCATCATGATATCATCCCTTGGGATGTTGACACGTGGCCACCGGGTATTTTACCCTCACACCTCTAACAAAATTCTGGTGTCTGTTTTATTTCTATTCCACATTATATTTTGTTATATAATTGAAATATCATAGGTTGTGCGTTAAGATCAATCAATTAGAATATCCAACCTTTGGTTGTTCATTTACATTGATTGACACGTGAACATTGGTCTTTGGTACCGTTCAAGTTATTTCACATAATAATCAAGCTCACGGATTTCTATCTGTTCGATTTGTTGATTACATTGTGAAATAGATATATTAGAACTCTTTGATATACTTTATTAAAATTGAGTCTAGTTGATTCTCTTGAAAGTATATTGGATTTAGTGCATACAGATTGCTAATTGAAATATTGGGTGAGGATGTTGTACCCCCGCTTTTTCATATATGATGTTAGAAACATTACCGCCTAATGAAATCATTTGCATGAACATATAAAAAATATATGCAAGCCTGATAAGGAGATTGGATTATAGGTGTTTTTACAGGTAGAAAAAATATTTAGATTTTAGAGAGTCGGGGAGTTAGAGTTTTGGGGAAGACCATAAAATGATTTATGGCATAGAGAGTCGTACAATGTTTTTTGTTATTATTATTATTATTTTATTTTATTTTTTGCTGTAATTTCCAAAAAGATAAAATAAATAAAAAATAGAATAAAGCAAAAATTGAAAATGATTTTGTTGACAAATAGAGTACAACGTAATGTGCACCCCAGTTTTAGAAGGGTGCACAAATTTTGACTCTTTTGTCATGTTAGATTATAAATAAATTATTGCCTATCAAACAATATTAATATTTTCCTCTTACAGATTTGCATTGAGGTATGCTATCTATTAAACAATGGAGATATAGTATTTGTGAAATAATTAAATCATAGATTCTAGTAAAGAACCGAAAATGTTAGAAGCGGGACAAGGCAAATGAAAAAGAAAATGGGACGGGACTGTGAGAAAAGTTAAAGAGAAGTGACGGTCTTTATTAACTTGTGTGACCGGTCGTTAGAAGAGGTGAAGAACTAGTACATACCGCCACTGGTCTGCCAAGTTATTAAATTGTGTGACTGGTCGCTTGGAAGTTGGAATATATATGTGCAAACTGCAAAACCATTATTTCATATTGTTAAGGGTACGGGTGATCAAGGAGACAACAATGGAAGAAACTAAAATTAGTCAAAAAAATGATTTGTGGACGAATATGGAGCTTGGTTTAATTCCAGATGAAGAGGTCAGAAGGCTGATGAAGATTGAGATCGAAAAACGCATCGAATGGGGAACTAAACCTACTCAACAGCAGCAACTTGCTCAACTCCTTGACTTTACGAAATGTATTGCAATTTATTATCTAATCTGCATAACGTAAACAGATTATTAGTTATATGCTCAACACCTTTAATTGTTTTGTTGTTGTTGTTGTCGTTGACAATAGCTCTTCGTGGCATGAAGATGGCAACAGAGCTAGAAAAATTAGATTCAAAGCTTTATGAGACTCCACATTCATTTAACCAAATTTTGTCTGGAAGTACCCTCAAAGAAAGGTAAGTACATCATACATGATTTTCTCTCCAAAAAAAAAAAAAAATAGTTATTAATTTCACAAAATTGGTCAAAAAGACCAAAATCAATAATTCCTGGGTGAAAAAGATACTTAGGTTTTGATACTGTTTAATAGCCAAAAATTAAAAAGATACTGTTTAAATGGACAAAAATTTAAAAGTAGGCAGGATGTAACCAGTTTCATCATGTCCATTTTCAAATATTTTTTTCTTATTTTTATTTTACAGAGGATGCATCTAGTTTCATCCTTGTTATTTTTTAAGTATAAGCCAAGATGAATCCAGTTTCATCCTTGCTATTTTTTTTTTTTTGGCTATTTCACCCGTATTTTTTCTTACTCGTCCATTTGAACCGTGTTTTAAATTTTTTTGGACAAATGACCCATTTTCTCTATTAATTTTTGTTGTTTTGTTTTCCGATCAGTTCGGGTTTGTACACCGATGCAACGACTACGATGGATGAGGCAAGTATAAAAATGATGGATTTATATTGCGAGAGGGCAAACATAAAGGATGGCCAGATCATATTAGATCTAGGGTGTGGACCTGGGTCATTGGTTTTGCACATTGCCAAGAAATACAAGAATTGCAAGATTACAGGAGTTACTAATGCATCGTCTCAGAAAGAATACATACTAGAACAATGCCAGTAAGGATTTTGCTTTTGTTTGATTTTCTTAAAAAAAAAAATTGCAATTAAATGTAAAAACTGCTATTGTAAATTGTTTCATTCCTTCCAAATTGTAGAAAGCTCGGTTTATCAAATGTTGAGATAATATTAGCAGATGTTACATCACTCGATATGGAAACCACATTCGACCGTGTTTTTGTCATCGGATTGATTGAGGTATGGATTTATATGTGTTGTTTGTGTTTTGAATAGTTTCGAGGTAAGTTTTGACATGAACTATACTTTGGCACCAAGTTTATCGAAATTAAGAACATAAAATTGGTTAAAAAGATCAAAATCAACAATTTCTGGGTGAAAAAGATATCTAGATTTTGAAACTGTTTAATGGCTAGGTTCTGTGTTTACCTGAATTTTGATGTGGTAATCTTTGTTTCATTAGTGTTAATTTTTTGTAGCACATGAAGAACTTCGAACTATTTCTCCGAAAAATATCAAACTGGATGAAAGATGATGGTTTGCTTTTCTTGGAGCACTTCTGTCACAAAAGCTTTTCATACCATGGCGAAGTAAGTGCAATACAAGAACTGATTATTTCTCTTGATCCCTTACTCTAGGAATTAACATATTATAGATTATATGTTTTGATCATCTACAAGATATAAAAAGTTTACGATGATGTTGGTATCTTGTTTTGTAGCCATTGAGTGAAGATGATTGGTACGCGAAAAACTTTTTCTCACCGGGGACATTACTAATACCATCAGCAACATGTCTTTTGTATTTCCAGGTATGAGACACCGGAGCAACTTTATTCCGCTGCATAACACCACCAAAGTTATTTTCTTTCTTAAAGTTTCACATATTGTTACTTCAATTTTGTCTCAGGAGGACGTGACGGTTCTAGACCATTGGTTCCTTAGCGGAAATCATTTTGCTCGTACCAAGTAAGATAACACAAACATAATTGAAAACAATATTGCGTTTTTATTATCATTAATCTATTCTTATGTGAGGCATTCAACGTGTACGTACGTTTGGAATTTGCAGTGAAGAAATGTTGAAAGGAATCGATGGTAAATTTGAAGAAATAAAAGACATCTTCATATCATTTTATGGATTTAACGAAGCGGAGGCCGTAAAGTTAATCAATTGGTGGAGATTATTTTGCATCACTGGAGCCGAATTGTACGGTTATAATAACGGTGAAGAATGGTTTATCTCTCAACTACTTTTTAAAAAGAAATAACTCTTCTTTGTTCAAAACTATCATTCACTATGCCTTATTATGTTTACCAAACTTCTGAATAAAACTTGACGCTAGTCTTTATGCAGTATTTATTTCTTTTGAGAGACAATATAAATAAAATTTGATGTTTGTTGGTTGTTGGTTGTTGTAATATCCAATTGTTGTTGCCTTGTTGGTGATCCCTTAAGGGTAGATTTAAACTTTAACCCCTTCGTTTTTGTAATACAAGATACCCTTTCTTCCGCTTGTTTTTTGGGAAGGATACCATTGGGTTGTCGTTGTATAAGTCAAAACAATTCATAGTTTGACTTTAGTCAGCGATTTTCTAGACTGTGTCGTTATAGAAGTCAACCAAAGTCTTTATACAACGAGAGTCTGACTTCAGTCAGGACACTTTCAGATTGTCTAAATAAACCGACATTTAGTATGTGTCGTTTCATTATGTCTTAAATAGCCTTTTTTCCATAGTTCCGGACTTTGGTCTTGTCCAGCAGTTTGCAAACGGGTATGCATACTGCCGTCTCGGACCTAATTCAGGTGAAACCGTATGCATACTGGTATGCATACTTGGTTCCCGGACTTTAACAGTTAAAACCGTTCGCATACTGGTATGCAAACAAGGTTTCCGGACCTAAATCATACCACAACAGTTTGCATACTTGTACGCATATTGTAATGTATCCAGACAAAGGTTAATCGTTCTCAACTCCCATTTCAATCATTGAAACATCCTTAGAAGACGACAATAGATGTCTCAGACTAACTATTAACTTATAAGTAATTTTCAAGTGATCGAATGTTCAATACGAAAATTTTCGAGTCGACATCAAATGATTGTCTTACACAAATCATGTAATATGTTTCAAGGCAATTTTCACATGATCATCTTTTGACATTATATTTAGTATCCAACAAATAGATTGTTTCCAACTAAACTCGTCAAGTATAATGATGAACGTAGCTAAACCAAAAAGCTTCCAACATATTTTTCGAGAAATAGATACGCGAGATAAACTCGGCTCGAAATATTAAATGTGTATAATATAAAAGTCTATATAGCTATACGACTTAGTCTCTATAGGAGATATAGAATAGAATAGACTTCTGAGTGATAGATAAGTTTAAGTATCCACATACCTTTTGTTGATGAAGTTCCTCCAAGCTCCCCTCAGTAGATCTTCGTCTTCAATCAATGAATGACGTGAATTCTAAAGCTCAACTACACATTCTATCCTAATCCGAGACATAGCTATAAGTATACTAGAAATCAAGACTTACAGTTTTGACACCTAAACTTGACAAACAAGCTTGAGATAGCAACGCTTGCGAGTTCGACCGAGCAGTGCTCTAACACATATAACTTTTATAATATAAGATATTTGACTTCTCTGCCTATAATGCCTGGACGGAAGGAGTACTTATTAATAGTTACAACTTATAATTTCCAACCTACATATCAATTCATCATATCATTATTTGGTTTAAAATTATAGATTCGTAGAATTATAAGCCCGTGCTAATGAACCGTACTGGTTCACGTATTATTCGCTCGTTCAGTTCAGACGATTTGAGCCGATATTATTCCTAATCAGCCGAACTGACCCTCATTCAGTCATTTGATCTCTTTTATGTTTCAAAGAAAAAGTTTCATGTAAAGGAATTCAAACACTTGACATGTAGCTCGGCTCCCTCTGGTCTTGACCCTTCAAAGTGAACCACTTATTCCTTGGTGATATGTTATACATAATGAAAAAAAAAAAAAACTTCATTTAAATCGGGAATCATACTACCCAAACATTCAAAGGATGTTTTTCACTTCTTCTCATTATTTAATACATGCGTGCCGATATTTTTTAAATTAAATTTATATTTCTATATTGAATTATACACGTTATAACACCATTTTGAATCTTCTCAAATTGCAAATAGCTGATTCAATAGTAAAGTGAATTTATATTTTTCCGAGAAAAATGACACATGAACGTCTCCCCTAGAGTTTCAAGTTAGTTAATGGCAAAACGGAGGTAAAGTTTCTACTTGTTTTTCACCTTTCCTACTTAATTAACTACCAAACATTTACGGGTAAAGCAATTTTTACTAGAACGAAAGTTGACTTTAACCTATCTTATTTGACTTTTGGTCGATATTGGGTGGATTTGAGAAAAGGATTTTTCCTATCAATAACTATGCTTGAATTATATGTCGCGTTAAATGCGTTACTAATTTAGACCGCAGCTATTCACAGAGCCCCTTTGTGTTACATACAGGGCCAGAATTTGATTGACTGTTGTCTACATTCATTGACCAAAAAGCAAGATGTTTAGAAAAAGCTGGATAAACCTTTGACCTTTTCTCTTTTTTGTTTACTGCTCACACGGAAATATCCACCACCACTGGCCATCTCCACCACCGCAAACCTGTTAGAGAAGATCATTGTCGATAAATTAGGAAGAATAGCACATTTGTAATTTTTCTTACTTAGTGGTCTTCATTGATTGGTTTTGCAATATGAATTTCATTTTGAGAATTTTAGTTGATCTCAATCACATACCATAAAGTGAAAATTGTAGAAAAAAAAAATTGACCTTTTAACTGTTTAAATGTAGTCGAGTGATTTTATTTTTATCTGGAGTGATGAAAACGGAAAAATATCCCGTGATGATCATGATCAAGAATTGAGATATGATTGTATCATTAGCATAACTGTGTGTAAACCAATCAAATGAGCTATCCATGGTTGGTTCCTGCAACCTCTGTTTCTACATCAGAGAAACCAAAACTCTTCAATTGAACTAAATTATTAGTGATTTCGATTGATTAAAAATACATCACCACCAATACCCAATACCGATGCTCACCAGTGTAACAAACCCAACTAACGTTGTAGTTGCAGGATTTCCTACAACTACACCCCTACAAGATTACACAATGATCCAATCCAATTTCACGATCAATTATCAAAGTTTTATTTATTTTTATGGAGAATCTTACAAGAATAATAAGAATAGAAAGAAATCAGAATAGCTCTAGACTTTCTCTCTCCTATTTGTTCTCTCCAACCTCTATCCAAAAGATCTCCTTTCTCTAATCTGCTTGGTTCTTTATATAGGATATTACATAGTGGATGACATCTAAGCCAACCTTTATTTTTGGATCTGGTCTGCGTCATTCTCGCAAGCTTACAAGGGTTTTCTTCGCAAGTTAACTTCAATCTCGCAAAATCGTCACACTTTCCTCATCATTAAACTGACGTCATTCGTTACATCACTTCTCTAACATTCTGTGATGGCCTTCGCAAACACCTCTTATTTAAAACTTCGATAAGACATAACTGTTGCGAGATTCTGCTCCTACATCTTGCCTATTCTCATGTCTTCTCTGCGAAGAAGAGAATGATATGATATTTCTATCTCTAAATGCCGCAACTGCTCATTTTTCCCTATTCTTTTCCACCGACAACCTCCCATGAATTAGGCGTAACCATCTACACGTGTTTATTGTTCCCCTTGTTTACCGGCACATTCAATTTCAACCGGTCATCCCTTTTTGTCTATTTAAGGAGAAGACTAGTGGAAATATAATTTTCTTCTTTTACTTCGTCTTCCTCATCTCCAAACTCTCTGTGAATCTTCATCTTCTGCAACTTTCTTCATCTTTGCTTCTCACAAGTTTATCTACCTGCTACTGCTTTCATGGAGTCACCAAGGTTAGTTTTGTTTTTTCTTCTTTGATTTTGCTGGAACTGATCTTATTTTGATGACTTCCCTAACTAATGTTATTATTTTGTCTAATTCCCATACTGATTTTGTTTCAGCAAAAGCACCTCTTCTACCAAATTCACAGTCCCAAACCCTAAGGTTCCCAAAAGCTCGCAACACAAAGTTGTTGTAGGTAAAAGAAACTCTGCGAATATCAAGGTAATAAGAAAAATCTCTTCTTTAATAACAATATTGTTGCCTTTGTTTCTTATCTGAGTTGATATTCGTAGGATGATGAAGATGTTAATACACCCAACAAGAAACCTCGCAGAATAAAGACCGTTACTTCTTCCGTTTCATTTCCTGATTTCAAACCTCTAGCACCTTCTCTTACAACTTCGCTAGCTGGGCCTTTATTACTTACTGCTCCTTCCCAAGAAAACATCACTACAGATGCCATCCCTTCAGCTAACCCTTCTGCGAATGAAACCCCTTCTTCTTCCTTTGCAAATGCCGCAAAGATTGATTCTACCGCAACATCACTTATTGAGCCTTTTCCATTTTCGCCTGGAAAGAGTATATCCAGTGTGAAAGATGATTCACTTCCCATAACTTCAATCATCACTACTTCTTCATCTGAAATCCTTCCTGTTAAGAATGAGCTTTTGGAAGGAGTGGACATCTCCTTTAAGGGTTTGTCTAATGTTCTTGATGATGCTCGAAGGTCTTCTATTGATCCTCTCAAGCATAATGTCTGCGAAACTCTGGGAAAATATTTTAGTTCTGAAAAAGAAGCTTCGCAAGCATCTTTAGAGAAAGAAATTGAATCTTTGAAGGAGAATCTCCAGGCTATGACTTTGGAATGTGATGATCTTCGCCTCAAAAATCAGAAGCTTGAGAACGTTTCGCTGGATTGCGAGAATCTTCGCAGAAAAAATGATGAACTGAAAGGTATGATCTTCTTATTTTCTCTTATAGCTTATCTTCTTTGTCAATTTTACCTCTTTTGTATTCACTTCTATTGTTCGCACGTTAAGTTTTAATTCAGAAACGGATAATAGAGAGATACGACTTTCAATATGCCGCTGAAGAAGCTCGTGCTGATAATGAAGCTTTGTTGAACCAATATAGCCAATTAGATAATCTTTACTCGTATTCTGTTGATCAAATTAACAACCTTTCTAACGAGAATTCCCATCTTGTTCAAGAACTAGAAGTATTAAGTAGAAAGCTATCCCAACTCTCTTATTCTTTAACTAAAGCTAATTTGAAGATTGAAACTCTGTCAGATGAAAATGGAACCCTGTCTTAAGATAAACGAATCCTCCTAAACAAAGTAGCGATATCTTCGCAACAACTTAATATACGTCAGAAAATATGTGATCAAAAAGAGCGATCTCTTCGCTCGTTAAGGAGTGAACTTAAGGAAATAACTGAATCGTCTATTGCTGAGAAGAATAAACTCATCTAAGGTTGAATAGATTTGAGCATAAAGGCAAATCAACTTAAAGAGCAGCATACTCAATTAGAGGATTCCTATGCTTCCTTAGCGAAGGAAAATGCTTTACTTATCTCTAATGAGAAGAATTTTCGATCTCACTTGAAAGGTTTGATCGGAGATAATTTTGATGATGCAATGAATCACTTGGAGAATAATAATTTGGCTTTAGCTCAATATCTTATTTCGCAGAAGGAAGGTAGTCATAAGAATCTGACTGCCTCATCCACCTTTTCATGCTTAATTATTTTCGCAATATTCTTCTTACGTGAATTTCACTACAACAGTCTTTTGTGTTTTTACTGTTCGCAGAGTCTGAGAGAAGTCTTCATTCTTCTATTTCTTCTTTGGAATCAAAATTGGCCAAGATTCGCAAGGAAAATGCGACGCTTGCTACTGCTCTTGCCCATTATCACGATCGTGCAGAAAGAAGATTTGACTACCTTCAGCATTTCAAAGATATCGAAAGTAGGAATAACCAGAAAACACTTCTTCGCCAAGTCCATCTCAAAGATGAAGTTCTTGTAAATAGCATTTTACTTGATAAAGCACTTCCTCCTACAATAGTTATGCCTCTTGACGTAGATGCTGATGAAGTTCCTCGCGAACCTGACAGTGATTTTGACTTCGAAAGTGATGATGAAGCTGCTCTTGAGAATCATGAAGAATATGAGTCCCTCAAAGAAGTTAATGCTGGCGATAATCAGGATGGAGAAAAAGTTGGGATGGACCAAGAGAAAGAGAAAACTTGCGGAAGCGAGAAATCTTGCGAAGATGAGAAGATTTTGGAAAATCATCCAACAAACCCTCTAGGCGAATCAAATGTGGAAATCTGAAATTCTTCTATTTACTTAGCTTTTACCTCCTTAAGTTGTTTTATTTTCGCTTTACTACTCTTACAAACGAGGTATTTTCATGAATCTTGATATTCTTTTATCTTTTTAGTACCTCCTTATTTGCGAGATAGATAATGCATCTTCTTTATTAATTCCCGTACTTGCCTCTCATTATCTTTCTTGCAAAAATTGAGTCTGTCTCCTGCACAATACTTAAATAGTTAGTTTGTATAAGTTCATTTTTATTTCATGTGTGTAAATTTCACAGTCGTATTCATATTTCTCTGCGAAATCTCGATATTGCGAATTCGCTATCAGATGTATCTTAGAATTTTCCAAAATATTATTCTTAGTATTATTCTCTTATTTGGTCTTATTTTGCCTTCCTAAGTAAAGGTCTTATTTTTCCACTCTTTGTATTTGCGACAAAATCGCATGACGTCTTTACATTTTCATGTAATGACCCATTGATCTTGTCTTATCACTTTCTTGTATTATTGCCTCAGCAGGATATTTTTCATGCGATAATATGACAGGTCTAAACATTCTTGCGAAATAAAGCCCCATGACATTGTCGTCTTGCGACGAAATCGCAGGACGTCTTTACACTTTCGTTCACTGACCCATTGATCTCGTCTTATCTTTCTCTAGTATTATTGCCGGATCATTGCACAAATATGACAAGCCTTAATACTCACGTGAGTAAAAAGCCTCATGACATTTGAGTCTTTGACACTTATCAGCTCCCTAATGGAGGGTGCCGCCCTTATCATCCCCCTGGTTGCCCCTTCAAGGAGACGTACCTCTACCATACAAGGTTGGCTCCTCCCATCCGGTCCTAACAACAACCAGTTGATTTCGCGGCCTCGTATCCCTTCGCCGATATGGCTCATAGTTACGAGACCGCACCCTAAGTGGGGTTTTCTTCGGGCCGAGTGCATCATAGCCAAGACTTGCCAAGAATGTCTGGGTACGCTCCAGACGCCCCAAGCACTCTTGGCTCAACCGTGTATTTCGGCGCCTTGATCGAGTTCTGCACTCCTCAGGAGAGACCTTCTCACCTTAATCGTCCAACCTAAGTCATAAGCTTAAGTTGAAAATCTAATGCGTCTCTCCTGGATGGGTGTTATTAACCTGGGATCTCCATGACCCAGTTCCGGGCGGTGTAACCTTTCCCGAGCCATGTAATAGGTCCTCCCCTTCAATGACGCACTTTAGGTTTTACTTTTGCCTCTTGCGAAATTTTATTCGCGAACTAGGGTGTACGCCAAAGTTGGGTGCCTCTGTCTTTTTTGTTCATTCTTGTATTTTCTTTTATTTTCTTTTGTAAAAATCATAAATTCTGCGAAATTATCGCATATCTTCCATACATTCATACGATACATTTTATGCGAAATAATCGCATATTTGCATTCTGTTTCGATAGAAATAATTTCTGCGTAATTATCGCATTTTTCACAAACATAACTTCGCAATCGTAACTTCACAATTGTAAGTATCTTCTTCTATCTTTCCGTTCCCTAGTAACTTTTGCTGAATTTGTTAGGGATAATATTTCTTTATATACAATCTATTCCATGGCCTATCAAGCTTATGACCAGTGTCTTTTCCCTCAGGATCCATCAATTTATATGCCCCTATTCCAAGTATCTATTTAATGATATAAGGTTCATCCCATTTCTTTTCTAATTTTCCATCATTTCCTCTCTGATACACTGGTATTTCTCGCAGCACCAAATCACCTGGATGAAATTCTCTTATCTTGACTCGCTTATTATATTCTCAAGCTAATCTTCGCTGATAGTTCTCCATATGTTGTAGAGCCTTCTCCCTCTTTTCTTCTAATTCATCAAGTTTTGATAAAATCATATCCGCACTTAAATTTTTCTCCCATGCTTCTCTCTTTGTAGTGGGAATAATGACTTCAGTTGGTAGCACTGCTTCAACTCCATATGTTAAACAGAAAGGTGACATTCCTGTAGCTTCTCGCCTAGTTGTATTATAAGCCCAAACTGCATTAGACGCTTGTTCACACCATGCTTTATTATGCCATTCTAACTTCTTCTTCAACGTATCTGCAATTGTCTTATTTGTTGCCTCTGCTTGTCCATTACTTTGCGGATATAAAGGTGTGGATTTCCCACACTTTATCTTAAATGCATTAAGCAACATTTCTATATTATGCCCTTCGAATTATTTTCCATTATCAGACACCAACTGTGCAGGAATTCCAAATCTACAAATAATATTTTCGAATATGAAAGTGGAAACGTCTTTATAGCGGATATGATGTACTGCCTTTACTTCTGCCCACTTTGTGAAGTAATCTGTTGCGACAATCAAATATCTTCTTTGCCGGGATCCTGGTAAAAATGGTCCCACAATATCTAATCCCCACTTTCAAAGGGCCACACACTTGTTGAAGATGATAAAGGTGCTCCTGGTGCATGTATTCTTTTACCGTGCCGCTGGCACTCTTCGCAATGCTTTGATACTTCTTTCGAATCTTCATGCATGTATGGCCAATAATATCCTTGTGTTTTCGCTTTGTATGCCAAAGATCTTCCTCCACTATCATTACCAGCATCCCCATAATGTAACGCTTTCAATATTTCCTCTCCTTATTTTCGTGTCAAGCATCTAAGCGATGGTCCGTTAAATGATCTTCGATACAATACCCCATCTCCGAGTTCATAATTCGTCGCACGACTCTTTAACTTATGTGCCTCCAATCTATTCCTTGGTACTTTTCCTCTCTCCAGGTATGCATGAAGTTCAGTTTTCCAATCTGCGACCTTATTCGCCTCTCCATCTTCCACATCTTCTATTATCATCACATCTTCTTCTTCCTCCTCTTCTTTGTTGATTGACGACGAAAGAAGCGTATGTATCTTTATGCATCTCGCAGTCGGATATACCATCATGCTTGGGATAAAAGCAAAGGCATCTTCTAGTCTGTTATCCTTCCTTGATATATGCCTCCACTTTATTTTTGGGATTTTTGCTGACAATTCCTCAACAAGCCTTTTGTATTTCTTCAATGAGGGTTCATTTGGAGTGTATTCTCCTTTTATTTGGCGAATGGCTAGCTGCGAATCGCTAGTGACTCTTGCGTTTTCTAATTTCATTTCTATTGCAAGTCTTAAAGAATGCACCACTGCTTCATACTATGTTTCATTGTTAGTAGATGCGAACTCCAATCTGAAGGAAAAAGCCATCTTTGTTCCTTCTGGCGAAATTAAGACAATTTCAATTCCATTACCTTCCCCATTTGATGATCCATCCACCAATATTTCCCATCTATCAGGCTCTGTCAGCAAGTCTCTTGGATTCCCATGTTCTTATTCTACGTACATCATCTCTTCCACCGCTTCATCATTTTCTAATGGAAATTTTGCTAAAAAATTCGCGCAACAACTTGTGACTTCGGCGAAGATAATACTTCATACATAATCTTAAAATGCCCCACTTGTGCGTTGCATCTCTCAACCCTGCCTGATCTTTTTGAATTTTTCATTACCGACTCGATTGGCACCTCTGTTAATACCCTTATTTTAAGGGCTTGAAAATATATGCGAAGCTTAAAGGCTGCATAAACTAATGCCAGTATTAGTTTTTCAATCTTCAAATAGTTCTTCTCTGCTGCATTGAATGTCTTGCTAATGTAATAGATCAACTTTCCTACTCCTCCGTATATTCGCAACAAAACAGCACTTAAAGCATGCGAAGTGGTCGCAAGATAAATCAGCAATTCTTCCCACGGTTTACGCTTTTTGTAAGATGGATACATTCATCAAGTGGTCTTTTATCCCTTGCAGTGCTTTCTCGCATTCATCTGTACATCTAAACTTCGTTCCCTTCTTGAGTATATTGAAGAAATGCTTGCATTTGTCTGATGATCGCGAAATAAACCTTCCCAGCGAAGCCAAGAGCCCATTTAATTTCTCGTACATCCTTCACCGTCATTTGGTGTTGGCATGTCACGAACCGCTTCGTATCTTCTCTCGGATCAACTTGTATTCCTTCTTTTGACACAATGTATCCTAAAAATTTTCCTGACGCAACACCGAAAATATATTTTTCAGGATTTACTTTGATGTTGAACTGCCGCATCTGTACAAAAATTTCCTTCAAATCTTGCACATGATCTTTAGCTTCTTTACTTTTCACCAACATGTCATCCACATACACCTCTAATATCTTATGAATCCATTTCGCAAACACCTTCTCTACTATTCTCTGATATGTCGCTCTAGCATTTTGCAAGCCAAACGGCATTTTCGTGTAACAATATAATCCTCTTGGCGCGAAAAAGGCAGTATGCTCCTGATCTTCTTCAGCGAGAAGAATTTGATTGTAACCTTTATATCCATTTAACGAAGACATTTTATCATTCCTTGCCGCTGATTCGACCATTTGTGGGATATCTGGTAAAGGAAAACATCCTTTGAACAAGCCTTATTTAGATCACTGAAATCTATGCAAATTCTTATCCCCTTATTTTCTTAGGTACCACTACCATGTTTGCAATCCACTGGATATTTTGCTTAGTATAATTCCGTGCATCCAAAGCATCTTCGCAATTCTTATTCTATTTGAGGATGGTATGTTGTTGCTATTTTTCTTTTTCTCTGCTTGAATGGTCTTGCATTTTTGTTAATTTCCAAATGATGACATGCAACAGAAGGGTTAATTTCCAAATGATGACATGCAACAGAAGGATCTATCCCAGGTATCTCATCCATGCTCCATGCAAAGATGTCCTTGAATTCTCGCAAGAGATTGATTGTTCTTTCTTCTTCATCTGCGTTCATTTTAGTTCCAATCTTTAGCATCTTTGGTTCTTTTTCAGTTCCAACATTTACTTCTTTTGTTGGTTCCGCTGCAGTGTAAACTGCCTTTGGCTCTCCTATTGGTGTTTACTCTTTTATTATTTTTAATTTGTCTCCTCCTTGCGAAATTTCGCTTGGTATTCCTTTTCCTTCTTTTGCTTTTATCATGTAAATTCTAAATTCTTCTTCTTTCCTTGCCTCTTTCGCCATTTTCCAGCGAATTTTTCGCTTCTTTGCACGTCCTTCATAAATTTTTACTTCCACCTGATGACACATTTTCGCATCGCTAATGTCTCCTCTGATTTCACCTATTCCACTAGGCTTAGGAAACTTGATAAACTGATGCAATGTTGATGCTACCGCTTTAATTGCATGTATCCATGGTCTTCCCAATAACATGTTGTAAGGCGACTCCATATCCACTACACACAATGTTACTCGTGTTTCAACTTCTCCTAGCAATATTCACACCACTATTTCTCCTTTAGGTTTTGTTGTAAATTTACCAAATCCATGGATATGATATTTTGAATAAGTCATCTCTTCATCTTTGTATCCCATCCCTTTGAATGCATGGTAGAACATTATGTCGACTGAACTTCATGTATCTACTAGAGTTCTGTTCATCTCCCATTTTTCTAAAGACTTCGCTGGTTCGTCATTTTCTTTTCGTGCTTCAGTTATTGTGATTACCAATGGAGCTGTGTGACTTAAATTTTCTCTTGGTATTTCTGCTGCTGTGAATGTAATTTTCAGTTTTTCCCATTCCTTCAATGGTGACACCTTTTCTACTGTCATAATTTTCTTTCCTTCAAAATATCGTTTATGTATTCTTCCTTTAAGATTTTCATGAAACTCATTAATCATTGTCTTCGTTATTACGTTACATTCCAATTTCCTACCGTCTTCTTTGACTTTGATTATCTTTTCATTAATCGGTTTACTGACTTGCTTCATCATCTCTTTTGATTTCAATAACCTGTTATACACCACAAAGATTCTTCACCAACTGCTTCAAATTCTGTCAAATCATAATATCCTCATTCAATCTTGTTTTCAGATAATCTTCCAAATGGTGTTCCTTGTTTCTAGCGCCAATATGTAGTTACAAGATTTCCTACAACTACACCCCTACAAGATTACACAATGATCCAATCCAATTTAACGATCAATTATCAAAGTTTTATATATTTTTCTGGAGAATCTTACAAGAATAATAAGAATACAAAGAAATCAGAATAGCTCTAGACTTTCTCTCTCCTATTTGTTCTCTCCAACCTCTCTCCAAAAGATCTCCTTTCTCTAATCTGCTTGGTTCTTTATATAGGATATTACATAGTGGATGACAGCTAAGCCAACCTTTATTTTCGGATCTGGTCTGCGTCATTTTCGCAAGCTTACAAGGATTTTCTTCGCAAGTTAGCTTCAATCTCGCAAAATCTTCACACTTTCCTCATAATTAGACTGACGTCATTCGTTACATCACTTCTCTAACATTCTGCGATGGCCTTCGCAAACACCTCTTATTTAAAACTTCGCTAAGACTAAGGGTGCACAGGAACCGAGCCGGACCGACGGACCGCGCCGGAACCGGTGGAACCGTACCTGATTTTGGACCGAACCGAGGAACGGGGTACAGGTACCGGTCCAAAAATATAGGAACCGAGGTCTGGGGGTACAGGTACACGGTCCAATATAGGTACCGTGCCGTACCGGACCGAAAGTCCCGAATAACTTCTCCATCTGATCACTATAAGAAATAACTTCTGTTTCAGAAGGGGATCATCTACATTCATAATGCAACATCAAAATCTCTATTAAGTAGCCATGCCATAGACTTAATCAGTATAGTTAATTAAGTACCAAGTCTATGCACACGTACGCTATATAAGGGGGGTACTGATTTCCAACTTCTTCACCACCACACCCATCAGATCTTTAGCTAAGTAATCTTCCTATTCCTTCTCTCTTCTGCTTTCTTTCTCAACTTCTTCAGACATACCCACCCCTCTTTACAGAATCTCTAGTAATCTTACAAAATCTCATTCATAATGGGTTTCCTTCGAAAATTTGTGTTGGTTTTTGCTGTGGCTTTATATGTTGCATCTTCAAGTTCAACTGCAGAAGGTTACAATGGGACTGCTGATGATGAGCACATTAATGGTTAGTACAGATTTTCACAAATTTGTGTTGGTTTTGGCTGTGGCTTTATGTGTTCCTTAATGTTTGCTTTCTATCTAGACTACATTGTTACTTGTCTTCGGTTGCTTGACAGCCTTGGCCTTCCTGTATTTTGCAACACTCTGATTAGTAAGGTACCGACTGGTATGAGGACCATCATAGGAACCGCACAGTACCGAATGGTAGGAACCGAGGTACAGTGCAGTGCCGGTCCAAAATTTTGGAACCGAGGATAGGGAGGTACAGGTACTCGGTCTCGTCAAGAACCGAGCCGAACCGTACCGTGTGCACCCTTAGCTAAGACATAACTTTGCGAGATTCTGCTCCTACAAACGTTCTGTTAAAAGAGAATTTCAGTTCTTGTTAAGATTGAAAAGGGTGTTTATATATTTGGGATATATTCTGATCATCAATAAAAAATTTACTTAGAAACAACATCCATAGCACAAACAAGCACTGCATTAGTTTGAATTAAAACCCTAGATTAGTAAGCAACCCTAATTTATAAACAAATCTTAATCTAAAGGATAGACCAAGCCAGTTGTTGATGAAGGAGTTAATAAATTACATATAGGAAGGTTAGTTCACTGTCCCCAATCCATTGTATTGAAATCCATTAATGTCTTATTGTGCAGTGTGTTAATCGCTAGATCAAAAGGAGAGACGAAGAGGAAAGAGAAATAAAAGAAGTGACAGTGAACGGAGACTATAGAGTACGTCGTGTGTTTAACAGAAGCAGAAAAAGTGAAATACTTCGGGCCATGTGAATGTTTTTGACGTGTGAATAAAATCACGGCCCTGTTGATAGCTGGGGTCCTTCTTTATAACCAGGCTAGACTAAAATCACTTTTCCCTTTATTTTTATTTTTTTCTAACAATTTACTTAATTAAATCTGAGGGAGGATCCATGAACACTCTTAGATGGTAAAGTCGGACAAAATTTGCGTCATTTTTTCCGCAAAACCCAAACGATAATGAATTTAAGGTTAATATTTTGATGATATATTCTTCTTATAAGACTCTACATTTCTACAAATTCGAGATGTAAAACCACCATCTACCCCTTTGAATATCAGCCGTTCAAAATTAACGGTTGAAATTAAGATCGGTAGATGGTCAGGTTTGCTCTCTCGAATTGCATTCATTTTTGGTAAGAATATAAAGTCTTATAATAGGAACATATAATTAAAATATTAGACTTCAATTCATTATCGTTTGGGTTTGGGGGAGAAAATAACGCAAATCTTGTCCGACCTTGTCCATCTAAAAGTGTTCATGGATCCTCTCAATAAATATTACCGTAATTGGAAATGTCAGTAGTTGCTTTTTTCATTAAATATTACCGTAATTGGAAATGTCAGTAGTTGCTTTTTTCTTTTTCGAAATCAAGATGGAGTTAAGTTTCCAACTGTTTGTCACCCACCGCACTTCATATACAGATGATGAAAAAATATATAAAGTCAAAAATACAGACGATGAAAAGATATGTGGAGTCAAAAATAGAAGCAGTCAGTGATGAGTCCAACCATTCCTGATTGATACATGCATCTACATTATTACATATAAGTATAAGTATAAAAATAAAAAAATGATAGGAATTATTAAGATGGTTGACAGCCTTTGTTTTCACAAAATATAAAAGAAATTCGTGTTTTATGGGTAAGTGTTAAAATATATACGAAACTTCATCATCCATAAATTTTAATTTCAACTGTTAATTATTATCGATTGATATTTAAAATAATAGATGGTAGTCTTATACATTTCGGAATGTTCTCATTTTTTATACGAGTGTAGAGTTTTATAAGAGGAACATGTCACTAAAAAATTAGCTTCAAATTCATTTTCGTTTGGATTTTGTAGAAAAAATGACGTCACCATATCATGATAATATCATTATAACCATATTGTCGGATCCTCCCCACATTCAATTCCTAGCACAGCGACCCACAACATAATAACCAAACTTCTTCATCATGTTCCAAGCCAGCACAACACGACATATTTTGCACCTTTATTTCAACTCATGCAGTCACTCACTCATGGATGAAGCTACGCAGTAACTTGTGGGGAGGTCCTCACGAGTTTTTCAAACACAAAATTGGTCAAAAAGACCAAAATCAATAATTCCTGGGTGAAAAAGACACTTAGGTTTTGATACTGTTTAAATAGCCAAAAATTAAAAAGATACTGTTTAAATAGACAAAAATTTAAAAATAGGCGGGATGTAACCAGTTTATCTGTCCATTTTCAAATATTTTTTTCTTATTTTTATTTTACAGGATGCATCCAGTTTCATCCTTGCTATTTTTTAAGTATAAGCCAGGATGAATCCAGTTTCATCCTTGCTATTTTTTTTGGCTATTTCACCCGTAATTTTTTTTTACTTGTCCATTTGAACCATGTTTTAAATTTTTTTGGACAAATGACCCATTTTGTCTTTTTCAAATGATCAATTAGCCTCGGGAAAGTTAACAAATTCTAAACATTCCTTAGTTAACATCTAACATGAGAAAAAAATTTAAAATTTTCTAAATTGTTGGCCGATTAAACTACATTATGTGGATAAAATGCCTAAAATTTTAAAATTTATGCAACCAGTTTCATCATAGCTATTTTTCGGAAGAAATTAAAACTTTCGGATTCACTATAGACACTAAATCTTGTTTTGTAGGTAATCCAAAACCCATTCCAAAAATACAAAAATTATTAAAAAGCAGATATATATATAGGGAGTTGTGAAATCTTTTGTGATTTGTTTTAAATTTAGAGAGAGAAAATGATAAATAAAATAAAAAACATAAACATGGAGGACATAATTCGTAAGATATTTGATTTCCACTTCACCCAAACCTCATGTTTACTTGTCCACTGGGTTGCACGGACGCTCCATTTCTTGAGCCGTGTCAGCGTCCGACTCGCGGCGGACACGAGATGCTCGTGGGACGCTGACCCGACGCGTGTCCGACACACCAATTTGCGCGTCCTGCGCGCGTCTGGTTTGGACGCACCGATGACGTGTGTCCGACGCATTTTTTTTTTCATTTTCATATAAACGTTTTCCTTTATTTTTACTATTATTAACCAAATGAAGAAAGACAAACATTTAGATCAATAATTTAGGTCTTTATTCGGATTTTGTAATTGGAAATGACATCACGTATAACCATAGTTGGACATGTGTTGATCTAAGAATGCATTTTGATTGTGCTATGTGTTTAATAGTGACTGATTATTTGACATTCGGCGTGTATAAACAAACGATATCTTCTTTTCTTTTGAAATTTATACATATATAACACCATTTTCTAATTTTTAGGGTCGAAATACTTGACTTTGTTGTATAAATACATGACTATATATATATATATAAATAAATATGTAAATACGTGTCCGCGTCCTAGTTTTTTGAAAGTTTTGTAGTGTCCGTGTCAGCGTCGTGTCGTGTCCGCATATACGCGTCGCGTCAGTTGCAACCTTGACTTATCCACTTAAACCATATTTTATGAATATTTGGGCAATTGACCCATTTTCTAAAAAAAAAAATTGCATTATTCACTCTTGAAAAAGAAAGATACTCTATATTAGAGTTTGAGAATTTTTTTTATCGAATATACAATTATTTTTTTTTGAAGAGTCGTAACTATTAAAAAATTCTTGTTGATTTTAAGAAAATTTATGAAAAGACAATCTTAAATTTGTCAAAAACTTGAAGATGAGTGTTGTGCACCTTCATTTTAAACAATTTTTTTTTTTTCGAAATAAGTTGCGGCATTTCATTTTAAACTCATTATTTTGCTCATAATACTCTATATTCTTAAAAAATGTAAAATTGAACGGGTCCGGGTCCTCCCGGGTAGTACATGGCCCAGAACCGGACCCGACATATCAACATCGGTTCCGGGTCCTCACGGTTCGGGTCCGGTTCCATAATGTGTTGGCCCAGAACCGGACCCGTTTAAAGTCCCAAATACCCGTTGGTCCAAATTTGCCGTTGGGTATTAAAAAAACTATTAAAATCTTAATTTCTTTCTCTTTTAACTTGAATATAAATTATTTTTATAAAAATTTATTATTATTTCTTTATTAATGTACTAAATAAAGATTAAATGTAAGAAAAAAATCAAAAATCAAAAAAATCAAAGCCAAAACTAGCAAAATACCTATAATTTTGCTAAAAAATGATCAAAAGGTTAAATAAACGGTACCCATTACCCCATGGTACCGTCGGGTAGGACCGGTTGGACCGGTTATAAACGGGTCTATTCGGGTAATTACCCGCCGGGTCTTAAGTGGCTAATGGGTCCAACTTTAGGACCCAGAACCGGACCCAATTAGGCGGGTCCGGTTCCGGGTAACGGGTAACGGGTACCCATTGACAGCCCTAGGTGCAACCATATTTGAAAAGTGTGACATTCCCTTTCATTCAGGATATGCGTCATTTCAGAGGTGTGATTATGTAACAGAAAATTAGAATAATTTTGGATTTTCCAGAATTGATTTGTAGTGCCATGCAAATGCTAAAAAAATGCAATTTTTTGTTTCATAGGATTGGGCTGGTCATTTAGAAAGGTGTTGCTCGGCTTCCAACAAACTCTTTGGGTATTATTGTATAAAATAAAATAAAATAAATAAATCCAGTAACCTTGTAACAACAACTACCTAGGATCTTCAATATAGAAGAAGGGTCTTGTTAACTTGTATACCCGTATGCACGTTAAAGTTTACTAAAACAATAATTTTTTGCATTGGAAACATGATTTGTTTATTTTATTGCATTGAAAATAGTAATTCTTTGCATTGGGAACAAGATTTATTGGTTTTAGTGCAAGAAAAACCAGTTTCTAGTAGAATAAGACAAAAAAACACAATTTCCAAGGAGATAAAAAAATTCTTAATTAAACCTTAACATGTATACGGGTATACAAGTTAACAAAAGCCAAGGGTCTTGTTAACTTGTATACACGTTAAAGTTTACTAAAACAATAATTTTTTGCATTGGAAACATGATTTGTTTATTTTATTGCATTGAAAATAGTAATTCTTTGCATTGGGAACAAGATTTATTGGTTTTAGTGCAAGAAAAAAAAAAATGGAAATGTTAGTAGTTGCTTTTTTCGGCTTGGAAATCAAAAGAGAAAATGGGTCATTTGTCCAAAAAAATTTAAAACACGGTTCAAATGGACGAGTAAAAAAAAGTACGGGTGAAATAGCCAAAAAAAAAAAAAGCAAGGATGAAACTGGATTCATCCTGACTTATACTTAAAAAATAGCAAGATGAAACTGGATGCATCCTGTGTAAAATAAAAATAAGAAAAAAACATTCGAAAATGGACGGGATGAAACCGGGTTACATCCCCGCCTATTTTTAAATTTTTGTCCATTTAAACAGTATCTTTTAAATTTTTGGCTATTTAAACAGTATCAAAACCTAAGTGTCTTTTTCACCCAGGAATTGTCGATTTTGGTCTTTTTGACCAATTTTGTGAAATCAAAATGGAGGTAATGTTTCCTGCTGTTGGTTTGTCACCCACCGTACTTATTATTGATGAAATAAAAAAAACAAAACTATACATAATCAAAGTTGGAAAATTAACCAACATAAATGGAAATTTTAGTTGTTGCTTTTTGGGATATCCTCGTAGAAATCCCAACGTTTGGGTTTTCCCTACAAGACCGCCAACTTCTGAGTCAACCATAGTTGACGGACAAAATCGGTTGTCCGTCAATTTTTTTAAGTTTTGTTTTCTTTTTTCCAATTTTATCCCTCAATCATAGTTAAGAAGAGTAAACTATGGTTATTTTTTTCCGAACAGAAACAAAAGAAAAACGATAGAGAAAACGATCAGAGAGATAGTTAGATCGATAGAACTTATCGAGAGCCGGAGAGACTGAGAGACAGTTATCATGAGTTAGAGGTGAGATCACATGATGCTATTTTAATCTTGGTAATTAAGAGAAGATCAAAAAAACAAGTAAGTAAATGAAACCCCTTGTTTATTTTGTTTAACTCGACTCATGCATAAACGTTTGTTGTTGATTATAAATCAATTTAAGTTATTTGACAATTTATATTAGTGTTTCTGAAATTAGGGATTATGAGATTTGATTTCTGGAAATTGGGAATTTGAGAACTAGGGTTCGTTTATTAAGGGATGAAATTGACTGAGAAAGACTTCTTATGTTTGTGGTTGCTTTCTTAAACGACGACTCTATGTACTATATGAGACTAGAATATGCAAATCCTGATGTTGTTTAGAACTTCATATGCTAATATATTTCTCTTGCTTGTTCCTATAAGTTTTATGAAAAGGTGCGTCACATGACTAACCGTCCAGACTAAATGACAATGCTTAGCTTTGTGTTTAACTATTTTATTTTTATCTGATCTTTTTCATGGTAGTCTACTCAACCATATCAATTATGGACTACTGTAGATATTTAACATGCTGTCTCATGTTGTCAACTGCATGGATGGTGTATTCTTTAGAATCATGCCTTTATTAGGTTGTGTGGATTGTGTTAGTGTTGTACCAGGAGGAGAAAATGAACCTCCACAGGTGGAGATTGGGTCCAAGAGTTTCGTGTTTGATCATTATATAAAACAAGCATGCAACCCGGTGCATACGCACCGGGAGTGTCTAGATGGTTTGTGGTACCAAATTCCAGGCAATAGACGTAACACTTCTGCTCCGTAAAACACGTTTAGTACTAAACTATCATGTAAAAAACTCCTTCTATTTGTCATAAAAAATTTGGTGTTTTGGATAACTATTTGGTAGCCGCTATGATCTTTTAATTTGTATTCTTGCTAATGTCTGCAGTCGGTTCCTTTTCCTACGTCGAATCTCCCGAAATTCAACGTGCATAGCAAACTCACCTTTTTCCGTTGTATGTCCGTCTTCAAATTAATTAAGTTGAAGACATCATCCAGTTCTTTACTATTGCATTTTCTTCCTTTGATTTATTGAGGTTCTGGCTCCTTTTGTCCTTAACATTATCACATTTGAATGTACATGGGGCACCTGCTTTGCCTGTTTTCCACCTGCATGAATTTTGTATCTTCAGCATCGTCCGTTTGAACACCTTGGCCAAGTTTTGTCTGTCGCGAAATATGATTTCTTGTTCGCTTTGATCTCTAAACTGAATATCAGAGTTATATCTTTTTGCATAGAGGCTTCGAGGCAGATACGTAAGGGACGTCTAAGTAGATCTTCATTTCCCCCACTTTAGGTACCTGGCAATTCTGATTATCTTTTAATCTTTGTTTGAAGAATTTTCACCCACAGGACCTGTTGTTTATCAATCTCTTCATATATATTTTATTACAATTTTCAAACCTTCACTTGATGTCATTTGTGACACTACCAAGGACCTGTTATATATCTATATCTCCTCATATAATTTTTATTACAATTTCAAACCTTCCCTGGATGTCGTTTGTGACACTACCAAATATAACTGCCCATGAGTGATTATTATCCTTGGGTATACATTCATGATCCTATCTAGTTCCCTGCTATGATTTGTGCTTAAATAACTCTATTACCAGTTTGCTTTATAACCCAACGCGTTCCATTGCAAAGATCGATGCTCTGCTTTATATATGTTTAGTGATAGCAGAATTGGAACTCCATTTTTTTATTGTAACCAATGGTTTGGTATTCTGAAAATTGCAGGGAGTTCAGCAATTCGGTAGGATACAAAATATCCTCATCTTGATGAATGGAGCCTGTCATCAGGTTAACGTTATTTGAACTCAAGAAAGTATGGTACTGTCAAACCTTTCACTTAAATAATTTATATTTCCATATCAATTGATTACGCGGGGATATATGACTGTCACAACCTTTTGCATGCAGTCTACATCTGGTAATATTAGGTAATCATCTGGTATCTTGATCCATGCCGGCTCTTCCATTTTGGTAAGTGCAATTGCCGATAAGTCCATTTTCGAATCCAGTACCCATTTATTTAATTCTTTTGTTCCATTTCCTTTTCTTTTCTTCCATTTACTCCAAAGTCAGTCGCATTTTCATTAAGTTTTATGCGTCAACAATTATTTCCTAGTTCCTTTGGGAATCATTGTTAATATCTTCCTAAAATCTCCAATAAACAAAAAAGATTTTCCTCCAAATATCTCTACCGGTGTACCCAAAAGATCTTCGAATGTCTTCAAAGGCATGGTTTACCCCTGCAAATGGACGTCGTTAAATGCTTTCGGTATTTGACACTGACAACATGAGTTTTCATCTAGTTTTGGAACCGCAACACATTTCTTGGCTCAATATTCAGTCCCTTGTGCATCGCAAGAAATCTCGAGCAAGTGGAGTTTTGTTGTAAATTGTAATATAGTAAAGAAGCTTTTGCTCTTTGAGTGACCTGCTTATCAGGTTATTGGGTCTGAAGATCTTCATTGGTACATAGATGCATCTTACATCGCTGCCTCATGCCATTATTTGTCGTTGGCAATGATTCTGGAATGTTGGGATTGAAACGATGAATTTCTTAGTTGTTCTGTGGCATACTTAAGCATAGATAGTGTTATTGTGTTATCAAAAGATGTTATATCCTCAGAGGTTAATATTTGTGACGTATAATATATTGCATGGATTGTGACGGTTAGGAATCGACATATCTTTTCGCATCGCCTCTGTTGGTTACATTGGTGACTATTGAGTTTGCTAACTGTATTGTGACTTGACCTTTCAGGATTATCGTGTCTTATGAAAGAAGCCAATCATAGAGCGATGACATGGACACCTAGTGCTGACATGGCTTCACCAAAATCAAGTGTGATGGTGGTGCTGACATGTGGCGACTTGGGGTCCCTTATTATAAAGAAAGATTACTGCGCCTGCTACTTCTTGTTCCATATTTGACGATTTTTTTGCTCCCTTGGTTGACGACCTCTTCCACGATTGCAATTCAACGGTTCTTGCATATGGCCAGGTATGCCTTTGTTGACAACCTCTTTTTTATTTATGTAATTGTTCTGATACTTGTAGTGGGTGTAGGATGCATTTGTTGCCACTCTATTCGTGGTACTGCACTAGTATGCCTCTTGACATTCAGGATTGCAAATGGTAAGGTACATTTTAATTTTTTATGAGGCGAAAGAAAGTTTGAAATCTTGTTGAAAAACGAAAAAAAAAAAAGTGTTCTTTAAATACAGCCAGAACATATAAAGGGATTCGTTTGAACGCTTCCTCTCTTGATGCCCACAACTCTACTACAGATTTGATGTCAAGCAGAACCTCAACCAGTAGTTTAGCACGACCCCCGGATGTTCATCTATTCCTCTGATAATCACCTTTCAAATAGACCAAGTTATTGCTTACGAGAGAAAACTCCATATATAACCACTTAAATAGTTTTGCCAAATAATGGGTTCATGGACCAAGTGACGTGTAGTTGAGCGTTTTATTTATTTGTTTACTTGTTTAATTGCAGGGAGTAGCTGATGGAGCTAAAGGTACTATTTAGGAATCTAAAATGCATAAGTGGAATATGAATTTGTTTGATGTATATTGTTTATTTTCGTTTTCCTTTCCTTGTGTTTCAGGGCATTGTAAAGAGAAGAGCAAACCACATAGTCGCACTAAGAGAAGCTAGCCCCATTAAATCGGTTAGAAACACTTTGAAATTTTGATATAGTTTCGGATGGGACATGTTGATATCAAATTCGCAAAACTGAAATGAATTTACCTTTTCCTAAGTAAAGAGATGTGAAATGAATTTTGATATAGTTTCTGTTTCTCTAAGTAAAGAGAAACAAATGTATCTAATCAAAATAAGTAATTAAGAACAATTTAACATCACAGTTCCCTTTTCCTGTTTCACCTTGCTATTGCAATATGTTGTTTTTCTCTGTTGTGTTCCAAGATAATGTAATGCATTTTGAAAAGTAGACCAGGACCGAGGGTGCCCAATCTTGGCAGGTCCAACGCTGGTCATGATCTTATATGTATCTGGCACAGAAAAAACTTATGCATTCTATCTCTTTCTGCTTAATGCAAGAATTGTACACTTATAAATGCAAGAATTCTATCTATATCTAGTTTCCTATTATGGTGGCTAAGCTTCTCTCTAGTTTCCTATTATGGTGGCTAAGGGAATTATCCTGGAATTATCGGTATCGGAATTCCGATAGAAATTATCGGTAACGGTACCGGTAGAGGCAATTACCGTTTCGATAGGTTCCATTGACATCCCTAGACCTGGTATCCTTTTAGGCTCCTTTTTAGTTTTTGCTAGTAAAGTTTGTAGTTTCGAACAATCGGTTACTTATGGAATGTGATTGGAATTAAAATACCAATCAGTTGGTCCAAGTATCGACTGGTTGTGCTGGAGGTATAGCAGGACATAATGAGGGATTGGTAATATCAAAACATTTCTTCACAGCAAATGACACGAAGAATAAATACATATCATTTTGGTTGTATAAAATAATTTGGGTACTAGCTACAACGGTCATATAAAATAAATTGGTAACGTTGATCCGATTGTTGTATAAGTTAAACTGGGAAGCTTATTTCGAAAGTCCAATAAATTAACTTGGGGAGATGATTCAGATGGTTAAGTTAACCGCCTAAAGGGCGTTTCAGTCATTTCAGCATAGCTTCCTTACAACCAGGGTTGACCTGTTTGACTCTGTCCGTCAAACTATGTTGACTGAAACCTTGTCCGGGTGTGAGGCTTGACCAATTCCTTAGGATTTCTCTGACGATTTCTCTTGCTTTTTTCGTCTTCGAAATCAAAATGTAGTAAAGTTTCTAACTGTTTGTCACCCACCGTACTTAATGTATCGATGAAAGGAAAAAATATATAGTCAAAGTTGGAAGCAGTCTTTTTCAAAATTTGTGCCCCAACTGGTATGATGAGCTCAACCATTTCTGGTTGATACATATATGAATTAAATGTTGAATTAATATTAGATGGCCGAAATTATTTTATACATCTATATTAATAGACTACGAGTAATAATATTATTTTCAATGTGTTTGGATACCTAAGTCCGTTTTGGTGAACCAAATTCTTAAGAGATTTTGGATTAGCAGCTCCTGAGATATTGTGTCGTTTTACTGTTATTCCAAACAGTAGACTTTTCGGCCATTTTTGTTCGTGCTCGATGTGGAAACTTAAGGTTGCCAGCAGTGAAGGGCCATATAGTGAATGGCTTTTCAGTAACAATAATTTTGCGGGAAGACAAACTTGGGAATTTGATCCAGATGCCGGGACTCCTGAAGAAATAGCTGAAGTCGAAAAGGCTCGAAAAGAGTACTTTGACAATCGACACCGAGTTACAGCTTGTGGGGATGTTTTATTACGATTACAGGTACATATTAACCTTTTATTATGACAGTTGCACAATAAAAGTATATACTGTATGTGTGAATTAGGCGACTTGCATTCGCCATATAGTGACACGCTATTTTGATTATGCAGCTATTGAAAGAAAACAAAGGTAAATTTGATCTAACTATACCACCTGTGGTGAAGTTAAGTGATGAAGAGGAAGTAACTTATGAAGCAGCTACAACGGCGTTGAGGAGAGCGGTTCGATTCTATTCCACAATACAGACACAAGACGGCCATTGGGCCGGTGAAATGGGAGGACCAATGTTTTTCACGCCTCCCCTAGTAAGCAACTATTTTTTTTTATTTTTTTTATAGCAAGGTGATTATGCCACAAAAACTAAACTCATTAATGAATTAATGCAGATTTTCACGTTGTATATCACGAAAACTCTGAATACAATATTAACCTCACAAGAACATATCAGAGAGAGTCTCCGATTTATGTATTGTCATCAGGTGAGCTATTGGAAATTTGATATACACAATGGTTCATCGCATAGTAATTGTATATTCCAATATAAGTTGTTCCAATTATATGTGTAGAATGAAGATGGAGGGTTTGGGTTTCATGTCGAAGGGCATAGCACAATGTTCGGTACAGTCTTAAACTACATTTGTATGCGTATGTTAGGAGAAGGACCTGATGGTGGTCAAGAGAATTCCTGTGCAAGAGCACGGAAGTGGATACTTGATCATGGTGGCGCAACCCTCATACCATCTTGGGGAAAACTCTGGCTTTCAGTATGTCTGCATATATATATGTATTTAAGTCTAACCATCACTCAAATGCGGTTATTGATGAATCGTACTCTCTCCGTTCCTAATTAATAGGCTGATTTTGTTTTTAGAAAAAAATTAAGGAAATTAAGAGAACTAATCATTCAAAGTGGTCCTCATGACACTTGTCAATAAAAGAAGTAAAGTGATATGGTTCCCTGACACTTGTCAACAAAAGAAGTAAAGTTAAATGGTCCATATGACACTTGTCATCAAAAAAAGTTGAGAGAAAAGTGGTCCCAGAAAACTAAAGTAACATTTGACTTTCCCAATTAAGAAACCAGCCTATTTTTTTGAAACATCTATTTATAGAAACCAGCCTATTATTTAGGAACGAAGGGAGTAGTTAACAAACTAAGAGACAACTCTAGACTTTCCCAATTATGAAATCAGCCTATATTTTCTGAAGTTAATCGGATAATCGATGTATGTCTTGCAGATACTTGGCCTATATGATTGGTCAGGATGCAACCCATTACCCCCCGAATTTTGGCTTCTTCCTACTAGTTTTCCTGTACATCCAGGTTTGTATACTGGACCATATACAAAGACCATCCACAATTGGACTGCTATTATGTTAAATCACAAAATTGTTCTGCCTATTGATTTCTAACCATCACAAATTATCGAATGCAGGAAAGATGTGGGTTTACTGTCGATCAGTTTACATGCCGATGTCGTATTTATATGGGAAAAGATACGTCGCACCGATTACAAACCTCATTTTATCATTAAGAAAGGAGATTTTCTTCCAACCTTTCAATGAAATCAACTGGTCCAGTACTCGTCATACTTGCGCTAAGGTGTGTGTGTTAATTAGCCGCCACAACTTAACAATGAAATAACTAACCATTTTATAATGAAGCTTCAAATATTAGTACCATAACACATCTAATCCATATATATATATATATGTACAATGTAGGAGGATCTCTTCTACTCACATAACCTTTTCCAGAATTTGATATGGGACTCCCTATACACAATTACCGAGCCACTTCTAAAACGATGGCCGTTTACGAAAGTTAGAGACTGGGCTATACAAGTAGCAATGAAGCATCTTCATTACCAAGATGAGGCCAGTTGTTACAGAGGCATTGGTGCTGTAGAGAAGGTAATCTATTATGTGCATTTTCCTTTTGATAAGTATGCTTCCGATCAGGTGCAATTGTTAAACTATTTTATTTATATTTAATTATGTACTTTTTTTTAATTTTTTTTTTTTATACAGTCACTATTTATGCTTGCCACTTGGGTGGAAGACCCAAATTCAGCTGCATTCAAGAAGCATTTAGCAAGAGTCCCAGGTTACTTATGGGTTGCTGAAGATGGAATGAGAATGCAAGTAAGAATATATATTGTGTGGTTGTCTTTCTATTCGTTTCCCTAGCTAACTGTTAGGGATATTGTTATAGAGATATTAATTTACATTACTTACTGAGGGAAGATCCGCTATCAGTAAAAAATATTATTCACACACCATCTCACAGTTTCAGAGCCAATTTCTCTATAAAACTCAAACGATAACAGATTTGAAGCTAATATTTTTGTTTTATGCTCGTAAAAAATTCTACATTCCTACGAATATAACAAAAGCTAATAGATTTTCTTTCGGAAAATAGTCTTGTAACAATCAAGTTAGCCAACTAATAAATCGAAACCCTTTAATCTTGGGGGCGTCATTTACAAATTGCAGAGTATAGGTAGCCAAACATGGGATACTAATTTCAGCCTTCAGGCACTTCTAGCAAGTGGTGATGATATAATAAATGAAATCTCTTCCACGACACTTCGAAAAGGACACGATTACTTGAAAGCTGCACAGGTTTGTTTTCTTAATCTTTCATAATCGAGTTACATGAGAACATTAATTAGTTTTATACCTTGACTGGAGCTGATCAGTTTATACAAAATCAGGTTAAAAATAATACACCAGGAGATTTCCGGAAAATGTTCAGTTACATTTGTAAAGGGTCATGGACTTTCTCGGACGGAGATCATGGCTTGCAAGTTTCAGATGCCAGTGGAGAAGCTCTATTGGTAATTGTTAATTAACATTCATCAAGTAACTTTAAGTCACCATTCACTTTCTGACAAACAACTATCAATCTTTTAACAGTGTTGTCTACTGTTCGCACAAATGCCAGCCGAAATCGTCGGTGAGAAATTGGCAGACGAGCATATGTACGACACTATTGATTTCATTCTTACCCTGCAAGTAAGAACCACACATTCTATTATTTTGGTATTTGCATGTCGATTCTTTTTTATTGAGAAACTATATGTATTTAACGGAAAATGGGTGTTTTGTCCAAAAAAAATTAAAACACGGTTCAAATGGACGAGTAAAAAATTTTATGGGTGAAATGGACAAAAAAAAAAGCAAAGATGAAACTGGATTCATCCAGGCTTAAACTTAAAAAATAGCAAGGATGAAACTGGATGCATCCTGTGTAAAATAAAAATAAGAAAAAATATTTGAAAATGGACAGGATGAAACTGGTTACATCCTGCCTATTTTTAAAGTTTTGTCCATTTAAACAGTATCTAAATCTGACTGTCTTTTTCACCCAGAAAATTTTGATTTTGGTCTTTTTAACCAATTTTGTGTATATTTAAAGATCCACTTGGTCACGGGCAATCAAATTTTTGTTTCGCGTTTAGTGAAGCTTAAATTCCTTGAACTTGAAACCTGATATCCTATATACTCCTTAATGCGTCAGTCTCCTGATGGTGGGGTGACAGTATGGGAGCCCGCAACAGCAGCAAAATGGTTGGAGGTACGCATATGAAGTTAATATTATTAATTTAGTCGCAATCTTTATGCAAGTGCCTAAGAGTTATACTATGTTCTGTAGCTGCTCAATCCATCAGAATGCTTCGAAGACATAGTTATTGAACATACCTACGTTGAAGTCTCTGCAGCAGTACTTCCAGCTTTACAATTATTTATGAACGTTCATCCAGAATATCGAAAGAAAGAAATAGAGCAATTTATTACAAAAGCAATAATTTACATCGAAAATGAGCAGAAGCCGGATGGCTCATGGTATGAAAAATAACATAATTTTTCCTAATTGAGATCGTTCAAAACCTTAATTAGCTGTATCATACTTGGTTTTAAAATTCGAAACCGCTATAACAATGATATACGTAAGTGCATAATTACTTACCATATCCGACCGTTCTTATATCTAAGAATTTTAATGACTTTGTTTAGGTATGGCTGCTGGGGAATATGTTATATATTTGCAACTTGGTATGCCTTAAAAGGTCTGGATGCAGCCGGACAAAATTACCGCAATAGCATAACAGTTCGCAAGGCTTGCCACTTTTTGTTATCAAAGCAAAAACCATCAGGAGGTTGGGGAGAGAGTTATCTTTCGTGCCCAAGAAAGGTATGTTAATTAGATACAATTCCACACTGTGAGCCTCTGCGGGATTCAAACTGTGAGTATAATCCACACGCTAAAATTTGCATTGTTGATTATGAACCAGGTTTTTGTACCACTCGAGGGTGACGAGGCAACCTTGATGCATACAGCATGGGCTCTGATGGGTCTTATTCATGGTGGTCAAGTATGGGTCAATGGTTATTTGGAAAGATTTAGTGACATTGTTTAAATGATTATAAATGTCAGCTAGCTAGTTTTTGCATTTAGAGTAGCTTCTGGTTAGTTTGCGTTTAGACCTTATATTGAAGAGCAACGAAAATGCGCGAACCTTGATTTGTTCCATGGAAAAGATAGAATTTGATTTAGGGATATTTTGATTTTGGGTCCCAAAGAAATGACTAGAGTTGTGTTTGGGTCCTAGAAAGTTCAATATTAGAGTTTGAGTCCCAAGACTCTTATCTATTAATTGCACATGTGAGTCAGATGCAAACGGTAACTAACGTGGTTAATTAAATATAAATTAATTAAAATTTTAATCATTAACTAGCTAACTGTTAAGACGGTCAACCACGGTCCTGGGACCCAAACTTTAATATTGAACTTTTTAGGACCCAAACGCAACTCTGGTCACTTTTTTGGGACGCAAAGTCAAAATATCTCTTTGATTGATCATGTACGCTAAATTTAATTTACATATAAAGTTAATAATCTCTTGTAAATTTCAGTTTTGAAACAAACAAATATATGAATACATAAAGGTAAATTTTGATATTGATAACAGGCGGAAAGGGATCCGGCGCCTCTACATCGTGCAGCAAAGTTACTAATCAATGGTCAGTTGGAAAATGGCGATTTCCCAGCGGAGAAACTCGGAGGAGTTTTCATGAAGAATTGCTTGCTAAATTATTCTTCGTACAAAAGTGCTTTCCCTATAATGGCTTTAGCGGAATATCGGCGCAAGATTGAAGTAAAGTCTTCTCCAAACTATGGAGGATAATTAATTAAGTTAGTAAATTATCTACTAAGTGTATAATTATAATGTTGGTGCCAGTGTTAGTAAGGTGTAAGAATGTGTATCTATTCTGGAATAATTCCCGAAGTTTTTTACTACTTGTTGGTAGCCTTTTTCCTCGTTAACAAAATTTTGTGGTCTTGATATTGTTTTTTCCAAATAATATTTCTTTATCTGAATAAAATAAAGCTTCTTTATTTTATTTATCCAAATAATATTTTTTATCTTATTAATGTAAAAGCAAAGTTGCTTCGTAGTAGTGTGCAATATATCCGTTTCTTTTCTTTATTTTTAAGAGACATTGCGTCTACGGTTTCAAATTAAATAAACCATAAGGTTATACTACTCACTTTCGAAAATGTTGTCAAGAATACATAGCACAGTTTGGATAACTTTGCATATGTAAAGAGTGGTCAGGATTTGTCTTTGACAAATATAAATACATGGTTTTGGTTGTCCAGACAAAATCTTTCTTCCGCGCGTGTCATGTGTGCCTTACAGAGGGCTAGTCAAATGAGATTTAGAATGACTTATAGGGAGTTCTTAAATCTACTGTTAGTCCATAGAGACTTTTGGAGAGCCTCTTAAGGTCTCTTGTTATTGGTTAGAGACTTTTTTCAAGTCATTTAAATTCTCTGAAACTCCATGTTATTAGATTAGGATTTCAAAAGAGTCACTCTAACTCTCCTGTTATTCGAAGGAGAATTGAAAGTCATTGATTTGTTGTTTTCAGAGATTTGGAGAGACTTTTCTTGAAAATAGGCATGGTAGAAATCTCTCCTCAAGAGGTGATATTTCGAGAGACTTGGAAATTTGGAGAATTTTTGGTTTTGGGAGTGAACCTTTTTTTTTCCCTCTCCTTGTGCAGTAATACATTTAAGTGCCGCTTTGAAAGGGGTAATCAAGACTATGTGAGTCTTTGTGGAATAAAGTGATTTTTTAAATTGGAGAATATATATTTTAAAATCGGCTATGTGAGTCTTTATGATATATATCGATTTTAAAATATATATTTTAGAAGTTATGAGTTTTTTTCCGATTTTAAGTTGTTGGAAAACTCCGTAGAAAATTAGTGGTGAGATAGCATAGAAAATAAAATGTGAGACGAGTAGAATAAAGTGAATGAAAATTTAGGCATAGGACAACAATGAGATTTATTTTGCATATGTACATATTTCATTAGGTGGTCATGGTACTTTTATTATTACTGTAAAAAAATCGGTAATGTTTGGAATTAATCAGGGGATATTATACAATTTTGTCTCTACAAATCACATAAACTTTCTAAAAGTCTCATTTTTTTTTGTCCCTACAAATCTCATTTTTTGTCTCCACAAGTCACAAAGACTCTAAAATTCTCTCAGAGAATCACTAGAAATCTCTAAATTTTCAGAGAATCTCTGAGAGTCACTCAAATTAAAAATCTATGAAAGTCCATAGAAATCTCGTTTGACTACCCCTTGTTAGTTTTGAGAATCACAAATGATTACCGTGTACGTAAAGGTGTAAATTGGGATGTGCCAGCACGAGCACAGCCCAAAGACAAAGACGCTAAAATTTGAGCACAAACCCACCATTGACAAAGACGTGACTTAGCCCAAAGATTGCACAACACGTTAGTTAAATGGGACGTGCTTGGGTTTGACTAATTGGCACAAAGAAATACAAGACAACACGCGGCACGGATAAGCACGTGGCCCAACCCAGCACAGCACGTTAAGAGAGCACGTAATAACATGTACAAATACACCATATAACAAGGCATAATACATCACATTTTTTGTATATTTCATAAAAGAGTCACTATTCTAGCTAGTTTTTAACATTTTATGTTGGCTTATTTATAACAACACATATAATACCTTCATATTTGGAAAATATATTTCAATATCGTTGTTATAATGTCGTCACCTATATTTAACTAGAACATTAATTTACATGACAATAATCCAATTTTATATTTGATGGACTATTTCTTTTTATTGAATAAACTTGTTAATTGTTTACTTGAAATAATTTCAAATGATATGTTGTCTAATTAAATTCTTGTGATAATGTCCGACTTAATGTATACATTAAATGATTTCAAATTGTTTATAGCACGTGTGCCAACACGGCACAAAGACGGGCACGTTTATTCGCGTCTTTGTGCGTGTGGTCAATTGTGTGCCTAGCTTTTGACTAGTAAAGCACAAAGACGGCACAACACGTTTAAATCGTTAAGACAAAGACAAAGACGACACATGGCCGTGAAGCACGCGATTTCGTGTGTCGGGCTGTGCCGGGCCGGCACGTTTTACATCTCTACGTGTACGCCCATCGTTTTCTCTCCCTATCTTAATGTCAAAATAAATCTAGGGATGTGCTTTCTCTTCATTTGTCATTCACTGCCTACAGAAACGAAACGCCAAAATTAGCAAATTGCTCCGGCCTTTCCAAATGGTTAAGTTCATTCATCTTTCTTCCAAACCCTAACGTTGAGTTTACAAGTTTCAGTAAGTTTGGGAGAGTAAACAAAATTAAGTATTGGAATCAGTAAGAATAACCGTATTTCTCTTCATGTAATTAGGGATTTTGTGCTTAAAAAAATAATTATGGATTTCGTAACTATATTTTATTTAGTTAATCTCAAGGTTGAATTATTGTGCTCCGTAAGAGATTTCTAGGGTCCTTCATAAGTGAGTATTCAAAAGCTCCTGCTTTGCTTTCCATATTTTTTGTGAATTGGGTTATGATCTTTCTATTTGAAGATTTGAATTCGATCTGAATAAGATTGCTTTCGACTAAAATTAATGTTTTCTTTTTCCATTTTTGGTTATTGTTTAAAATTGCCATATATAGGTCCAGAATGTTGCCTGGGCCACTGTTCAGCTGTCATCCAAGCCCGCTAACCAGTTAACCAAAGCAGGCCATCAGCCCGCCCAGTATTACAAAGACCGGTCAATGGTCAAAGTCAACACTCGGTCAACGGTCAAAGTCAACCGTTAGTCAATTGTCAAAGTCAGGTTGCACGTGGCACCTCTAGCCAATTTTCAGTCATACTGCCAGCAGTGCAGCTAACCAATTTTCAACAAAGTACTCTGCCGCACTGCCATCCAGTTTCTAGCCATGTTGCGGATCATGTATGCACAAAATGGCTTCCCATCCATGTTGCTGGATGCGTTGTCGCCCGCTTCCCATCCATACTGCCAGCCCATTATGCCTGTCAACCATCAATCCAGTCTGCCAGCATGCGAATTAATACAAGGAGGCATGAATGAGCAAATTCATGCAGAATTAAATAGGGAGGCATGAATGAGCAGTTTCATGCAGAATTTAACATGGAGGCATGAATGAGCAGTTTCATGCAGAATTAAAGAAGGAGACATGAATGACCAGTTTCATGCAGAATTTAACATCGAGGCATGAATGAGCAGTTTCATGCAGAATTAAACAAGGAGACATGAATGAGCAGTTAAGGCCATTTAAGTTTATATTTAAATTAGTAATTCAACTGTATAAATAGGGAGGTCCCGAGGGCTACAAAAGGGGACTAGCAATGAGAAAAAAATACTACTGTAATTCTAATATCAATAAAATACCACACCCCAAGGGGATTCGTCCGTGGATGTAGGAAAATCATGCCGAACCACGTTAAATTTGTGTCTGTCATTCTTGACTATATTATGCTATTAGCCCTGTTTCCATCAACAACACCAGTTTAATCGTGGTCTGTGCCTAGAAATATTTCTGGGTACAAACAGTTATTTTTTACAAGAACTGGCAGAGAAATGGCATCAGGTCCAAAGTTCATTCCTTTGAGGATGTTTCGAAGCACATAAAAGATTGTTGGCTTATGATTTGAAGAAAGGTGCTTTTTCTTCCCGAATTAAATGATAAACAATGATAAACCTTTTTTGTAACATTAATCTGTTTGAATATTAATTATACCATACTCCAATGATTTTATTGGGCACTGTTGAAAAATTTGTGATTTTTTTGGATGATTAAACTTGAACTCATGTTCATTTGATATGTTCATTATTATATATTGTTTTGTTGCATTTATGAGATTCAGTTTGTTCAGTGGTGAAACAAGACTTTGAACAAATTAGGCCTGAATAGGTAACCTTATTCAGGTAAGACTATTGTATCGGACATAAACAACAATATAGGTGTTGATGGTGGTTTTTATCCCAGGAATAAATTTGTAAAACTCTATCTACCTGACCCGGCATCAGATGTAGTAGACATTGATATGTCTATATTCCGCAGGGAATTTGGAGAATATATCAAAATCTGATGAGTAGCTATGTCTCTCTTCGTATTATATCGAAACTCAAGCTCCTGGATGAACTGTTCACTAGTATAGAGCCTAATGAGTGTATTAGCTCTTAGATGCATTACTCACAAATCGCAGAGCCTGCTGAGTACTTTTTTGTTCTTATGTTCCCTGGCAGAACCCTTTTATATTGGTATGGCATGACGAATTTGTGTTCACTCGCAGCAGAGTAGCACGAACCTCCAAGTGCCTAGGTTAAGGCACTTGCACAAAATAATCAGTCAGAAAGCAAAGAATAAACAGAGGCTCGGAGTAGGAGCAACAATGAGGGGAGCGTGGCCATGCCATAGGCTAACCGGCGACACTTGGCCACGCCCCATGCTACCTAACCGGCCCTTACTCCTCCGTCGACCAATCCGGTCGCTTTAAACCTGCCACACTCCCATGATTTGTGGCTGGGCCCATACCTGTCGGCCCCAGTTTCCATCGACCAATTAGGTCGCTCTAAAGCCGTCACACTCACACCAGAAGTGTAGCCACGCCCATGCTTTAGCCGCCCCTCTCCTTCCTACCGACCAATCAGGTCACTTTAAAATGCGCCACGAGCACTAGACGTATGGTCGCGCCTTATGTTTGGCCGGCCCCTTTTCTTGACCAATCAAGTCGCTTTAAACTCGCCACCATACATTAAAGGCCAAACGCACCCTGCCGCGCCACCATATTAACTAGCAAGCCAACTGATCGAATTTTATATAGTGGTAAAGTTTGTCGTTCACTCGGAATTTGTTGAAATTGATTTTAGGCTTAAATAAATGAAAATAAATAGAAATAAGAAAATATTTACACAAAATAGTAGCAAGATGGATAGGTACTGGGACTCGGGATTTCACTGCCTTTCATATACATGGGTTTTAGAAATTAATCCTTGACATTTATAGCTCCATACACAAGAAATATTAACTCTATTCTTTGCCAAAGTAGATTTCATAAGACATTAGTTGTAAGTTGTGAGTATGACGCATCAAAATTAATTAAAACTAAGCATCCGACATCAAACAAAATAACAAATAATTAATAGAAATCATATTTCATTAAAAATCAGTACAATTAGTAATTAAGGAATTAATCAAATCTACCACATAATGAAATTCAACTTCGTCCGTCGTCCCAGAGATGGGTTCTAGCTCCTCATGGTGAAAACACGCTCAAAATAATAACTCATGGCTCAAAAGGTGTTTTTGTTGAAGACATAATACACACAGGAATTTGTAACGCTGTATTGGCGTCACAGAAGTCACTGTTACTAAAATTGTTGCAAAACTGAAGATAATAGTTCCTAATGGACTATTGCAAAACATATTGAATATAAGACTCTAAGTACGACAGTTCTCTGCAGCTATATGTTCTTCAGCTTAGGGTTCTTGAGAACGACACTTCTGATATGTCGTCTGCAACTACTTCTTCATGCTATTGCTGAAACTCTTCCTGCAGTGTGATTCTTCAACCTCATCTTACCCTTAACTCTCCATACCCAATCTCTGACTCCCAAGGATCCTTTTTATACCCAGTAGCACCATAGAATATCGTCATTAACTCCAGAATAATCCTCTTTAACTCCCGACCAAGTTACGGGAATAATTCCTTTATTTATGTGTTTGATGTAGCTAACACACTCACAACATGCTTCTTACTCATATTTGATGATTCCTAACTCACTCAGTCACGCGAAAATCAACCAAAAATAACACAAAATCTCGAGAATATTCCTCTCTGTTTTCTCGTGTTTGCCAATAACCTTCTTTTTGCTTCTCACGCGTTGGCTGAATTATTTCCTACATGCTTCCAACTCGATAAATATACAATCAGAAGGACTCCAACTCTCTCCAGATGCACGGAGAACTGCAAATAATAACTCGGAAAATCCCGAGAATATATCATATGTAGTGTGTATATATACCCTGTGACTTCTTTTCAATCGATTCCAAAGATATTACCAACCCTGTTTCGGTAAATCAGGCCATAGTCAATCCATCTGCGCAACAAAATCTCCAAGAATCTCGCCAAGTATTAATCCAGGGAAATACTGTGTAACCAAATATTCAAATATATTTTCCCGCCAAGAAAATGAGGAAGAAAGGGGAGTGCCCCCTATCCTGAACTGGAGTGCGAATAGCAGTTGCCACCACTGGGTTGTAAATAGTAATGAGGTTCCGCTTAGTAATTGAGTACCCCTTAACCAAACTGAAAGTCCGCATAGCAAATGTCCTCCGGGGGTGCTCCACATAATTTTTGGAGCCGATTTTTCCAAAAATGTTTATTTCCCAAAAATACCTACAAACACACAAAACAACATAATAAGTACAAAAATCGAGCACTAACAATAGAGACACTGAGGAAAATTCGGACACAAAAATGTGTCAATCACCAACATGCCACTCTGCCTAAGTAACATGAAAATGTGCCATAAATGACGACACTACGTGCTAATCCACTTTCTATTTGTGACCAATGTCATAACGGACTCCAATTAGGAATCCGTGATCGAAACAAAGACTTTTTACCCGAAACCCTGATTTTTTGTCATAGTCCACAATATCCCACGAGCCACTTTAGACTTGGCCATGCCGGCAGGCCCTAACGTTGGCCACGGCACCAAATCCTAGCCTAGGCCAGCCGCCAAGCCCTGACTTTGTCTACGACGCCAAATCCTAGCCTTGGCGCCAAATCCTAGCCTTGGCCACGTCGCCAATCCCTAACTTTGGCCACAGCGCCAAATCCTAGCCTTGGTCACGCCGCCAATCCATAGGCGTGGCCATGCCACAACGCCACAGACGCAGCTATGCCACCTTGCCGTAGGCGCATGACACTACACCACGGCTATGTCGTTATGCCGTTAACATGTGCCAACATGTGCCCACAATCAATGACTACCCTTCCTCATGAGATGCAATCTCATCCATCCAAGTTCGCCACTGAACTGATGGACTTGCGGAAAGTTCCAGGCAACCAGCTAGTTGACATGGATACGCCAGGCGCCACTTAAACCACCGTGCCACTGGCATGCATGAGGTATGCCAGTCATGCTGCAAAGCCACTGGCGTATGCCAAAAACGCCACTGTGACATTACCAGGCCCCAACGGAAGGTAGCCATAATCACCGGCTACCCTTCTTCATGAGATGCAATCTCAGCCATTCAAGTTCGCCACCAAACTGACGAACTTGTGGCAAGTTTTAGGCGGCCGGCCAAGGCAAGCCTAATTGCATCACATGTTATTTTCCTATGGCAAGTCTCTTGACTTTGACTTGCCACACATAACAACCTGCTACACGTTTTCCACGTAAAACACTCGATACATCAAACATGTCACAAACTGTGGGATACTCATCAGGGTATTGGTCTGGCGGTTTACAGCGTGCGGCGTGCAATACACCTGTTATAATAAAGTGTCATGAAGTGGGACAATTAGTGGTGATGAAAGTAACGGTGTAAATTAATTCACTTCCTTCATCATGGAAGCATAATGCTTGACGGTTACACGTTACTTTATTCTTCCACCACTCAATCGTTTCCATTTCCTACGAGACCATGGTACATTTCAATATGACTTGTATAAGTAGGTTTCACCTATTTGCCACGAAACAACAATATTTTGGTCGGCCTTATCACAGTATCCAGAAATCACCAAAGAACTGATACCTTTCATTCCAGTTCCACTTTTTGATACAAGTCATAAAACATCCACACCTTCAGAATCAACTATTCTGGTCTCAACACTTTCTTCGCTTCCCTCCCTAAGACCAACCCTTCTTCTTCACTTTGTGACCGAAGCAAGCCTGGAACGACCATTTCTTGGTTTAGGCCAGGATTGTACAGATTGATCTCTCAATCAAAAGTACTCCCGTGCATTGCATTGTTTAGGGTTTAGATTCGTTTTTCATCCATACACCCAAAATTACCAAAATCGGCAGATACCGTTTTCACCCACAAACAATTAGAAACCACAGTGGGAGATTAATCTCTCGGTTGAAATACTAATTTCCAATTTCATTTTTCAATCCCAGTTTCAAGATGGTAGAGCTCAGTTCCGGGTCAGTAACAAAACCTGATGCCACTAGTGCTGAAAACGCCCTTGATATCAACGTTCCTTCCAGTGAGCATGATCAACACCCGCGGAACTGCAGACTCTACCACCAACACCAGCAACTTAGGAAACATTCCCTCAGGCATTACACCTCCGATCACCATAGCCAGAGCCACTGTCGCCACCCCAATTTGTTTCTTCAAGTGTGACGCTCCCATTCGTCACCGTAGCCGTTATCACTCTACCATCAGGACGAGAGACCGGAGGATCCAGAGGAAGCCGACCCCCTATTATTATTAATGATTTGATGGAAAGACATGAAGTTCTTTCTAAGGCTCGAACGGACATAGATTCAACTCGGAAGAAGGTACTCACTTTTCTCAAGACGCTAACGGAGCGGCTACCGTAGGAACCACGGCCAACCAGAGCCAATGAGGAGTACTTTTAATTCTCCTGGCGTCAGTAACTCAGCAGGACGCACCTTTATAGATGAAGAGGCCCGTTTTGCTCCTGAACGTCCGTTGGAGAGGAATCAACAATCCAATTTTATCACAGTACGTGAGGGTCATGAGAGACTTCTCCAAAATCACGGCAAAGAAAATTAGCAATCCTCTTGAGTTCACAGAGACCCTCTTCCCATCAGGAGCTGCATGATTTCTGGGGACTCCGTACACAAAAATCGAAAGCAGTTGTTTCCAGCCAGGGAAGTTGTTCCCAAACCCCAACCTCTCCTTGAAGGCACGATTGATAGATGGAACTAGGGACTCCTAACTACTGCTCACTCGAAGGATGTCGAGTTTGACAGCACGCTGATTGATGCGGCTTACGACTTCAACATTGTAACCGTCAATAATCTTAGAGTTGCAAAGGAAAATCAAACAGAAGAAACATATTCTTTCCTATGATGAGAAAACACGACTTTCTGACCAGCATTATTTGAACCACTGCAAATTCTCTCCAGGAGCCGCTTCAACGTTCGCTCCAGAAGCATCTTCAACGTTCGCTCAAGCAGTCGCTTCAACGTTTTCTTCAGAAGTCGTTTCAACGTTCGCTCCACCAATCGCTTCAACGTTCGCTTCTTAAGACGTTTCAACATCCGCTTCAGCAGCCGCTTCAACGTTCTCTCCAGGTGACGCTTCAGTGTCCTCTCCAGGAGCCTAAGCCACTTCAACACCACTCCTTCCTTCCAAGTTTTACTCGCTTACACATCCAGTAAATCCCTTTGCTTCCATGGACGCCCATGCAATTCCATCCAACCTATTTTGGTTCCCACGACAATGTATTCTCTTCTCCATATATTGGTTTCACATGGAAGAAGTAATAGAGTCACCAGTACGAATGCAAGATGATATCTTTATTATGGTCAACTCACCAACCATACAAGATAGAAACGTGTAAACCAAACTTGGGGACTGAGGCTCTACACGGAATCCCTTCACTGTCAAAGCTCAGGAGACACGGTTAACCTAAAAGTCATAGCCACGACAAGGTCACCTACTCTTCAAAGGTGTAGCGTAATGATATCATCATCTCTCTGCCTAGAAGACGTGTGCAACACTTTAGGAGGCCAACGACGGATCCCAAGCCTACCCAGGGGAAACAACTTCAGTAACCAAAGAGAATTGCGAATGGGGACTGCTCATCGCAGTCCATCCCCGACAACAATCAATCACTCATGAGATAACTCCAGAGACACAGCTGAAACATTTTTCTTGAAGAGACAGAGGGAGCCACGATTAACGACATAACTCTGTCACTGCTACCTCTTCGTTATCCCGAATTTTTCGTCCATGAGATGATTCCAAGAATCCCAACATCACATACATAAGAGTACAATAAGCGTGTATAAAATCCCATAAGTGTGGATCAAGGCGATGCAATTAAAGTAGGCTACAGTTGGGGACTAAAGCCTCCTTCAGGTTTAGAGGTTTGAACGCAGTCACCACCTTACCAGTTAATCCAGTAGAAGCACATATTCCACAAGAAAATAGGCTCAGGATAATTATACATGGGGACTACCAACATGGGATGCTTTTCACTCCCCTAAACCAGGTTATTTCTGATTTCAACATCATCACTATCGAAGTTTTACGAGCCGCATGAATTCCTTAACATGAAGCCGTACATGTGCATCAAAGACTCTAAAAGCACCCCACAGATTTACATTCACACATCCGTCCACGCCATTAGGTCTAACAGAAGTATAACTGGGGACTGCTCAGCGCATCCCATTCCATACAAAAATTCAAGATTCAGAAGATGGTTCAAAGGATGTCGCTTGGAACGAAGACCTTGAAGACTTGATATCATCACATTGGCAACGGAACGCTCTTAGCTCGTCTACTTCACCCAATGGCTCCAGAAGATTTCGACCATGCAAGAATCCACATCATATCATCGTCGTAATCAGAAAGTCCGGGCACCAGATAACCTAAATTCAAGGATGAACCAACAACGCAACCACAATATCCAAGATTATCCCTGACATGATCATTGCCGATCCCATATTTCATCCATCCATCATAAGAGTGCAATGGAGTTTGGGAAATTTTGAAATCTACTAGAGAGGTCAGATACTCATTCTTCTGGATTCAGAACCTTATTACACATTCTGGAGAAGATCGATGGTACTGTTAAGTGGCTACATGCGCAAAATGGAAAATAACATCTACCTTGAGTTCTCTTGGCTCTCCTTGATGCTGATTACAACTGCCGGAGATTACTTTGTTATTGTTAATGCTCGCTCTACCACCACTAAAAAATAAGGAAGAGGAGCCGGACGCTGCAGACATAAGCACGGAGCCGGACGAGCAACAAAAACAGAAGAAGGTCGATACCCCTTTTCATACGAACGAAGTTTCTAGAGTTTGAACAGAAGCAAGATTCCTCCTTTCTCCATGAACGGGAATAGATGATTGGGATTATCACACTTATGATCCATAGCCGAACAAACCGTGTGCCCACTCTATGGCCGAACCAACAACGCGCCAGCATGAGGAACACCAACCGCTCAACCTGCAACACTCCGTGGTCAGGCCAGCACCAACGTTCCATGCCACAAGCACTCAGTGGTCAAGCCAGCGCCAACGCTCCGAGCGGCAACATCGACAGTTCATGGTCGAAGTTGCAGCACCATCAGCGCTCAGTGGTCGAAGTTACAACACCATCATCACCGCTCCGTGGCTGAAGTAGCAGCGCCATCCACCATTCCACGGAATGAAGCCAAGTGTCATTTTCACCATCCCACGGGCTCAAGCCAAGTGTCATTTCCACCGTTCCACGAACCAGGAGCCATCAACACCATCTCCAACCTCTAGCTCCACGGTCGAGCCAAATATTCAACGCCATCTCTACCCGTCCGTGATCAAGAAAACGAAGCCGTTTCCACCATTCCATGGACTGAAGCCGTTTCCACCATTCCACGGACTGAAGGCGTTTCCAACATTCCATGGACTGAAGCCGTTTACACCATTCCATGGACTGAAGACATTTACACCATTCCACGGACTGAAGTCGTTTCCACCATTCCACGGACTGAAGCCGTTTCCACCATTCCACGGACTGAAGCCGTTTCCACCATTCCATGGACTGAAGCCATTTCCACCACTCCATGGACTGGAGCCAAGCGCCATCTCTGCTCATCATTAGCCAAAATTCCAGCGCCATCTCCGCTCATTCTGTGGTCAATCTAGCTATCATCATCATTCTATAACTAAGGTTGCAACGCCAGCATTAGCATTCCGCAGCCGAACCTGCATCACCAATGTTAGCACTCCGTGAACAAAGTGGCAGCGCCAACGACATCACACTGTGGCCAATCCGTAGTTACGCAAAGTCGCTAATACAAGGATCACGGATTCCTCATGCCTCCTGCCAAAGGTTATCCAAGTTCTCCCTAACAATCTCTTCATGACTTGCACTATTGATTTTTATCCTTGTCTGTCACCATCTCATGCTTACCCCGCAACAATGCCACTGTTACGAGCTAAGCAGGGGACTTAATGTTGATGGTGGTTTTTAGCTCAGGGCTAAATTTGTAAAAGTCTATCTACTTGACCCGGCATCAGATGTAATAGACATTGATATGTATATATTCCGCAGGGAATTTGGAGAATATATCAAAATATGACGAGTACCTATGTTTTTCTTCGTATTATATCGAAACTCAAGATCCTGGATGAACTGTTCACTAGTATAGAGCCTAATGAGTGTATAAGCTCCTAGCTGCATTACTCACAAATGTTGGAGTCTGCTGATTACCTTTTTGTGCTTATGTTCCCTGGCAGAACCCTTTATATTAGTATGGCATGACGGATTTGTGTTCACTCGCAGCAGAGTAGTACTATAGGCTAACCTGCGCCACTTGGCCACGCCCCATGCTACCTAACCGGCCCTTACTCCTTCGTTGAACAATCAGGTCTCTTTAAACCTGCCACACTCCCATGAGTTGTGGATGGGCCCATACCTGCCGGCCCCAGTTTCCATTGACCAATCAGGTCGCTCTAAAGCCGCAACATTCACACCAGAAGTGTAGCCACGCCCATGCTTGGCCATCCCCTCTCCTTCATACCGACCAATCAGGTCACTTTAAAATGCGCCACGATCACTACAGGTGTGGCCGCGCCTTATGTTTGGCCGACCCTTTTTCTTTACCAATCAAGTCGCTCTAAACTCGGTACCATACATTAAAGGCCAAACGCACCCTACCGCGCCACCATACTAACTGGAGAGCCAAACGCGCCCTGCCACAACAACATATTAACCGGCATACCAACATGCCACTCTGCCGCAGAAACATGCCAACATTCCACTATGCCGCAGTAACATGCCAATTTTCCACAAATGACGCCACTACGTGTTAATCCACTTTCTATTCGTGGTTAATACCATAACAGACTCCAATTAGGATTTCGTGATCGAAACATAGACTTTTTAGCCGAAACCCTAATTTTTGGTCATAGTCCACAACATGCCACGAGCCACTTTATCCTTGGCCATGCCGCCAAGACCTAACTTTGGCCACGACGCCAAATCCTAGCCTTGGACACGCCACCAAGCCCTAACTTTTGCCACGGCACCAAATCCTAGACTTGGCCACGCCGCCAAGCCCTAACTTTGGCCACGGAGCCAAACCCTAGCCTTGGCCACTCCGCCAAGCCCTAACTTTGGCCACGACGCCAAATCCTAGCTTTGGACATGCCGCCAAGCCCTAGCCTTGGCCACAACGCCAAGCCCTAACTTTGGCCACGGTGCGAAATCCTAGCGTTGGCCACGCCGCCAAGCCCTAACTTTGGCCACGACGCAAAATCCTAGCCTTGGACACGCCGCCAAGCCCTTACTTGTGCCACGACGGCAAATCCTAGCCTTGGCCACTCCGCCAAGCCACAAAGCCACAGACGCAGCTATGCCACCATGCCGTAGACGCATGCCACTACGCCGCGGCTATGCCGTTATGCCGTTAATAGGTTCCAACAGAATGTGGCTATAATCAACAGCTACCCTTCCTCATGAGATGCAATCTCTGCCATCCAAGTTCGCCACTGAACTGAGGGACTTGCGGCAAGTTCCAGGAAACCAGCGAGTGGCCATGGCTACGCCAGGCGCCACTTACGCCACCGTGCCAATGGCATGCACGAGGTATGCCAGTCATGTTGCAATGCCACTGGCGTACGCCAAAAACACCATTGTGACATTACTAGGCGCTAACAAAAGGTAGCCATAATCAACGGCTACCCTTCTTCATGAGATGCAATCTCAGCCATTCAAGTTCGCCACCAACAGGAAAGCTGCAGCGGATTGGCACACAGACCCGGAATAGGACAGAGGACTGACGGACCCGGAACAGGACTGACGAACCCGGAACAAACGGACGGGTGGGTCCGTTTTCCTCTTCTCATCTTATCCACGGGCAAATTTCCCCGCCTGGATCGAAGACGAACAGGTTTTCTATCTACGCTCCCCAAAATTCTCTTCCTCCTCTACAGCCGGCGGATTTTGGCATACCCAATCACAACAATAAAAATATACATTATTACAAAATATAAAACCCAATTTATCATACATGCAGATACACATAGCTTGTATAAAGCAAATAAGTACCCAAACAATTAATATGATCAAATCAATTTCTGCCACAGATTTAATTACAGGGTCACAATTGTATTGATATGCTTAAATCAAAAATAGGGGAAAGAAAAAAAAATCCAATTGATCCCATATAGCTCTGCGTTACAGCTTCGTGTATGATAACGTTTTATAGTATAATCTAGGAAAACAAAGAGGCAACAGAAAGAAAGAAGAAGATCTTATCGATAGATTAGTTGTTGTAATACATAACTAGGTTACATTATATACACATAAAGGGGTAACTAGATGGACCGCACATCTATGGGCTATAGGCCCTATAACACCTTTAAATTTTTATATAACTGACTTTTTATTCGTTATATTTTATTGAAACGCTAGCCCTTAACCCGTGCCGTAACGGCACGGGCCATGATGTTGGTTCATTTTTAATATATCGTATAATTTGTGTCCCGAATACTTATCAACTCCTTATGATTTAATATGGGTTTGTCATAAAAATAGTTGGGATTTCCTCTCTTTTTTCTCTTGTTTTTTTCCTTTAATATTTTACCTCCAGAGATTTGCTCAAACGAAAGAAATATAATCTTAACTTCTAGACACTTTTTTATTTAGGTTCATTGCTTATAATGAGATAATGCTCTACATGAACATGGAAGTTTAAATATTTTTTGGAAATATGTCGTCAGCAGCGCTCATCTCAGTGAAATCAACTAATCAATACCGTCCATAAAAGTCTTCCCATGCTCATATTTCGCTCCAGCTGACTCATCTATCATGGTCATGTTGTCGATCCTCCAAATAGGCAGAGAATATTATTTTTTGCATCGAACGAATGATATAAACTCAACAATGTGACATGATTTTCCTGTAATTTTTTAAAACCATTAGATGACAATGTTTAAAATGTGTACCCATTACCTTTTCGAAGGGATTGTATATATGCGAACCTCTGCCATTAAATCTTCAACAAAGTATTGTGCCCATCAGTTCGTCTTAACGAAGGCTTTGGTAACTTCAAAAGTCTTGGACATTTTGTCACTTCTATATGTTCCTACCTTCACTTGGAATATAATCTGGCGACACATTACCTCACAAAGAACCTTGATCCTATTTCAAATTAATAGGTTGTCAATAGATCCTTTACCAAAAGTTGACATCTTCTACGTTAAATATTTATTAAAAAAAATTATGGTATTGTGGATCGTTGCTTTCTAATATTGTAGTTATCAAAATTGGCCTCTTCAAGTCCCACGGCTTTCTAAGTTTATATATTATGTTTGTTTTAACATTTTAGTTAGCCATATTATGTTTGTTACTAACTTTAAACTTGATGTCATCTTCTACAGTGAACTTTATGTGATTTCGGTATCGAAATAGTTATACCTATTTCATTCGTATCAAGTAATCCGTTGTATATCCCAACAATTCTTCTACAACAATTCCTTTCTTTTGTCGTTTCCGGACCATCAGTAGCCATTATTGTCAAACACAATTTGTCTAATTTTTGTTGATGTTATGTATTTGTAATGTTCATTTTTCTTAAATAAATAGATTGTGGAAAAAACTAAAAAAAAAAAAAAAAAGTATTACATCGGGTCTAAGTTACTATATCCAAAATACTTCAGACACTGGTTCTGGTGCCTTGTTTCCTCAAATTCCTCGTTGCATTCTAGACAGTACATGCAATACCAATCATTTGCGAAGTGAGCTATTTGCGCAAGTGTGGTCACTGTATCCCTTACCTGTAATAATAATAACAACACGTCATTTTTTTTCAAGGCGTCCAGTTGTAAATGGTATGAATCTAATAGATTTTAATTGTACCTCAATCTTAGATATCACCTTCTTCTCACATAACATATCAATTGAGGAAGGATAAATCTTGACCACTCTTTACATAGGCAGAGTTATCCAAACTATGTTTTGCAATTGTCTTACGTGGAAATTATTATTAATCCGTATTTTAGTCGGCTCCTATCAAAGGCGATCTAATTAGTCCTATAGAAAGTTAATCTTAAGTTTTTGACCTTATTTCTTGACCAAATTATTGAAGTATTCTCAGTCATGTTCTGCTTTGTGTGATCTACCATCTGTATCTACAATACATTCTAACCCAGTGAATGAAACCTATACATATTGATCTGTAATTTGATATTGTTGATTTATAACCAAGAGGTCGCATGATTTGAGAATGTAAAATACAAAAAATATTCTATAAACATCAGAGATGAAATTTAGATTTATGATTTAAAGTTTTTAATGATGATTTTGATGAACAAACATAATTTTCAAACAAATATTTTAGAATGCAAATACAGTTTCCCGGTCAATAAGGTTTTATATCGGGAATTGAGTGAAAGTTGTTGTCTTTGTAGGTAGTTGTCGCGAAACAACTCGAAATTGATGGTATTTCAGGAAAAAGAATGTAATAGTACTTGAGAGAGTAATAATGTTCTCTTACGTGGGTACACCAATTGCGTTTATATAATACGGATACCATTTCGGTGATCCAACAGTCATGATCATATTGTCTTATACATTCCGGTATCATCCTCGAAATATTTGATTTTTGTCCTTATCAATCGTGCTAAAAAACAACCAATTACATCTTTCACAATATAATGTAGCATGTTTTGTGAAGATTTTTTTTTTACTCAGTCAATAAAACTCACTAAAAAGCAAAAACTATTATTATCCACTACTATTACCAACACCCACCACCTTAAAAACCATCCAACGCCACTATTTCTTCCACCAATAGTAATGTTACCAACTCCATCATTCACAAACACCCTCCACCGTTTATACTAACCCTACTTCCACCACCACCATTAGAATTAATATAGTTTTTAGTAAAATTATTTATTAATAAAATTATGTATTTATGTTACATTATTAAAGGGACATTTATAATAGAAATATAATTGATCATTGTGAACAATCAATGAGACACTAATTAAAAAAACATTTTAAATTGGTTAAGTTGAACAAACCCCGGCGGTAAATTTATCTTTGCCAAGGACAAATCCTGACCACTCTTTACATAGACAAATCGATAATAAATAATTTCATATGTTCAGATCTTGATTCGTGTCGTTCGTTTAGTTATTACATAACATGGCAATTGATTGCACCAATTTTTTAAAATGGACATGTGTTTTATCGAGTTTATTTTAACATTAGAATGATCAACCACGTTTTATACTTTATAATATAACGTTACATATTTTGTTGCGTTACGAAATTAGCATAAGATGTTTTTGTTCACCAATACCCGCCACCACCATAAAACCATATGAATCCATTTTTTTATCCACCATCACCTAGCGGCAGAGCCAATGGTTGACTAACCTGGCTCTAACCCCTTAAATTTTTAATAACTATATAAATTTTTTAGTTTATTTTATAAATAGTACTTTGTCCATATATATTTATGGTTTAGTCCACCAAAGTTTACATGTTTCTTTAAAAAAAAAAGTAGGCCTCCTCAATGTCAATTTTTGACTCCACCACTGCCACCTACCCCATGTAGGTTGTTGGACATAAATCTAATTTTCAATCACAAATGCCATGTATGAGGTTTAGATTGAACAAAATATCGTCAATTGATTAGTTTCATTATTTTTTTTCCGTGTATATATTCGTTTTTGTATTGCAATCAATTTTATTTTAACATTAAAAAATCATGATTTATACGATATACTACCAAAGATAACATGGGTACCATTTGGGTGACCCAACTACGATCATGAAAATATTATCTTGTATGATATCATCCCTGAAATATATGGTACCTTCATTTATCAAAAGTGTTAAAAACAACCAACCACATTTTCCACACTACGATGTTATCGATGTTGTAACGACAACATAAAATTAATAATGTCCATCACTACTCACCAGCACTCACCGTCACTACTTCTTCCACCATAAACCAGGAGCGGAGCCAGGATTTTGAGGAAAGAGGGAGAAAAAATTCTTGGCAAGTTGGATACATGTGAAAAATGGAATTTGTATCCCATTTTACGATAAAAGAACAAAGATAAGTATAATTGTGCTTGGTTCCGCCCTTAACCACCACCAATCTTTCGGCCTCCACCTCTTCTACTACTCATTGTCGCCAAAAATGTCTATTGATATTATTTATCAAAATTACTTATTAATAGAAATAAATATTATAATTAATTAAGAAAACATTTATAATTAAAAAATGATTAGTCATTTATTATGAACAATTAGTGAAACACTAACTAAATAACACTTTATAATGAATAGATTATTTATTATGTGCAATTAGTGAAACACTAATTAATAAAACAATTATGATGTTTAAGTTGAACAAACCACCACCATTGATTTATCTTTTCTATTAATTCCAACCAAGGTGGAACACTGGTTAGAGGCCACTCTTATAACACAATAGGTCATGAGTTCGAACCTCCCCGTTATAATTTTTAAAAATCCATATATTGACTTGAGTATTCATTTTTCATTCATAATATTGGAATTAACGCCAACACATGCGAGTTGTAGGGTGTGGCATGAAGCACCACATCCCTTGATTTATCCTTGTCTGGACAAATCCTGACCACCACTAACAAAGGCAAACTTATCCTAGCTTTGTTTTGTACTAATGACTAGGGTGTGACCCGTGCCGTAACGGCACGGGCTCTGGTTTGTTCCAGGTAGGGTAACGTGGAATTTGTGTGCATTTATATTCCCATTAGTTCCGACCTTGTGTGCATGGACTAACCGATCCTTTAAATGAAGCAGCAAAATGGAAAGCATTACAAATGAGAGGTTTCAATTGTAGGACATGCAAATTGCAATAGAAGTTGTAACAATAATCAATCCCATTATGACCGATAAGAATCGCACATGCATTAATACAACAATGAAAAAACAAAGATAGAAAATCAATTTAAAACTGTGTTAACGGTAAGACAACTATGCAAGGGTTATTGAAAGAAAACTTGCATGCGCAGAAGCATAAGAGATTCAACAGTATTCCACTTAAATAGCACATATAATTATTTGCACGACATTCAAACTCGTCGTTTTCACAATTCAACTACACTTTTCGCTCCATGCCAACTTCATTTCACCATAGAGTGACAAAAAAGAAAAATTAAACATATATTTGGCGTAAATGCCGCAAGACAGCTTTATCTCTTGTGACCGAGAGCATAACTAATACACCAACCAGTACGCCATCTTGAGTTTAAAATGCTACATCACCAAGGAGATTCAATTAGAGGTCGTTTTACGATCATTCTTGTTCTGAAACAGTAGGCATTCTCAAGTCATAAAAATGGTACCTCCATAAGTATGAAGGCATTGCACCACCTGAGCCAGGATATTGGATTCAACAAAAAAAAAATGCATAAAAGATATGCACAAAAATATGTAATCACGCTAGTATGGTGGTCAATACGGATGATAATAAATAGTTTCACCAAACCAAAGGGAAAAGACTGATCAGAATAAATTGGAATACGAAAATAATGCCTACACAGACGATCCCATTATCAAACATAAAAGACGTGGAAGCTGAAAGGTGGGGAAGTCCCCATATTCCGTGAAGATATCAGAATGTCTAACTATCTGATAAACCTAGCAAGGGTCATGCAGTCACTAAGTTCACAATGTTGTGCAGATACGATAACAGATTGTGGCGACTATGCAAAACAAAGATCGCCTATATCTACAGTTAGGTAATTTCTGCATGATTTGAAGAGAATCACTAAAGTAACATACATCAACAACATATGTCAAGTCATGTTTCCTTATGGAATTCCCCCATCCATTTTGTATGATCAGCGATATAGCACAAAAGAAGCCATTAAATGTGGGAGAAGGAAATCTAACACCAAAACTGATACCAAAACTATCAGTAACATACGCATCCAGATTTCAGATTTCATGAGGAAACAAAAACTGTAAAATAGAGAAGCAATTCTTTTATGTGAATAACATGATACCGTGCAAAAACATCTTGCTGCCTTTGCCATTTCATTTACATTTGAAATGCTTCTGCCTCTACCATTTTTGAACTTTTGATGATGAATATGATAGTGTACGAAAATTTGTTTCTTCCCTCATCAATCACGGACCTTTGTCCATCGATTCGAATCTCATTTATCAATCAATCCCTAATTATGCGGAAAAGAAAAAGAAAAAAAAAAGGGAAAAAAAGAAAAGAAAAAAAGAAGACGTTAAATCAACAACTTTAAGAACTAAAAACAAATCCATTTCTCCAATTTAGGGGGAGAAAGGGCTTCGAGTCTTCTGTGGAGATGTATACTGAGCTTTTGACGTCAAACTTGCTAAAATAAGGAGCTTTAATGACGGTCTTGAGGACAATTAACTTGCACAATCACAACCTAGGAGATTGATATTTATAACTGTTTTGTGGAATTGAAAATGAAACAACACAAAAAGAATCGAAAAGACAAAAAGTATTCATATTGAAGCGAGAAAATGTCCCGATGATATATGTATATAAAATGTGTATTTCAAGTCGAATTGGCATAAGTTAGATTCGCGAGGTGACCATGAACAAACAAAGGATTTAAGATGGTGAAATGTAGATGAAAGACATGCTCGTTCCTAATTCTATTGCTAATACAACTCTTCCAAAAATCCACACAAATGAATCCCCAAACTATGCTGCAAAGAGATATTCAAAAATAGTCGAGAGCACATGAACAAACTATAACGTGCTCAGCACAAACTTAACTATGTCCGACCTCAGATTGTTCAAAAAAAAAGGATTGCGCTAGATATCCATTGGAAAATACCGAAGAGGTTATCACAATAGATGCATCGCATTTTTCATCTCTCATCCAATAGAAAGTGGCAAGTATTCACATTTTGTTGACGTCACTTAGTTATAGGAGATCAATGTACCTAACTTCCACCGGGAGGCATTAACGTTATTTTCTTGGTGGGAATTTTGTGTTATGGTCTTACAATTATTGGTTAAGACACAGCCTACCTAAATTAAAAATCGGATATCTAAGAAAATAAATGTAATGCGCAATATAATTCGAGAGAAAACTAAACTGGACATTATATAGTTTGCTTACGTTTTAAATCGGCATGGTTTCCTTTAGCTAGTATCGGGTAGCCGATTGATAACTTTGATGCGTGGTAACCGTGTGTTTTACGGTAATAGATACATCGAGTTGAGACCGAGTCGTTGAATCACTTTGCATCCACGACAACAGCAAAAATCGGGAACAAAAACTATAAAAATCAATTTTTTCAACTTGGAATGGAATATCAAAATCAAAACAAATGAAGTAATTGGTCGTTGAACTAAAATTGTGAAGTACAAATTTAAGAAAGTGAATATCAATGAGTGTCAAGGAATTGTACAGGTAAATAAAACCATGACATAGGAGTGTCACAAAAATTCAAAACTAATAATCTTTAAGGAGTTTCATTTATGAATTCCATCAAAGATTCAAACACAATCAAAGTAAAAAAAAGAAGTTGTTAAAGAAGAAAGTCCTAAATATGCCAATGAAATGATGCACCTTGGGAAGAATAGATAAGTGAATCAAACCTAAAATCAGGTTTGTACTGTATAACCAACGGAGAATGAAGAAATCCTTTTGATTGCCGGTACTTTAATCTCAGGGAAATGAACAAATCCTTTCTCACATAATCATCTCTGTTTCAGTAATGTGAAAGCCCTGACTATGTATACGAAATTGAATCAAGAAAACTTAATCATACCTAGAAACGAAGAATCGCCTCACGAAAAGAAGTGAATCAAAATAAAAGCTAGGAGAGCCCGGAGGTTAGGCTGCCGATTCTTTTTCACTACAGAAGCAAAGATCTCATCTCTATTTCAGTTACAATTTGGTGAGAGAGAAAAAGGAGAAATGATTTCAAACGGGGGTTACGGCTTTTTCTTTGCATAGATTAATTCGAGAGAAAACTAAACGGCCGTCCAACATCTCAAAACCTATAAATCAGGATCCGAACTCTTTTATGTCTCCAAACTATAGTTTGATAAATCTGAACCGTCCTTTATATATCTAAAATGTAGATGACCGTCGATATGGGAAAACACCATTGTCCCTTATAATATATATAGATTATAATTTTAATGGATAAAGAGTATTAATACATTAACTAGTTGGAAGCCTAACAAGCTAAGCTCCAACAGCGTACTATTACATAATTGTTGAACAGGTTGTCGTACTAGCCTACCAGCAAGCCTCATGAGGAACCACTCCAAGGGAGCCGAAGAGGATAGGGTACCTCTACCTTCCATGTCAAACTCTGTAATATTGCGCGGTCGGGGACTCGAACCTGGGACCTCCTGGAGCGCATGAAACCTCTGTGGAACGGGGATGACCAGCTGAGCAAGCTTAATATTTTTATTTATAAATATTATTATTTTTCAAAACTATTTTACCAAACCCAATTTAATTGCTTTTTTAATCAGCTTGAACTTTAATTTATGTTTTACCAAATATTCAACTGCTTTTTTATACACCACTTCAATGTACAACAAAATAAAATACATAAAAATACCAAACTAAGCCTAAATTGTACCAAAACTCTTATAAGACAGAGGACTTTTTATATTTGAGAGTCTTTCTAGTAAACCCGTAACCCCCGTTAGAAGCCCTGAATTAAAGGAACGAGTGTATCAATCGTTCCAATTTTTTTGATCTGGATTATAGTATTACCAATTTTACATTAAGAATTTGCTTAGAGGATTTGGTTCATTTCAGTGAGAAGTTAAATTGGTTTTACACTATGTCCCCGGGTGTCTTTTCTTTGCTTTTTGCTTGGAATCTCCCTGATTTTAGCAAAGTTCTCTGTACGGAGTCTTGTTCCAGCTGTCATTATTTTGAATATATGGAAGGAGAGAAATTCAAGGGCTTTCAATGGTAGAAAGAATATTATTGTAAGGTTACGGTCATAAAAAAAGCTCATCATGAGATGTTTACTTGGTGCGTAGTCTTCAAAGCGTTTGAAAATATTTCACACACGGAGGTAATAGAGCATTGGCCTAGAACTTATTTTCACCTTCATTGATCCTGGAAGTTAGTGGTAATTTTTTTGATTAGGGAAGTTTTTCTCTTTTTCTTAGGACAGTTTTGCTTGAAGCTGTTCTATACTTGTACTTTCTTTGTACTCTCTTGTGGTCTTGATCAACAATATCTTTTCTTTACCGATCAAAAATAAATTAAAATACTCCATATAATATCAATTTACAAAAATCTACTTAATGTCCTTCTCCGGAGCCAGTGGATTATCAAATATGTATCTAGATATTATTTGCATCTCCATGTGCTCTTCTTAATAAAAATGCGGTTCGACTTTCAAAGTGGTTGAATAGATATTTTGATGAATTAGCCGCCAGTACGTTGAGGTAGTAATTTCATTGTCGTGTTCATTTACAGTATGTGTCTTTATCCAACCACTTCATCCCCAATTACTCAACCACATTTGATCTTCTTTTGGAAAAGTTATGGATAGGGTTTTCAATAATAATGCATTATGTGAGGATTCAGGAGTCGGTGTTTGTTCATGGATCATTTGAATATTTGTTTGATATTTTCAATTATCTCTCCTTCCATTTTTCTCTTGTTTGCCGTAATAAATTGCCGTAACAAAAGTGAGGTGGCGCCCATCCGTGGCTGCACAAAAAAACACCCCCTGTTAATTCACGATCCTGGGAGCGCCACCTTTTGTCTCATATCGGTCGGTGCCCTATTATCCCGGCTGTAGCAGCTTGGCTTTTCACTCTCCTTTTGATATTTCTGATCTTGTTTGGACTACCACTTGATCTACTTCATTACTTGCACTTGCACACCCTTTAAGGCTACGTAGTACGTACGTACATCTTGTAGCTCCAAAATTATTGATAGTTAATTGGGATATTAACCAGTAAACTTGTAAGGCCTAAACTTCTTGAACAGTTTCCTTGGCATCGCATGTAAGGAATGCATGCAGCAACTTGCCTACCGATCAGAAAAGAAAAAAAAAACTAGCTAGCCTTTTTTTTTTTTTTTTAAAGGATCGTGCTAAAATCAAAAAAAAAAAAAAAATAATAAAAAAATTGGGGATTAGATAAGCTGTTCATGTACAATCTAACCTCGATAATGTCTTTGGGGCCGGGAAAAAATATTCACCTCGCGAGATTACTTATTATCAACAGACGAATAATATATTCATTTATCTGTAAATGAATATTAATTTATTTAGAGAGTATTTTTCGTTTTTTTACGTAGTATATGAAGTTGAACAATTAAAAAAAAATCAAGAATTATATGATTTCATTTCTAACTTTTACTAGAGAACTGTGATGGATGTCGAATGTCTTTTGAATTATATTAATGAGAATGACGTAATTATGAAATGGCCTACGGACAAAGAAATTGTTGAGTCAGTAATAAATGATGACGGCAAAAGAGTTATTTCAAACAGTAATCATCATGAAAAATGTCTTGCTACAACAAGAACAAAATATTTCATATATACTTTGTGCATGCATCACAAAAAATTAAGGATGAGATGCATTTTCGTTTAGGCCGAAGGAAAAAAAATCAACTTAAAATGCATTTTTTGAAAATAAATGACTTCTCATATGAATAATGTTGATCGGATAAAGTATTTTTCTTTATTTACATATATTTTTAGTATGAAGTTTAATAATAGGACCTTTAAGGACTCTAATTTTTTTTATTCATTAATGCATTTTGCGAGGTCATTCATTCAGCCCCTTAGCCCAAGTCGGGACCGAAGAAAATTATTTATTTGACGAGGTTATTTATTTATCGAGCATTCGTTCATCGACGTAAGACTGTATTGAATGATTTCAGCATCAAGAAGTGGTATGATGCTTTGATTGGAGAACTGGAGCAAAGTCCATTTAAGAGACACATCTGAAAGCCTAACATACCCAACAAAGTTAGATTTATGCTATGGTGATGCTGCGACAAAGAGGTATGAATGTTGAATCTGATTTGTGCTTATTTTGCAATACTGACAGTTGAGCATATCCGGAGTTACTTGATCAAAGCTTTTAAAATTTCATGGGCTATGCCAAGAACTTTGATTGATCTCTTTAATGTTTGGTCTTGTAACATGCTTCATTGGAGAGGCAAAGAAGTTTGGAGCATCATCCATTATGGTGTTTGCTGGCTATTAATTGTGAAAGGAGAGAAATAACCACGTCTTTGTTAACAGGCATAAGAGCTCAGCCGAAGTTATTGATTTGGTTCTGTAATAATGATATGTTTAAGTTTGTAAACGCAAGTCTTATTTGGAGTAGTTGTAATATTCTCATAAGTCTGTAATTAACTTTCACATACGTCTATAACAGTCTTTGTTCGCTTCTCATTGTTGTTGCATGAGCTTTTCTTTTAATATAACCTTCGATTTCAAAAAATAATTATCACCCAATAACTTTAGGATTGTACTACACTGACATCATCAATTATGGAATAATTGATCTGAAATTTATTATCGGCAAGGTTTTTTAATGAACTAGGCTCTAAAGTTGCAAAAAATCTTATGGGACATGTCACGATGAATGTTGAGATTATTATTCCCGCATTGTCTGGGTTATTTAAGATCCTGCGATTATAAGCCTTAGGGCCTCTCCACTCATTGCCAATTGGTTTTGAGTTGGATGCCCATATTCTAACATGGTATCAGAGCATGCTATTTGTATTGAGTCATTTGATCGTATTTTACTCCGCGTCACCCGATGTATTGTTGTCCACGTGTTAGACCCAACAAGGCTGCACGTGAGGGGGCGTGTTGAATTATTAGTCCCACATTGTCTGGGTTATCTAAGATCCTGCGATTTATAAGCCTTAGGACCTCTCCACTCATTGCCAATTAGTTTTGAGTTGGATGCCCATATTCTAACAAATTAGATAAGCTCTTTCCTTTTTGGTCCCTTGGAATTTAGTTTTTTCTGCCTGTAGAATGCCATAGTGCTATCAGTCGATTGTTTCGATATGGGGACGATTATAGATGATGTGATGGTACGTAGTTTTTGCGACCGCTCACGAGCATCTTCAAACTTTTTCTAAGATGAAGAAAAATTTAGAGACAATCTTTCTCAGTATACATAGACACCATCGAAAAATATTACGTGGTTATAAACAATGGATTATCAATTCAGAAGGAAATTGGCCGAGCTTCTTGCAGTTTTTAACATATATATATATATATATATATATATATATATATATATATATATATATATATATTATAAGGGACAATGGTGTTTCTCCATATGGACGGTTATCTACATTTGGGACACATAAAGGACGGTCTAGATTTAAGTTTTTCAATCTACATTTTTATCATATAAAGAAGGGTTGAGATTAAGCCCCAGATTTAAGATTTTCAATCTACATACAAAGAGTGATCTAGATTGTGCCACATATTTAATAAGTTTTTGCATTTCCTCTCCACCCTCTTAATGTCATTTATTTGGGAGTTACTTTTCCCATTTAATGTGAAACTATTTATTGTATTCTAAATTAAATTCCCTTTTAACTTAATCCCTTTCATAATCAAAATCAACATTTTTAGCATATAAAGAATGGTGGTGCCTCATGCCTAAATTTTTTGGTCATATATGAAATTTGATTTCTTTTTGTTTTTATATGTTGTATTTTGTGATATGGATTTTGTTTCTTCTGTTTGTAGTTAAAAGATATTTAAATATGATTGTACTATATTCATTTTTACTCTTATATTAGGTTTCCTAATACCAGTATCATTTAATCTTTTATTATTTTATGTTATCCAATTTAACTTTGACTTCTTCGACCAAAATCAAGAAGATTTTCATGGAGTGAAAATAAGTAACAAAGAAAGCCCCGGTTCCATTGTTATTGCCCTTAGAATTTTTAAATATTTTTTTAACTGTATTGCTACTTCTGTCGGAGAGTTTCAGTCTCTTATTGGACTATGTCATGTACATGTTGGTATCAAACGGACAAGAGATTCCTGATTAATATTTTTTTTTAATATCATATGAACCTTGAAATTACATATCTTCATATGGTGCAGGCATATCTTAAAGATTTTATGTTTTTTCTTTCTTTATTGGGAAAATGTCAGACAAAAATACATTTCTGAAAAACAACCATTTTGGTTTTTGGTATAGTTTTTATAGAGTGGATCGTTAGAAGCCTTCCCATTAGATTTATATAGCATTATTATCTAGGAATCTGACAATAAGCAAAACAAATTCTAACACTAAATCTGAAGATAAGCCGTTTTTAAGATCCATATTTTCCCTTCCTATCTCCTAGGACTCCAAGAGTATGTGATTGGTTTTCAATTATATTCGATGAAAAAAAAATGCATTAGAACATCAAGAACCATTGATTGACCATCTTATTCCTACTAATATCCGTATGAGGATTTGATTGGCACATCCTTCATGTAGAATTTTAAAATAGAATGATCATAGAACACCCTCTCATGTGTTACTTCACAATCTTTGGTTGAAATCTGTTGGTATATCAATCAGATTTTCACGTATCGCTGCAAAATTTATGGTTAATGAAAGTTTATTGAAAATTTCCATACACCAAGAACATAAAAGAGAACCAAAAAATTACCATGGAGATACATTACATCCCTCCTAGGTTGACCGAAGACGAGATAGAAATTTAAAAAGGCTATCATAATCGGAACACGTTTTAGGTTTAACAACCGTTCAGTACCAATAGAATCTAACATACTACCCTAATTTTCTTCGAAGGTTACACTGAAACCCCAAATGAAAAAACTGATAGAACTATTCAACCAATGACAAAGGGAGCCTAAAATCGAATGAAGGGAAAAGATGAGCAACCACAAGATTTCTTTTCTGGGAGACACAGATGTAGTTGAGTTTTCTGGGTTAATGTATAGAATTGGCACTCTAACCGAATTAATAATAATAATGTTGGAGATTCACTTTAATTATAAGTAGCAATACTAAAAAAATTACGAGAAATCGAAGTAATTGAACTGCGTTCCTGGCATCATCGAATGATTGCAATGGGTAGACAAACGGTAAGTGATAATTTGGCGGTATAGCAATGGGACCATCACATTTTATAACTTCAGAAACATAAAAACAATGGTGGAAAAATGTTTCATGCCAATTTCATTGCTGACGGATCGACCATCAGGTCCATCACACTAACAACTAATGATATAAAGTAATATACATGATACAAATTGATAGTAGAATCGGAGTATGATCCGCAATAATATAAGTAATCGGAAGTGCACTAATTTTTGTAGCACAAAATAACAATCTAATTAAATGATGGCTGCACTGGATTTGTAACTTGGAATGCAATCGACAAGTTGATTCTACTCAAACAAGGAATTACTTGGAGTTCCAGCTTAGGAATTTAGGTTTTCAAGTATGTTGGTATTGTTTGCAACAACTGTGAATGGATAGTTATCAATAAGCATAGATGAAACTAGATGCTGATTCCAGTATACACACTTACATTGGATATCTTTACAACCAAAAAAATTACTCTTTGGTGTATATATGTCTGTGTACATTCATATATGGACATCCTAATCACCATCTAACAAGAAACCGATCCCGTTGATGTTAATAATATCAATCAAAGCTTCCAATTCAATTTAAGAAAGATTACCATTCTCCGAGTTTCCCACACTCATCTCATGGTATTCTCGCAAGAAAAGGAATATACAACTAATACCAAAACAACTCATAGCCCCGTGCCATTATGGCACGGGTCATATCCTAGTTTGTTTTAAGGAACATGAGAAAAACTCCCAATTTCATATAATAATGTAATTCTTTTATTGATGATATTTAATTAGTTTCATTAAAAAGAAAAATGTTAAATAAGGAAAGATAAGGAGGAAAAAGGGATTTTTCAAAAAAAAATATATATTTTGTAGTATCAAATAGGAAAAGAGAAAGAGAAGGATTGTATATTCATAAGAGTTCTCTATGTTACATGGATATAATACATGTATATACATGGAGATGGGAAAACCAAAAGACATCTGTTTTGGGCCGCACATATATGGGCCGTAAGCCCTACAACACTCCCCCTTGTGCGGTCCAATAAAAATCTGTATGCAATGCTTCATATAAAGTGCTTCGAATATAGTTCTTCAAATGTTTTTCTCTCCTAGATTACTTGTGCCGAAATAAATTGCCTCATAACTTTGACAAGTAAAAACCCAGTGGGATAAAACCTTGGTACAACTCTTCACATGTAGTACTTCACATGTTGTCTCGTATTTTACATATAGTTCGTCACATGCAATAAGATCTTTAAAGATCGATGAGTCTAAGTTAATTGTCTCGTTAAAACTTCATCAGGAAAACCCAAGGCTATTGTCTTTCCTACAAGGATTTTCTTCCTTAGGAGTTGTGAAGCGACTAGTCAACTTCGACGGAGCCAAGTGATCATCTGCAACTGATCACCTTTACTTGCAGCTGTCACGTTGTACTCTTTTCCCTTCGTAGTACAATATTAAGTAAACTTAGAACATAGTTGGATTCGTATACATTGCCTCATTAAAACCTTGACAAGGAAAACCTAGTGGGATAAAACCTTGACGAAGGGAAAAGAGTACAACGTGACAGATGCAAGTAAAGGTGATCAGTTGCAGATGATCACTTGGCTCCGTCGAAGTTGACTAGTCGCTTCACAACTCCTAAGGAAGAAAATCCTTGTAGGAAAGACAATAGTCTTAGATGGGAAATTACATTCCCGGTGATTGTTGTTGTCTCATTAAAAACCTTGACGAGTAACAAAACCCTATGGGAAAAATTAATCTCGGTGAAGGAAAAGAGTTCAACACACCATTAGATGCTCCCCCTGATGTCGGACAATTTTCATTAGTATAACACAGTCAAAAGGAGTTCATCACACATTACTTTGTTGACTTGAATGTTTATAAGACCTTGCTGTTGATTCTGGAAGTTACGTTGCTTAACCGACTATCGCGTTTCATTTCTTTGATTCAGATATTTTCAGTAATATCAACATGATCTTTATGTCTGCAACGTTCAACATACTTGATGTTTTTTTAGTGTTCTCTCGTTAAAAACCTTGTCGAGTAACAAAACCCTTTGGGAAAAACTATTCTCGATCGAAGGGAAAAAGAGTACAACACAGCTTCAATTTCGAAGTAAATATGTCGACATCATATCCTTGGATCCTCCCCCCTGATGTCGGCATCTCCCCCTGATTACTTTCAGAGTTGTTCCAGACAGTTCCTTTAGTCATGTATTTTACGAAACTGAATATTGGTAATGACTTAGAAAATAATCTACCATATCTCCCTCTGATTACTTTCGTTGGAGAAGAGATTATTGTTCCTTCATAATTAACAACTTTTGGATTGCACTTTCATTAGCATTCCTTTTAATGTCTTTGTAGGGATAAAACAAATTTATGTCAATGGTTACTTTTAAGTACATGATTACATTCATTATACCGTTCCAATGACGTTGCGTTGGCGCGGAGCTATATCTAGCTAACAAGTTCCCTGAGGATGTAAAATTTAATCGAGTACATTATTATACTAAGTATAACAATGCATCTATTGTACTTAGATATGGGAATTTCATCTCCCAACACATCTTCATCATATTCCTTTGGACGAAATGGTTACTTACTTACATTTGAACCTCGACTAGTCATGGGAGTGCTATCAGGATGCATGTCTTTGTTAAATTGCCTGACAACTTTAGACATATGCAAACTGGTGGAATAATATACCACAAGCTCAGTATTCGATCGAGCTTTCCCTAGATTTTTCATCTCAAATTCGGATTTTAAATAGCTTTTAAGGTCTCTTATTACATCAAGAGTACACATCATGTCTGTAACATCAACATAAATAGATACAATTCCAAATCAGGAACTTTCTTATAAACATGCAAGGAAAATTACTTACTTGTCTATCCCCTCCAAATCAAATAGCCACTTAGACGGGTATACCACTTCCGCCTGATTGCTTCAATCTATAAGTGAACGTTCTATCTAATTGTAAACGTACTCTGTGGTTTAGAGTTACTTGATTTGGGAAACAAAAGTTTATCAAGCACTTTTGTAAATATCTTCTATCTCTTGATTATTTCAGAGATATGTAACAACCACATCCATATGCTGCATTTCAAGTCCTTTTGAAAATTACCAAGCTAACTAAGTAGAGGAACTCTATAACGTTCATTACAAGAGAACAATTCCAGGGCTTTGTGAGAAACCTCGCGCCACAAGGCGAGTCTTTGTACTTTAAGACTACTTTCTTCTCATTATGCTTTATGACAAATTAATGATGTATGTCCAATAGGCTTTACACTTGGTTGGTTAGCACTACCACACCAAATACCCGTATATTTGCCAAAGAACTAAGTTCTACCTGGATTGTGTAGGCCAAATATGTTATTTATTCGAAATTAATCAAAATAAAGCATGGTTCGATCTCATTGTGCTCTACTTCTGGAGCAACTATTTATGGATTATATCATCATTGTGCACGTATGATCCTTCCATTGACTCATGTGCATTCTCATAATCCGTCAGGATTTCATTGTTCTCTCTAGAATCATTTAAAACTTCGGAGCGTCCTCCAGTTTGATTCATGGACATATTCAGAGACAATCTTATGAGATGATTCCTGATGATATAAATAAGTTGTGCCTTACTCACCTACTTCCTTTCTAGGTGAGGATTGATCGAACCAAGTGGTCTCTCCAACTTCCTTTATGGAGCCACGGCCTCAACCACACTTCCACTGAGTGTAGTTGCAACACCTTAATTAGTCTATGGTGTATATCCCAAATTGAGGATTTGTAAATTTGTAACTTTGCGAGTAGGTTTGCAGCTGGTATGTGTGATCTCATCACTTTAGCAACATCAGTGTACATTCTGAAAATCGAATATTCTTTATCACTTCACATTTATATTTGTAGAGTACAAGAACCAATATGAGACATAGTGGGAACATACCACGACAATTCCTGTCGTTCCCTTACAAATTACTTTTTCTTATCTCCCCCTAACGACGGGAAGACTATCTCATTAAAGTGATAACCCGCAAATCTAGCGGTAAGAGATTTCCTGCCAAAAGTTTTAAAATGCGGATAATTGTTGGGAACTCATTTCCAAAATAACTACTTAACAGTTTTGAAGACCCATCATAGTACGATGTGGAGTCGTAATGGCACATATATAGTGCAACCAAAAATACATAAGAACACGAATGTCGGGGCTTAAATCAGTTACCAAGCGGTACGCGAGAAAAAGGTTGACTAATATTGGGTTCTAAAAACGAATTAAGTAAGATGCGTGTAATATTGCATATCCCCAAAGCAATAAAAAATAGGTTGGTACGCATAACCTATTCCTTAGGCACCATCTGTAACCTTTAATGGTAGCCTCTGTGAGACCATTGGGTATAAGATGCTCTGCATTGATCCTATTAAACATGCAATATTCATCAAGTCCTTTTGATGTAAATTCTCTAGCATTAACAAGGGTGGTTAGCCTTTGCACTTTGCATTGTGTAATATGTGCTAGGAGTTTTCAAACGCAAATTTCTTGGGAACTATAACTAGTCCAAAATGTCAAAACATTCACCGGATCCATCAATAACTTTAATGGTCCGCATTCTGCATGAATATTTTTCTAAAGTTCACCTTGTTTTCTTTGTAATATTGAATTTTTACCATTTGCATCTTAGGATGGTCCCGATCCTGTTTTAATGAAGACTTTGTGAAATGAGTGACATGCTCTCTTACTGAAAAGCATAATGGAAGGGGTTGTGCATCTAGTACTTTAGAAAACACTTATTGAGAGATATGCCGTCACTTCGCATTCTGTCAATATTTTTCCCATTGTCTCGTTCACTCAAACACAGTGATGTACGTATGATTCCTTTCAAAACGAAATATCATGTCACAACCAAAGTTTCTTTATGGTTATGTCAAATCAAATCCTGAGTCAATTCCAAACATTTCATCGTCGGAGGCAATATGGATTGATAATCCACATACTATAGTGATTTACATTTCACTAGATTGACTCATTAGTTCCTCTAAGATATATTTCCTTCCAAATATATTAGAGACTATAAAAGATGCAATCAATTACATTCTCATCATTGTGATGTTCCACATGATATCCACTTGCATGGGTTTCTGTGGAATTTAACAAGGTGTAATTATCTCTTGGTACATGTAGAGATTTTGTGACGTCTTTGTTCTATCTTGAAAAGAACTAGTTTAAATTCCTTAAGCTAGTGGAAGAAAAACAACTATGAGTTAGACCCTTGGGTCTTGAGAGTTTTAATAAGTGGTGTGGCCTTATTACGTAATAAAAGTGGGATTCAACTCAAGCACTTTATTACGTGTCACCCAATATATCTCTAGTGCTTTAGAGAATTTATGTCTCGTGTTTTCATTCCATAAGTGCAGATATTGGATCTAGTTCAACTCAATAAGATATTCAATTGGTCCGGCAAAGTTCTTGTTTCCATTAAAGTTGATGTGAAAATTGGTTGTTACTATGATACACACATTACATTGTATATACCAATACCTATGACCAGGTGCATTTCCAACTCTTTTATTTATGATGGGAGCTACAATTACATTTTAGCTAATCCCATATTCAGCTGATACATGTACTTTGGCGTCATTACTACTGGGAAAAAAAATATACATATTTGTCTCATGATATGTATGTCCCTTTTCACATGCTTTATATGAGTTATTACGTCTAACCCTTATTACTTTGGGGTTCTTTCCATTTTCAATTTTGCTACATTTAGCTTAATTTGAGAAATTTATTTATCTCAATAGGTCAAGAGAATCTCACTACACATGTCAACCAATTACTTTAGGTTGAATAGATTACTAAAGATAGTTCTCTTGTTGTTATACTTCAACATATACTGGTTCGTTAGTATCATGGATAAAGTAGAGAACTAGATATTTATGACTCATATCACCTATTGTGAGTTCTTCCACAAAGATTGGAATACATGTGATTTTATTTCCAACGTATCTTTTGAAAATACCGACTCTTTAATAGTCGAGCAAATGAATTACATCCCACAAAATATTCAAATTCGGGGAGAAAACTAAATTTCAAATGAACACATTGGAATCGAGTTGGTACAACCAATTGAACAAAAGACACCATTCAACTAAAGCCAATATCATATTCAAGGGAACAAGATAGCATTAAGACCAAAATTCTTAATGATCGACATCAACAATCATAATTAAAATTGACCGTTTATATGTTGTGGACTTATCTTAAGAAAAAAAAGAAAGAATAGAACTAAGCATGTTCTCAACATAAATAAATAAGCCCAAGAAATAATCAATATAAAAACCCACAATAACATTAGTCACATACCTTTGTTCCCACTGTACAGTGCATATATAGCACCAGGCTTTGGTTACCCATATACACATACAAAACCGGAATGGCCATGGTCATGCACGTCCCGAATCAAAACGGACGGGGAGGGATTGGACTGGACCGGGAATGGGGCGGGATTGGACTGGACCCGGAACGGGGCGGGATTGGATGGGATGGGATGGGATGGGATGGGATGAGATGGGATGGGATATCTTTACTTTCGCACGGAAGATTGTTTCTTCTTCCTCGGAACATCTCCAGATTTCTTTCTCTTAGAGATTCTTTAGATCCATGAGCAAATCCCAAATTACAATGGGATAATCAAAGAAGTAAAATTACGAACAGATTAAATTAATCAAATAAGTAATAGTAACTACTTGTGTACTAAACTAATCAAAGTAACTCTAATTCCTGATTAGTATATACATACACTGTATACGAAAATAAAAAAAATCAAAATAATTCCTGATTTCCTGAATGCAAACAATTAATCTAGATAATCCCTAAATCATGATTAAATGAATTTTCGCCGCAGATTTAAAAGAAATAAAATATATAGGAAAAATAGTAGATCCAACTTAGCTGATTTGATTCCATCAATTTTAACATTTGCTTGACGATAATTGCATAACTGCGTCGTTCTCAATCACACATGTAAAAATAAAAAAATCTACCAATTCAATTTAGCTTTGCGGTATAGCATCGGGCATGATAACGTTTTGTAGTATCAAATAGGAAAAGAGAAAGAGAAGGATTGTATATTCATAAGAGTTCTCTATGTTACATGGATATAATACATGTATATACATGGAGATGGGAAAACCAAAAGACATCTGTTTTGGGCCGCACATATATGGGCTGTAGCCCTACAACAATATATCATTTTTTTTTCCTGGAGAAATGTCATTTTTTTATAAAATGGATCAATTACCTCGCTCATTATTCAGAAATAAAGATAAGTTACATTGAGGAAGGTGATAAGTAAATATATGATAAATTAAGTTAAAATGATAGTTTAGACCACACTTTTTCTACGAATGGACTCACAATTTTATGGAAATAAATTTGTAATCAAACGAAGACAGCAAACACGTCATTCTCGTGAAAAGATGACTAATTTCATGAAATTAACTCCTATAATGCAGATGAACAAAACCATATGCTATATGAATAGAGAATGCACAAATAATATGTTTCATCCATGCTGTATAATATAACGTCCATTCAGACGCAAAAGGAGACCATGCAATCGACTAATTTGATAGACCAGCAGACGCGCCATGTAATCAGCAGCCATCGAAATCAGCCTACCAGGACATCCTTATAATTATCTTGGTGAGACCAGCAATCTCCTCATTTACCAAGAGGTCAACCCTATTTCTCTCAAGGGAAGGGTTTATCAAGTAATAACAGGATAATACCAACATTCCAGAAAGCATCAGTTGCGAACCCAGCCGATGTAACTGACACTTTCCGTTCGAAGACCTCTTCAAGTAAATCTCTACCGACGTACCAATTCCGTGCAGTATAAAGAAAACGAATAGATTTCCTTGGGGAATCTTCCGGCCAATGTAAAAAATTATTAGTTCGTGCATTAAACCCGACACATAAAATGTAGCTAATATGGCTACGTATATACCCCAACTCTGTTTAGTAATACGCCGTACTGGTTCATATATGAGTGATCGCAAAAGACTTGACACCACTTTGTTCCATCTCCTCCCCCAGAACTCATGAAATGAAGATGATATGACCAACATGTTTCCGAATGGTGGTTCAACCTCTAGGTTGAATATGAGCCTCGCTAGGGCAGCATATATGACGAGAAACAACTCGAGTATTATCTCCATATGAAAGATATATAAAAAGTTGATGATCGTAAAGTGTTGTTCGTATTGATATTGTTCATCGTACCAGTAGATAGAAAATATTAAGCCTAGGAAAAAGCCTTGCATTACATAATAACTCAGTCTATGTATATGAACACTTGCCGAGGATGATGAAAAAGACGAAGAGGGGTTCAACTGTTTAATCATGATTGGTAAACAAGCGATGGCAAGAAAACGGACAAGGGTCATGGACGACGTTGATGATGGTAGAACTGGTAACGGGTTCGATGAAAGAGGACCGGAATCATAACAGAAGAGAAGAAGTTTAAAGTTAGCAAGCCAGCTTATAAAAAACCCTGCTCCTATAGTAAAATGAAGAGAAGTGAGATTGAGAGGAAGAAGGCTAAAAATGTATACAATTGGTAAGACTGACAAAAGCCTTGGAAATCCTTTCGGAATGTTTCGAGCGATATAGTAACAGTAAGTTAATGATGAAAAAACTGTACACCAGACTTTTATGAACCTCCCAAACTCACCACCATCACCATCAAATTCATCCATTCTCATTCTCTTGCACTCTGCTTTGTCTAAATGAAACCTTCTGTATGTGTATGTACTAGTTTATATAGCTCCAAAATTGACTAGTGCATTATTACTTCTTTTGGGTTATATTCTCAGAGTACTCCTGGTAATAATATATATATGGAATTATTCAAGGCATAGGGATAGGGTATGTATGCAACAGTACGTAATTGCAGACATACCCTATTATTCAAGGCATGGGGATAGGCGGCCATCTGAAAATATATCTTAGATCTTTTCAATGCTATCTATTTCGATATTTCCCTTGTTTACTGAAGTGAATTGCGTCATCGAATAAGTTCAGTATCTTCTGTATTTCCCGGTTTTGTTTCGATCATTACTTGAAAACCCTTTGAGGCTGGGAACATATATACATTTGCTGCTCCAAAAAGCATATTGAAATTTGAAAGATATTTTTGGATAACAAAATAACAAGGTAATTAAACTTGTAAGCCATTAACCAATATTACTGTAGTGTCTACTAGATAAGAAACTCCCTCATAATTTATTATTTGAAGTAGTCGACTACTTGCACTTTCATTGCTTATTAACTGCACCAGAAAATGTGGGTTAATGACGTCTAACCAATAATAACTATTCTTTAAGAGTAAGGAGTACCTCTACGATTCAGTCACATGCATTAACTGCTGCGATGCTATTCAAATTAAATAAAGGGGACGGTGATGGGGCTCTTCAATTTGTCTGTGGTTTCTTCGGATTCCCCATTGGAATTTCTCTTGATTTAATTGAGAAACCTAATGAAATGCCCCAATACGGGTGCAACGTTGGAAACCTGCCCAAATGTAAAAAATAGCTAGAAATGTCTCATTCTGTTTCATGTCCATCCAATACAGTTAAGTCACATGTGTAAGGCCACCATCACCACCACCAAAACCGCAACTGTCACCACCCGAACCTTAAACCCCGAACTTAAAACCCTGAATCCTGAATTTTTAACCCTGAACTCTAAATTTTGAAGTGTGCATTTGTCTTTTTTTTTATGGAATGAAGTATTTATGCAAATTTTTAAATGTTGGGGCAGATTTCCAACATTGTAGCGCGGATTAGAGCATTTTGCCAATTTTCCCTTTGATTTACTAAAAAGAAATAGAGAAACAAAAAGTGGAGTACTCTGGAAATATATGCATCCTAGAAATAACCGTGCGGTAACGGCATTGGTTGCAACACTTATCTAATAATAAATTTTCCTCTCTTTTTTCTTTTTATAATAATAGGTGATTTTATAGAACATATCAAACTAGGACACTACCCATTACTTTTTATTTTGCTCGGTAAATAAATTTATATATAGAATCGTTGCGTACATAATTTTGATGTACGACACCCACGCACAAGTTTTACATAACCCACATAGACATAACCCAAACAGAAATACTCAAAAAAGAGCCCAAAATGGAAAACCCAACACACATGGATGGAACCCACTCATATCCTAACTCGAAACCTACCCAAGCCCAAAGCCCCTAGGAAGAAACCCTAACAGAAACCCTAAGTTTTAAACAAACCCTAAATCAGCCAAAGTGAAATCATTTCACTGAATTGCCGTCGCATACCCAAGAATTGAAATTGACGCTGAGAAGAACTGGAATTATCGTCGCAGCGACCCAAAATTGATTGAACGGCACCCCCAAAATTGATTGAACGACACCGTAAATCAAGAAGGTGAATTAATCACCACCCAATGAAAATTACAAAACAAGATTAGAAAATCTTGCTCAATGAAGATTAAACAGCGCCACCCTACTACAAGCTTTCTTGACGTCTTATGAGACTTCTCCATCATCAGATCCACCTTCTTCAAACCTCACATCCATCAACAACATTGAAACCGCTTAAGAAAAGTTAGGATAGTTTTACACAATAGTTTTGATTGATTATGATTTCTGAAAAAGAGAGCAAAAAAGATATAGAAGAATAACAAAACCACTAAGCTTTGGATTTGAAAAATGATTTAGGGCAAGATAAAATACGAGAAAGAACAAATGAAACAAGGATTTCGAGTTAGAATGATGAGAAAAAAATGAAATCGAACCACAACAGGTTCCCAAAACCAACATCCGGATAAATCCCACAGATCATATATGTGAAATCCTTGCTCGAATCTAGTCAGAGGACTAGATCCGAGCAAGAATGGAGGCAATTGGGACTTGTAACACAAATTTTATGTGAGGACACTACCCATTACATAAAGCCTCAAAGAAACTATCTTTGTCGCACCGTGCTATATTTAAAATAGTGAAGTTTAACACTGTAAGTTAACACCTTTAACAAGAGTATCTACTATCCCTATATTATGAACGCGAAATTGGGGGATATAAAAAGGAATTGGGGATATTAATTACTTCTCCCAACCTATGGTGTGTGTTAAGGGGTGATTTTTGGTTATGAAAATACTAAAATACCCTTTGGTTAATTAAAAAACATTATGAAAAGACTATTATGCCCTTTCTACTAAACATAAAATCAAAAACCAAACCATTTGTCCCCCATTCTCAAATCAGTTCCGACACTGAAAATCAAAAATCAAAAACCAAACAATTTTTTTTTCTTCATCGTTCTTCATCCGTTCTTCGTCGATTTTAAAATTTCTTCGTCGATTAACCTACCCGAATCATAAATAATGCCTCCAAGAAAGAAACCAAATGCCCAATCGAACTCAACATCGATTGCTCAACAAAAACAAGAGCAAGGAATTGCTAAGATTGCTCAAGAGCAAGAAGATGAAGAAGCAACGTTCTTTGTCGATCAACTACTCAGAAATATGGCCTCTGTGAGAAGGTAAGTGATTTTAAACTACTTTATAGGTGTTTAAATCGATTTATAGCAATGGGTTTAGGTTAGAATCGCGAACCCTAACTCAAACAGTTGAGTTTCAGAGAGTACCGCCACTAAAATTTGTATGCACACAGTGCCGGTTTTATGTTCCGGCATTCAATCTAAGATGAATACAGTATCGGTTTCCAACCCCAGATTAAAAAGAAACTGAATTTTCCCTACCGGCATTCAATCTGGGAGTGCTTAGGTTTTAGTACCGGTAGTGTTTGATAATAATTCGTGTATGCCGATACTGGACTTAAAATATACAGGAGAGTTTATGAATTTGTCACTGTACCAAAGATAGAATTTTGGTTTCATTGCATCTAGGTTAAAGGGTACCGCAGCATTTTTTGTAATAATTCGAGCATGCCGGTAGTATACTTAAAACATACAGGAAAATTGTCACAAATATCGGCATTGATTTTAGGTTGAATTTGTATGCCGGTACTTGGTACCGGCACTGTCGATAGTCAATGTGTACTGCCGGAACATTGTACTGGCGTGGTGTATTTTAAGGTAGTCAATGTCGGTACTAAAACTAAAGGTGAGTTGTCTTATATTCATTTCTTTCCGTGTGCTTACGATATAGGTCAAAAGCAAAGGAAGCTAACAAAAAAAAAAAACTAAAGATGCTGTCACTAAGAGAAGAAGGAAGGACGGCCTTGATACTCCTCAGTCTCTGCCTCCTCGAGGGAAAGATGAAGGTCGTAAGATACGTTTGGGGGCTGGTACAAGAGGTATAATTTGGGAGAGTGGTGGTGACCGTAGTCGACTTGCAAACCGTGAGAACGATGATCAAGATGAGCAAGATGAAGAGGAAAGTCAATCAGTAAGCCAAAGCGAAGTGGTGGGCCAAGTCAACAACCAACACAAGGCAATGGCAAGAAGGGCAACGTCAAAGTGAAAGTTAAAGGTTCCCACCTTCCTCATATTAATGACATGATACCTGACCTTGAACGTGGTAGAATTTGGGGTGAGGCTCCGGAACCAAAAACACTATTTGGATACAAGCACTCGTGGGCTCGTACTATCTATCAAACCTATGTAAGCATTTTCTATCTTGTACATATGTATTGTTGTGTATTTATGTAAAATCTCTTAATTGTATTGTCTCTCCTAATTGTAGGATCGTAAAAAGGTTGTGCGTGTTTGTAATATCAAGCCGCAGATGGTTCGAATTTGTCCGAGGAATGTGAAGAGGTACAAACAATAGTAAAGGATTCTGTTTTATATGCTTTGGTTGAAAATTATGTGAAGCCTGATTCTGTTACTGTCAATTGCTTCGTCGAAAGGTATCATGGTGAAACCGATACCATGCACTTCCCTTTTGAGGAGATGACCTTCATCCCTGAAGATGCTCAGAACATTCTAAGCTTGAATGTTATCGGCAAATCAATTGCAGAAGGAGTTGAGTCTCTGTACCTAAAATGGTCGAAGTTGCACGGTCTGACTAACAAGCTGTTTGGTTGGGACTACAAAAATTCTGTGGAGAGCTTTTATGAATCCACGCCTGGTAAGACAAAGACAATCAAGTTGACGCTGCTTAAGAAGAATTTTGAAAACACAAATAAAAGAAGTTTGAAGGATGGATGAAACCCTAAACAAATTCGTTATACTGCCGCTGCTTACCTATTGTACATCTTGGGGACTAGGGTATTCCCTGACACCAATGGCAACAGGGTTAGTGCGAACTACCTTCATTACTTGGATCTGTTGGAAGATGTCTATAATTATTCTTGGGGCACCGTGGTAATGGCTTATTTGATGACGGAGATGAGAAGGGCCTCTAAGGCTAAAACCAACCAATTTTTCGGGAATTTCACTCCACTGCAGGTAATTTTATTTTTAAACTTATGTTATTATGCATATTTTTCACATGTACCCTTATCGTGAACTTAGAAACAAAACTTATTGCTTCACATTGGAATAGGTGTGGGCTTATGAACACTTCCCAACCTTGTTCAAGGTCTACCACACCTTGAAGATCATAGACCTTCAAGAACCCCGATACGCCTATAGCTAAGAGATACGAGTTCAACAATACTCCAAAGCCCGGTAACATAGGTCAACTGATCGATATGAGATTGGCTTTGGACGCAAAGAGTACCAAAGATGTTGTGTTCTACCCTTACAAGGAGGCTAGAGGAAACCGCCAGGTTTTGAGGTTTTGGTAACGTTGCATTTTATCATGGTCCGTTGTTCAACCCAAAAGGATACGTTATGGCTAATCCTACACGTGTGATGCGCCAACTTGGATATAAGCAATTAGCACATTTCCAGACGGCCTCTTTTCAATGTTTTGATCTTGATCTTTCTCGGTGCTTTTCAACTCCAAATCGGTTGCATGTAGAGTATGTTCCAAAATCGGAGCCAACAGATTGGAGTGATAGGGAACCACGTCGTTAATCCAGTCCAGACGCAAATCTTTCTCTCTCCTCCAATTCTAGCCATTTAAACTTTTGTTTGCTGGTCACCATTCAAGTAAGATTTTTTGTATTTTGGAGGCATTGATTTTGCATATTTAAAACCTGTATATACATAAGAAAATGGCAGCGATTGATTCAGGGAACTCGCTGGGCTATCCGGTGTTGCAACCCAAAAAAATTCAATATAAAAGAAGAAAGTCATCAGTACCATATAGGTTTACTTCTGCGATTTTATCTATTGACCAGCTAGGAAATATCTTCAAACATTGAACATGAGTTATAATTATTTGCTGTTTTTAGGTTTTGTAATCCCTATATTTATGGATATGATATACTAGTATTTACCCTTTTTAGGTTTTGATTGAATTAATAATATATATATATATATATATATATATTTATAAATAGTTAACTTTTGGTTTAGACCAACCAACATAATTAATTTATAAAAAATATATATATTAAAGGAGCGTGCACAAAATTGAACTCGTCTTTTGATATATCACTATTTGGGGCGATTTTTTTCGACATTTGAGGTGATTTTTTCTTTTTGCTAAGAAAATTTAATACCGTTAAACCAAACAACATTCAATTATTGTGACAATTTTTTTAGAATAGTTCCCAACCGTTCACCGTGTACTCTTGAGTTGTTACAATTCTTAGCTATATAATATCAGTCATGGTATTATAATTTTTGTTAGAGACTCTACTCTAAAAAATGAAAAGATGTCCTTAATCAACTTGCAATCATCGAATATGTTGTTATTATACCAGAACTGCTGGTTATTTTTAGAATCAAAAGACCCTGCCACTTATTGAGCATCACTAATGAAGCAAATTTTGCTCTGGTTCCTTTCTTTCTCCCAAATGCGAGCTTCCAGCAAGGCGAAGTATTCAGCTTTTTCGGCATTCCTCGTTACTCCTGGAATGATGACTTTGCATCCAATATAGTTACATGATGTATCTTTCATGATCAAACCAGTTCCCGACAGACTACTATTAATGTCAATAGATATGTCACTATAGATAATAATGTAATCATGTGGCAACGAAGATACATTAGACTTTAAATCATTTCCCACTATAGGTAGGTTGATAGGAATAGTTTTAGCGAGATCATATGTCTCTTCATTTTGATTGAGATTTCTTCACATCGTAATGATTGGATCCTAGCTTACTATATCCGAATCAAAAACAGCTACTACCCAACACATTATTGCTTTTGGTTTATTTTCAATCCAGAAGATTTAGGGCATCCGAGTTTGTTTGGTTATACGAGATAACAAGGAAAATACTATTTTCTTTTAGGAGCATTTCCAATCAAAGAATAAGAAAATCATACTAAATGGTCGAAGTTTATTATGGATAATACCATCATTCTTCCCTACTATATGGATAAAAATTGAGTATCCTTAAGGTTTATAGCTCTTTGTCTTTGTGATTTACTTGTAATTAATATCTTTATTTATATTAGGGTTTTACTTATTTTGAATATTAATAATTTTTTTAATTCTTGTAAACGACCATGTAATCACGATTTTTATTTTAATAAATTGTAATTTTTTGATTGACCAAAAAAAATATAAAAAAAAATTGTGAGCATCTAATCTATTTTATTTTTTGTTAATAATCATGAGTATTTAACTCTATTCATCATAAATTTACCGATGCTTCAAAAAAATAAACGATCAACTGACTATCACTAATTGTCTAGAATAATTATGAATGAGTTCAAATAGCACATTTATTCTAGGGTAGAACAACATTCTAAGCGAGGATCAAATTCTCGGGTAAGGATCAAATTCTCGGGTTTCAAAAGGGACATTTTGGTGGAGTGAAAGATAATGTATGGCAGAAGTAAGGATAAACACTAATTGAAAAACTATGGATTTGGCTTTGGTTAGACGAAAAACACATGACTTTCCTCGAGTAATAATACCTTGAAGATAAATATAGCAAAGAGAGCTTTCTTGACAGAAAACTAGAGAGACCAAAAAACCATGAGTGATATGAGTACCGACCCTTAATATTTCAAATGTTGAGTACCAAATGTTAAATAACTCGTAGATATGTTGTGGTTAATTAGAATAGTACGTTTGGGTAGTTGTTTGAATGTTGAGTTCACATGCAGTATAAATTTATCAACCAATCTACAATGAATATAATATATACTAAACAAATTTTCAAGTACTAAAATCTGCAAATGATGAGAGGATTGGGAAACAACAAAGCTACTAAAAGAAAAATGAGTCGAGGTTATCTTTCGATGGGCAGCTGAATGGATTGGTCATAACATCATTTTTCAGAGTGATTCAGAACCAACTCTATAATTGCTAGAGAGATATGCAAAAGCACGAGAACATAACATATAGTATTAATGTAAATTTTGGAATTAATTATGACGTTATACTTGTATTAACTTTGGTTTTACCTATGGATATTAACTGTTTCAATGGAGTTTTCATTGTATTTAATCATCCCAAGATCTACCATGGATTGCTTATTTTAATTGTATAAACTATCGTATGATTCATATCATGTAAGGAAAAAATATAGAATGTTTTGCGATGCGATACGAAGCCTGATGGTGATTTTGGAATTAGTTTCCGAACCGGATCTGTTTAGCGATGGTGGTGCTGTTGATTAAGATCAACTATGGAAAATTACATGATAAATTTTGTTTACACAATTCATAAAAAAGTTATACAAAATCTAATTTGTGTACTCGGGATGGGATTTAGGAAAAATAGAGATGGGAAATAGGTAAAACCTTAGTTATTGCTTTCTATTTACATCTAGACTCGATATAAGTTTTACTATAGCAAGCATAGCTACTTTTTGTAATAAATGTCATTCGAAATACCTAAAAACATAATAGTACTAGCCATTCTGCACATCTGTTAGACTACGAACCATATTTAGCCTTGTAACATATAATGATCCTCAAACTTTGGAATCGGTATCCATCAATTCACAGTACGAGGTCCAACCTATTTTTCGAAAAAGAGAAAGAAAAAATAAACTTTTTTATAATATTTTGTGGAAAAGTTATTATACTGCTTCGCAGTGAAGTTCTAAAATGGTACAAGAAAGTCGGACACAAGGGACAATCCACAATTATATAATTTCTCTCCAAAATTAAGTTTTCTTTCTGAAACAACCAAATTCCATAGGACATGTCCATACAATGAAACTTTTTTAAAATAATACTCGATAATATAAAAGTCTCGCTAAAATAATAAAATTTTCCAGTCCCGACTCTGACCCTTAGTGCTAAAATAATAAATTCGATAAAATTATAATATAATACATTTCAAAAGTTCCCCTTAAACATTAATAGGTCCCAAATATTATATAAAATAATAATTTCATTAGAAAATAAAAAATAATTTTCATACACATTAAATTTTCTCAAAATATGATTCAATGTTGGTTTGTTTTTCTCGGAAGTTCAAATAAGTTGTATTTCATCCTTAATAGGAACGCGCAATTGGGGGATATATAATCTAATTGGGGGATATGAATTACTTCCCCAACCAAAGGTGGCTGTTAAGGGGTGTTTTTTTGGAGGCGAAAATACTAAAACACCCTTAGATTAATTAAAAACATTATGAAAAGACTGTTATACCCTTTCAACAAAAACATAAAATCAAATAACCAAATTCATATATCCCCCATTCTCAAATCCGAACCGGCATAGTTGCAAAAAAATTTTGAAAAAGAAAAATTTCTTCATCTTCTTCCTCATCGTTCATTCTTCATCGACGATTAATCGTTGAATCAAAAATTTCTTCGTCGATTAACATAACATAACCATGCCTCCAAGAACCAAATCGAAAGCAAAACCGAGAACCAAATCGGCTGCTGAACAAACACATGAACAAAGAATCGAGAACATTGCTCAACAACTAGAAGAGGACGCAACAGCGTACCCGGATGACCAAACACTCATGGCTTCTCTGAGAAGGTAAGTGATTTTGAACTCATTTATGATTGTTTTACTCGATTTGTAGCCATGGGTTTAGGTTAGAATCGCCAACAATAGTGTAAACTGTCGAGTTACAGAGAAAACGGCATTGGATCTTGGTTTGAATACCAAGCTTAGGTTTAGTTAGGCATAGAATTTGGGTTGAATACCATACCGGTTTGCATTCCCGAAATCGAATTTTTATACCGGCATAGAATTTGGGTCGAATACCATACCGGTTTGCAACTAAAAACACACGGGAACTTAATTGTGTGTACCTAGGCATTATATCTAGGTTTCGTGAATGCCGGTATTTTAAAACCGGCATATGTTAGTTGATTAGTCAATGCCGGTATTACACTTAAAACATACGGGAACATCACTGAAATGGTGCTCAATACCGGCACATAATTTAGTTTCAAGACAATGCCGGTTCAACGATACCAAGCATGCTCGATATTTATGGTATGATGCCGGTTCATGTTACGGTATTGGTTTGTTTAGGAATTGGTATGCCGGTTCCTAAACTGCCATGCCTTTTCTAATGTTTGTTTTGTTTGCTTATGTTACGGTGTCAAGAGCCAAAGAAGCGAAGAAAGATAAAGGTCCTATCCTCACTAAGAGAAGGAGGAAGGACGGTCTTGATACTCCTCGGTCCCCGCCTCCATGGGGAAAGACGCGGGTCGCAAGAAACGTTTGGGGTTTGAAACAAGAGGGTCAATTTGGGAGAGTGGTGGTGAACGTAGTGCACTTGCAATCCGTGAAGGTACTTTGGAACACATGAGGGCGATGAGCATGATGGAGTGGAAAGTGAGGAGGAAGATGATGAGGTTCCCCAAGTCAATTAGCAAGCCAAAGCGAAGTTGGTGGGACTAGTCAACAACCAACACAAGGCAAGGACAAGGGCAGCCGAAGCGAAGAAAGTTAAAGGTTGTCACCTTCCTCACCTTGATGACATGTTACCCGACCGCGATGATGGTAAAATTTGGGGTCAAGCTCCGAACCGAAAGTACTCTTTGGATACAAGCACTCTTGGGCTCGTACTATCTTTCAAACTTATGTAAGCATTTTTTTTATTTTGTGCATGTGCGTTGTTTTATCTTTTACATCATCTCTTAATCGTATTATCTCGTATTTATAGGATCATACTAAGGCTGTGCGTGTTTGTCGAAACCAAGCCGCGGCTCATTGGGATTTGTCGTTGGAGCATGAAGATGTCCAAACATTAGTAAAGAACTCAAGTCCGTATTCTTTGGTTGAAAATTACGTGAATCCGGATCATTGTGACCGTCAATTGCTTCGTTGAGAGGTACCATGGTGAAACGATACAATGCACTTCCCGTTTGGTGAGATGACCTTGATTCTGAAGATGATCATAACATTCTAGGATTGAATGTTATCGGCAAATCAATTTCGAGAGGGAGTTGAGTCTCGGGACCTAGAATGGTCGAAGTTGCACGATTTGACCCAAAAGTCGTTTGGTTGGGACTTCAAAACTTCTTCGGATAGCTTTTATGTAGCATCGAACGGAAGTAAGACGAAGACATTCAAGTTGACGATGCTTAAGAAGATGTTTGAAAATACAAAGGCTAGAAGCTCGAAGGATGGATGGGACCCTCGCACAGATTCGGTATACGGCCGCACGCGTACATTATACATTTTGGGCACTAGGGCATTCCACGACACTAACGGCAACAGGTAAGTGCAAACTTTCTCCAGACCTTGACCCGTTGGAAGGTGTCCATGGCTATTCTTGGGGCACCGCGGTCATGGCACATTTGATGGCGGAGATGAGAAGGGCTTCATTGGCTAAAACAAACCAATTTTTCGGGAATTTCACTCTACTCTTGTACAAATTTCTTTAATCTATTGTTGAGATGTATTTTTTTACTTATGTTCACATGTATATTGTTCAAATTGGATTAGGTGTGGTGTTATGAACACTTCCCAACCTTATTCAAGGACTGCCAATTCTTGAAGATCAAAGACCTTACTCGAACCCGATACCCCTAGAGCTCGGAGGTTTGAGTTTAACTTGAGAATCCGAAGCCCGGTAACAAAGGTCGAGTCATCAATATGAGATTGGCTCTGGATGCTATGAGGAAGGAAGACGTTGTGTTCGACACTTATAAGGAGATTAGAGGGTACCGTCCAATTCCAAGAGATGTTGCATTTTACCATGGGCCGTTGTACCACCCAAAAGGATACATCATGGCCGATCCATGCCGTGTGATGCGCCAACATGGATTTAAGCAATTATCCCGTCATTGGTCGAACTCGATGATAATTATCATCTTTACTTTTCTCGGTGCAATTCAACTCCCAACAAGTTGCATGTAGTGTATGATCCGTAACCAGGAACCAACACATTGGAGGGATAGAGAGCCACGTCGTTTGGTTGATATTAATAAGTGGGAGAGTGGGGAAAATGGTTATGAAGTTGATGACAGCTACATGAGGGATTACCTGGAATGGTCACATCCTTATATCGTGCGTCCTCCCTCCGTCGAAGCTCCACACCAAGAAAACCCTCCTGTTGAAATTACTCCACCTCCACAACCTACGATGGCCAATCTTCTTAGGACTTTAGCAATGGTGGTAAGTTTTCTTAAGGGTTAATTGAAGTTTGGTACTTGGATTTTGTCCAACATTAGTGTTTGGTCTAACTTTTGTCCAACTTAGGCTTTGGTACTTGGACTTGACGTTGACTTACGTTGACCAGGTTAAATCTAATTTTAATTAACTGACCCAAATAATTTTACATTATGTCATGTAAACCGTTGATATTATACGCGTGGACGGCCACAAATATTTGATTATATAACCTAAAATCACTTCTTCCTTCTTGTTTTTATCCCACCGCCACCACACTCTTCTTCTTCCCTTCCTCAACCACCGATACAACCAGCCATCTCTATTTCTTCAAACCATTTCTAATCATGATTAAAAAAAACTTATGAAGTAGTTATATTGAGCAGTCGGCAATTAAATAGAGATTCAAATAAGCAATTTCAAGATCGGGGTTACTGATTTCAATGGGCACATCAATTTTTTAGGGTTTTGAATCAATTAGCTAGTTAGGGATTCAAATTAGCGAAAATCCTAAATTTGGGTTAATTTGTGGTTGGCAGTAAATAGAGAATCGATGATGGAGAAGGGTGATGATGAGTTGTAAATAGAGAATCAATGATGAAGAATGGTGATGATGAGTGGTTGGCAATAAATAGAGAATCGATTGAAATGGGTTGGCTTTTCTGTGTGTGGTTACAAATGGTAGTTTAAGAATCTGGATGTGGTTATTATCTGTTCGAGCTTGATTAAATACCCTTGAAGAATGAAGATATATGGGAATAATGGTGAAGCTGTTTATAATTCATGATGGTGGTTTCGAGTTCGATTGGCAAAGATGACGTAAAATGATTCTAACTAATGGTTTAATGGGTTTTCTTTGATTGACATGGAAGTGATGACACTGCTAACGGAGATATTGAAAATGGCAGATGTTGAATAATCAAGAATAATTGTGACGATTAATTGTTGTCTGAGTTTGAAGAAGATTGGTGATGATGGTGTTGTCTCCGGTGACTGTTACTGATCGAGTTAGTATGAAATATACGCAGACGGTGGCGGCGGTGATGGGTTTGGAGAAGATGGTTATGTAAATGTTAGGAAAGTGAAGGTTATTATAGTAAATTCATATAATTTTCCTTTTATTTTTAATTTTATTTACTAATTTAATAATTTCTAAACAGAAGTCAATATTTAACCTCGTCAACTTAAGTCAACGTCAAATCCAGGTACCAAAGCCTAAGTTGGACAAAAGTTAGACCAAACACTAATGTTGGACAAAATGTAAGTACCAAGTGTCAATTAACCCTTTTCTTAATTGCTTATATTCATTAAATGTAAACATAATCATATATTAACATATATACTGAATATGTGTTTGATGTATTAATATAGCGACGTCGGCTTGGCAAGGTTACGAAGATGTTAGGTTGCAAGCATAATGACGGGGTGGTGCTACCTCTTCAAGAAATCAAGGAACTAGAGGAAAAGCTTCATAGAATTGAAGAAACCCACCCTACTGTCAGAGCAATGTACGGGGAAACAAGGAAGGCCCTGACCCAAAAGAAACAAAAGACTAATTTAGTTTGAGATAATTGATGCCAATGTTTGATGGTTAACTTTTTACGAGTTTGGTTACGTCAAAAACAATTTCAAACTTGTTTTGGTTTGTACTGTGGGTTAACTGTTTAGTTCTTTGGTTTATGTTGAACATGTTAAGATTTGTAGTTTGCAAGTTAAAATGTTCCGTCTTAGTAGAGGTCAGTTTTAGAAATATATGTACACATACCGGCATATTCGGCATGTTCAAAACACTGGCGGCACCTAGTCCCTAAGCATAGCAATTTTGTTCTTAGGAACAATCGAGTTAAATTATTTGGTTCCTGTATAGAAACCGACATGTCTTAGGTATTGTTACGTTTCTCGGGCGAATGCCTAAGTATTGCAAATATCCGAATACTCTTGAAAATGTGATAGAAAACCGTCATTGTAAGATTCATTTTGACAATGCCGGTATGTAAGATTTCCAAATTTTCTTTTAGAGTTGACATAAAACCGGCATGCTCGATCCGATTTCCACAATGCCGGCACCTTGATTAATTCATTTCAAATTCTCTTTTATTTCGCATCAAGTAATCGACTACATTGGATTAGAAACTTTAAATTAAAAAAAGTGAATGGATTGCACCGAGTAAAAGATAATCTATTTCCATCCCTTTTCAACAATTGCGAGCCTTTGAGCAATTCCCTAATCCGTTCAAAGACATCGTCCAGGAATGGGGGTGTCAAGGATCATCCTCATTGGCTCTTCTTCTTTTTCAACGTATTCCTTTCCCTTCATATAACACCCATCACACCCATCGATAGGCTTACAATGGCCCTTGTGGTTTTCTCTTGACTCGCTAGTTCAACCGCTTTGTCAAACCATTGAAACTCATCGCACTTTGGGTGATTCAAACTCCTCGTAAACATTCTTCCATTTTCAAGCATCATGGTTTTTGCAATCCAAAACCGGCGTGTCCCATCACAAACTTCTACACTTTGAATAAATAAATGGACAGTCCATGGCTAGGTGAGAAGGTGACTTGCAAATTTGACACTTGCAATGATGATTACGTAGTAAAAAATTGTATTAGTTTTCCTTCATAGTATTGAAGAGCATGTTGTTAGGAAATATACTTACTTTGCAAATAGAGGTAGATGATGAATCCCCCATTCTTTGAGCCGTGCTTGCTTACTTGAGAGAATTATTTTTTTAGTTCTTTTTATTTGGTGCTTGATTTGTGTAGTTTTTGCCAAAGGAATGGGTGATATTATATAGAAATGATGCTCCAACGGTCATACTTTTCAAAAAAGTAGCCGTTTTTTTTTTCAAATTTTGTACATTCCGGCATAGATGTTACTAAACAAAGAATGCCGGTATTATAAGCATATTTTGGTAGTTTCCTGTAAAGATTTTACGCATTACCGGCATCATCGTGTTATACCATGTAGTGTGGGATCATAATACTTGAGCATAGATTTAGTTCCACCTAAGTATGCCGGTTTCGGAAATTGAATGCCTAACGGCTAGTTTTTTAAACAATACACTTGAAAACATTAGTTAGGCGTGGGATCTAAGTTACTTAGAGTGCCGTCACTAAAGTGGAAAAGATCCGTTATGTCCACATCTATTTAAAGGAATGGATACACCCATTGCATTTGATACCGCATGAGATATATCTCCAATGGATTATCAATCACCAAAATGACAAGTTCATCAATTCCCTCGAGAAAGAAAAACGCATGAGGAAAATATTGTCAACCCCAACAGGAAATCAATCATCAACCACGACCAACTCCGTTGCCACAATACTAGAAAAACTAAGAAGGAAAGAAGAAACCACCAAGTCAATTGCCGCAATGGAAGAAGAGATAATTAAGAGAAAAAGAGAAGAATAAGAGGAAGCAAAGCTTGAACGTTATTGTCAAAAATTAGATAAGATAAAAGCGGAAGCTGAGGAAGAGGTTAAACGTCAAAAAGAAGCTAAGATGTAAGCAGATGTTCGGAGGAAACAGAGTGGATTAGAAATTACTACATAGTATCGGATTTGCTTGGGAGGATCAACGCCCTTCGATGTTTTTTGGGGCCTTGTAATGACCGGGTTCTTACAAGCATAACAAGTTTGACCGTAAGAAACGCATAATTGGATACGCACATCAAATAGTACGCATTCGAACAAGCGCACTCATCAAATCATGTCTCAAATACAACGAATTTCTTGCAAGATACAATGGTGATAGGTATGAAGCTCAGGATGCATATACGAAGTGGAGAAAAGAGCCTTTTAGGCATTTCGAAGCAGCTTCACTTGTTCAAGCTCGTTCCAATAAATCATAAACTTGTAATACCGGCATCATTGGTATGTAAACAACTATGCCGGATTTGGTGGTATTATATATAATTGAATCACCAACGGTCATATTTTTCCCAAAACTAGCCGTTTTATTTGAAATTAACAAGTACCGCAGATATTCGCAATTATACATGTAATGCCTAGTATTATTTGCCGACGTGGCACCATGTTGTTATACCATGCCTAGATCGATTACATATTTGGGATAATCTACGATAAGAAATTTACTTGTACCGGCGCCCTATGACACATTAACTTCAATGCCGGAAGTTATGTAATTTCAAAAAAACTAGCCGTTGAGGTTTTCCTCTATATAAAGAGAGCTAATACTTGAACCCAAATGCCCAAAATTCGTGTGTTCTTATATATATCCTTGAGAATCTTAGCTTATGAAACCCTAAACCCTAGATTAGTCATCTATAAATAGCTTATTATAAAACCTAATCCCACATACAACAAATGGCATCGTTTGACTCCGAGGAAGCTTTAGCAATCACCCAAGCATGGTATGCCGAAACTCGTCCTTCAACTATAGATAGCAGCACGCGGGATTCCATGTGGTTGAAGATTTTTAGGAAGTTTATTCACGATTACGGTAACCCGAAAGGAAGAACTGCTCAACAAATCGAGCAATGACACGACATCATCCTAAATGCTGTGGTTGAGTATCTAAAAATGAAGCACCGGATCGATAACGCTAATCACAATAGATTGTCCCCTCAACAACTCGTAAGTATCTTTATGAATAATTAGGCACAATCTACTATTTTTCAATTTTTATGTAACCAACAAAGTTTGTGTGTTGTTTTTGTAGCATGAAGCCGTGAAAACGCTGTTACTTACAAGAAAAGGGAGAACCATTCATGTTTGAAGCCAACGTGAACCATATTGTAACCAAAGTCACTGAGTACCACCAGCTGGGTGAATCGGAAACGGATTCTTCTTAAGAAGATTGAAAGTTTAGTGGTATTTGCTAAGGTTTTTCGTAAGATTTTGTGGGTACATCTCTATGTAAACCCTCACGAGACTATAACTCGTCCTATTGGGTCACCAAGTGGTTTAAAGGCTTGATGCATCATGCACGTGCTAAGTGCATTCGTGCTTCCTGCGACAAGGATTACATTTGAAATAAATTAGAGTTCCGGCTTATTTTATTTTGTTAGCATAATACAAAAAATAATTAACTTGTAAAACCGGCATAGTTGGTATGTATTTATCTATGCCGGATTTATGACGGTTACGATTTCCCTCTACTAGTTTGACAGTTTCAATTGCATTCAACTTGTTTGACGGTTACAATTTCATTCAACTTGTTTGACGGTTACAATTTCAATCAACTCGTCGGTTTCAAACTACTCATGCTATATAAGTGACGGTTTTGGAAAGAAAAATATTCAATCTATTCAATCTCTCCCTATTTTTTTTTCATCTTCTATACCAAAGCAATGGCTCGTCGCAAACCCAATCCAGAAATACCTGTTGATGATGCGCAAAAAAGTCCTCAAGAGTCTCCTGGTGAAGCGGACGTAACAGATTTGATTTGGTAAGTGATGTATAACACAAAGTCTCCTTTTGAATTGAAGTACTTTTAGGGTTTACCCAATAATATATAACACAAAGTCAAACATGCTAGGGTTCATGACGGATTGAAAATTCTGCTTAGGGTTTTGAAATTTAATTCTAGTAAGATGAAATTCTAGTCAATTGAATTGAGTTTGAAAATCAAAAACCAAAAATCACTAAGAACTCTGTAAAAAATTTACAGAAAACCGGCATAGATGTATTGCCATTTAAGAATGCCGGAAATCACATCGGCACTATCGTATTTTATTTTGCCATGCCGGTTTTCGGTCCCTAAAATTTGTGAATCCCTGGATACAATTCAACCAAAACCGGCATTTAACGTATTAATATTGTATATGCCGGTATCTGTTCCGGCACTCAATGTATGGTAACTAATTATACCGGTTTGTTTTTCATACGGCTTAGAATTTTCTACATATAATTCAATATAACCGGCATAGTAGTATTTTTTGAAGGAATGCCGGAACCTATACCGGCACTAACGTATTTTATTTTGATATGCCGGTCTTCGCTCCCTAAAATTTGTGAATCCCTGAATACGATTCAGCCAAAACCGGCGTTCCACGTTTTATTCTTTAATATGCCGGTATCTGTTCCGGCACTCAATGTATGGTAACTAATTATACCGGTTTGTTTTTCATACGGCTTAGAATTTTCTACATATAATTCAATATAACCGGCATAGTAGTATTTTTTGAAGGAATGCCGGAACCTATACCGGCACTATCGTATTTTATTTTGATATGCCGGTCTTCGCTCCCTAAAATTTGTGAATCCCTGAATACGATTCATCCAAAACCGGCGTTCCACGTTTTATTCTTTAATATGCCGGTATCTGTTCCGGCACTCTATGTATGGTAACTAATTATACCGGTTTGTTTTTCATACGGCTTAGAATTTTCTACATATAATTCAATATAACCGGCACAGTAGTATTTATTGAAGGAATGCCGGAACCTATACCGGCACTATCGTATTTTATTTTGATATGCCGGTATTGTCTCCCTAAAATTTGTAAATCCCTGATACGATTCAATCAAAACCGGCGTTCTCCGTTTTATTCTTTAATATGTCGGTATCTGTTCCGGCATTTGGTATATGTCTTTTTTTGATGCCGGTTTTAAGTATGTTCCTTTTGTATGCCGACATGTAGTATGTAACTCAATTTAACGTGTTGGAACATAGGTCTCACGCACCAAGAAAGGACAAAGGAAAAGGAAAAGCTGTTGAAGAATCAAAACGTAAGTCTTCTCGACGTAAACGTCAAAATCCGGCTACTGCTAAGGTCACAATTCGGGATCATCCTATAAGCGACTCAACAAGCACTCGATGATGATGATGAGTGGGAAACTCCACCAACCGGTAATACCAGGTGGCTCATCCTCACAAGCAGGTGGCTTAGGACAAACTGATGATGAAAAGGCACCCCCTCTTCACTTCCCTGATAAGTTAGAATTGATTCCTATCCGCAATGATGGCAAACATTGGGGTCAACCGATAAACCCGCAACTTTTATTTTCGTATAAAGACTCTTGGGCTCGTTGGATCTATCAAACTTATGTAAGACGTTTGTATCTTATTATTATATTATTTACCTGTGATCAATTTAATTAAGTTTGTTGTGTTTTTATAGGACCACAGAAAGCTCTCGGCGTGTTAGCCGCCATCAACAATCGGATGTGTGGCCTTTGGAGGATGAGTGTCCGGCTGTTCAACAAATATTCGAGCATCCGGGTTGTATCATGCGATAGAAAATTATGTGGCCACCGATACCGTCATCGCAAACCGCTTTTTGGAGAGGTTTTATGGTGAAACCGACACCATGCATTTTAATTTTGGCGAGATGACCATTATCCCCGAAGATGTCCAAAGGATAATAGGACTAGAGGTTCTTGGGAAACCGGTTAAGGTTGGAGACAAGTCGAAGGACCTAGGGTGGGAAAAGATCTATGAACTCACAGAAAAGTTGTTTGGATGGAACAAGGAAACCACGTTGGCAAATTTGTACAAGAAACGAACTGCCTGACTAAGACTATAACATTCGTCAAACTCATTCAACTGTTTGGGAATACGAAGAACAGGGAATTGACTCCCGCACAAGCTCAACAAACTGCTGCCGCATATATGCTTTTCATTTTGGGAACCGCTATATTTCCTGACTCTAATAGTAACAGGGTGCATATGAACAACCTACAGCACTTGGATCCGTTGGAAGACGTTCATAAGTATTCATGGGGCATCGCTTTCTTGGCTCATTTTTTGGCGAAATGCGTCGAGCTTCTAAGGCGAAAGGCCGTCAATTTAATGGGAATTTCACTGTGATTCAGGTAAGGTGAACTACATATTTTGTGATTGTTATCGTTACATTTGTTAGTTTCCAACTATTTATTTTCTTATACAATTTATGGGCACAGGCGTGGGCTTATGAAAACTTCCGAGATTTGTTCATAGGGTATTGGCATGATTACCAACCGAATATGGCTCTAGCTCAGAAATACTACTTCAAAAATACCCCTTCGCCTAACAAGAAACGGTTTTTACAAATGAGATTGGCTTTGGACTCGTTTTTCGTGGAACATGTTGTGTTCGACCCTTATAGGAATGTCGAGGAGTTCACCTTCGGAGACATGAAAATGTTTCATTTTACAACGGACCGTTCTTTCATCCAAAAGGATTTGTTATGCATAACCCTCTCCGCGTGATGCGCCAACTCGGTTACAAGCGAAAGATCTCACGGATACATCTTATCATAAATATTCTCACGACTTTACTAAATGCCAATCAAATGAGAACCATACTGGGTATGCTACGACCCGTAACCAATTCTTGCACATTGGATCGAAAGGGAAGAAGAAGAACTTGTCCGGATAAGGGTGATTGGGAATTGGCTGAGAACGGTTTTGATAGTGAACCAACATTCCTAAACGGGCATCTACAGTACTCACATCCTTATGTTGTACGCCCGGATACGGTAGAAGTCCCTCCACCACCAGCACGTCCCTCCACAACTCCAGCATACTTTGCCGGACTTCTACAGCTCGTTACTTTTTTGGTGCGTTCATTACTATTCTCTTAATCTATATCTATCAACTTATAAATTTGTACGTACTAAATACATGCTGAAAAATCCGTTAACAGCGTCAGCGAATTGGAAACTTGGCAAGGTTCTTTAAGAAGAAGACCAAGAAAGGAGAGTTGCTGACCCAGAAAGAAATGGAGAACGTCGTCAAAAAGATAGACCAAATAGAAGATACTGAGGCAAAAGACTTGTGGGGCGAAAAGAAGAAGAGGGCATACAAGAGGCCAAGAACCGAGTGATCTTGTGATTCTTTGATAGTGTTAGTTTGGTTTATGTTTGTTTGTGTGGATTGGTAAACTTTGAACATCTTTGCTTCATTTGTTTTCGGTTTGGAACATCTTAACTTTACATTTGGTTTGTTTACACTTTGCGTATGTTATTTTATGGTATTAGGTCTTTGCTTATCCGTGTACTTAAGTTGTTATTCCAAAGACAAACGAGAACATATTTTGCAACGTAAGACGAGCATCGCCGTAGTAAAGTTTGAATTAAATCACAATGGCACGTACATGGCATATGGTTCAATGATTACAATTCAAACTTCCAAAAAAAAAAAAAAGGTGGCGTATTAGTAAACCACATTAATCCAAATTACTCAACATTAATCCAAATTACTCATCATCGCTTCCACACGTATGAAGTTGCAACTCCTCCTCTTCAAGAGGTTTCTTTGATAAGGCCAAAGCATCCCATAATTGGTGATTCTCCTCGCTCAACGCCATCCATCCCTTCCATATATTTGGATCTAGTTCCTTGTTTTATAACCATCCCACAAACAGTGGCAATGGACAATTGTCCTTGAGTTTAAGAATGACGAAATGATTGCCGTTGACGTACGCCAAAACAACTCTTCTCGTCTTAAGGGATCCTCGCATTTTTGCCATTTTGGTGTAAATGTAGTGACTGCAGGTGGGGGTAAAATAATGTACAACACAATTAAATGTATCCGCTACTAGATGCCCACAAAGCGGCATCCTCATCCAATATTGAGAAGGAAGAAATGCCATCTCCGCTCGGGTCCTAACACTTGAGCACACATATCATCAAACACCTCGTCGTGACCAACCAATTGCTCATAAAAGCTCCTCTTCTTCACAAGTTGATCGGCCATCCTCATTCTAGCATATCGGCATGGTGTCATTCCTTTACTAACAGCCGCCTCGAAGATTCCTAATTGTTCAAAGTGACGGCATGATAGCCACAATTTCCATCTCCATCGACATCATCCGTGTACACAACAAACTCGCGAATAACCTCTCGGAAGTTGATCTATGTAAGACTCTATCTTCGTATGGTAGTGTCTATAAGTCCTACCCGCTTGCGAATCCTTATACATCGTCATATTACCAACTTTTAGCTTAATTATATCCAAACCATCCTCTGCAATCTCTACCCTACAAATGTCTTCGGTATGTGATGGGAGATTATACTTCCTTGGCCTACCCATACGCCTTTTCATTTGAACCGCGGATACATCGACTATTGGTGTAGGTTCGGAATGCTCACCTTGTTGCCCTTGGTTGCTTAATGTTGGTAAATTCGGCGGCCTTCCCCTTTTCCTTTGAACCGCGGATTCATCGACTATTGGCGTAGGTTCGGAATGCTCACCTTGTTGCCCTTGGTTGCTTAATGTTGGTAAATTCGGCGGCCTTCCCCTTTTCCTTTGAACCGCGGATACATCGACTATTGGTGTAGGTTCGGAATGCTCACCTTGTTGCCCTTGGTTGCTTAATGTTGGTAAATTCGGCGGCCTTCCCTTTTCCTTTGAACCGCGGATACATCGACTATTGGCGTAGGTTCGGAATGCTCAGCTTGTTGCCCTTGGTTGCTTAATGTTGGTAAATTCGGCGGCCTTCCCCTTTTCCTTTGAACCGCGGATACATCGACTATTGGTGTAGGTTCGAATGCTCACCTTGTTGCCCTTGGTTGCTTAATGTTGGTAAATTCGGCGGCCTTCCCCTTTTCTTTTGTACCGCGGATACATCGACGATTGGTAAACTTTGAACATCGGAATGCTCACCTTTTTGTCCTTTGTAGCTTAATGTTGGTACCTTCGGCGGCCTTCCCCTTTTTTTTTGAACCTCGGATACATCAACTATTGGTGTAGGTTCGGAATGCTCACCTTGTTGTCCTTGGTTGCTTAATGTTGGTACATTTGGCGGCCTTCCCCTTTCCTTTTAACCTCCGATACATCGACTATGGGTGTAGGTTCTAACGCGTCGATTGTTGTTGACTTGATATCGGTTCCTTCCTCGGCCTACCCTTTTGTTTGGAACGGTCGTTTCAAATGAATCTTGCTTCTGAAATCTCACTTGCACATAGATCTCGTTTTTTGGTTGCCGCGAGTTCCTCTTCACGTCGAGTCATTTGTTTTAATTCTTTTCTTTGTTTCTTCCTTGCAATTTTAGTTTGTGGTCTACCCGCCGGATCTCCCTTTGTTGGCTCTTCACTTTGTGCTATCCATGGCCGTGTAATTAGTCTTAGTTGGCTCAACAATACTTGTCGGCTAGCCGAGTTGCCACGTGAGTAAGCTTCATAAAATTCTAAAGCCTCCTTTGTATCCCATGGTGATTGTCCGGGAGCTTCGGTAGGGGGAAGGTCGAAAGATAATTGCTTCCAAAAAGGATCAATAACATCAATAGGTATCACTACTTCATACTTCACAAGCATATGACGACACGGAAGCCCCAATGAAGACATGTCGGGACAAATACACACATCACCCGGATTTCCGTTAAGCTTCTCATATTGCATTTGTCTCATCATATGTTTTATTGCCCAACGGGAGACGTTAAACTCTATTCCTTGGAGCAACTTAGTATGTTCAAGAAATTGAGTCATCCTTTCCATTGAGATTTTCTCAAAAGCCTTCTTGATCCTATCGATATCGGCCTTAAAGTGTTGCTCCATTGCCTCGGTGACCGTAACCACATTTCCCTGGCCGGACTGGATGAGATCTTTAAATCTCCCATGAGAGGACTCCGCTATACTAGTTGCTTCATTCCCGTAATGTCTATAACGATTTGTCCACGCACGCACAAATTTTTCCTTGAACTTATCCAACCAATTATCCCGACAATATGAGACTAAGCACTTGGATACACTTCGTTATATTTGGCAATAAAGTTGTTCAATCTCTTTTCATACATGTCCTCGGTAAGAGACCAATAAACTTTCTCCCAATCCTTTAGAAATTCCAACCACCTTTTATGATTTTCATAGTGTTCTTTGTCGACTCGCTCTTTAATCTTTCCTCTTTCATTTTCTTCTTCTTCGGGTGATAGTTTCTCTTTGCGAACATCTTCCTCTAGTTGAGCAATCATTCTATTCTTAATATCAGCCTTAGAGGGTTCAAACAAAGCATGACAATGTTTTTTCACATTTTCACCTATATGATATGTACAAAGGAAATTTTGTGCATCCGGATATACGTCGGATATGGCATTCATTAGTGCGTCAAATTGATCGGTTATGATGACCTTCGAGAACGATTTTCCGGGGAACAATAATTTCAATTGACGCAATGCCCAATGATAATTGTAATCCCTCTCATTCTCCATTAAACACCAAGCCAATGTGAATGTTACCTTGTCCGATGTTTGCCCCACGATGTTGAACAACGGCATGTTGTATTTGTTTGTCTTGTATGTGCAGTCCATCATAAGAACATCACAACACGTATGAGCCAATTGTGAAAGCAAAGGATGTGAAATGAATATTTGAAGCGGCTTGTTGTCCGGACCTCTTTTAATGATACGCGTGTAATTGTGATCCCAAGCTATCTTCTCAAATTCTTGCATAACACTCCTCCCTTCCCATTCCAACCTTCTAATGGTTGCTTGTGCGCTATAAATTGTACCGAGCGAAGAAACGTTGGTCTTATCCTTTTCCTTGAAGGTTCTGAGAATCACTCTTGGTTTGATACATGCTTTGGTCATCATCTTTACATCCTCGAATTGATCGGTTTTAGCTTCGCAACTAGGGAGTGACCTTCAAAATCATTCGGATCGGGTGGTTGTGACGGCCAAACCACACCTTACATTCCCATTCTTTTTCTTCTACTTTTGAACCTCTTAGATAGAATACAAGCTTAAAGGGGCAGTCATCCTTCCGCGTAATGTCTTGTATACCTTGTTAGTCTTCTTTTCATATACATAACCCTTTCTCTTATGACTATTTTTCTCATTGTATTTTCCACTTCTCTCGCAAACCATCTCAAAACGAACTGATGAACGTTGGGAATTCCTCACTAAGACACACATGTTATTAAGAGCCGTCGCTTTTGCCCAAGCAATTGCTTCCTTTTCATATTTTATTCCCTACATAAGGACAACATTATGGAGATTACAAGCAAATCCCAACATAAAATTGTAAGCACTAGGTGAAAGTATTGTTTGTTAACATACCCATGCATTTTATAGTACTCCGACGTATCCCGATGGAGCGGTTTGGAGTTTGGTTGATCGTTGTAGGTAACAATCTAAGGAATGAATGAAAAGAAACTTGGATTAGTTCAAAACCGGCATTGTCGATAAGTAAAGCAAACTGCCGGGATTAAGAACCGGCATAAATGGTAATTGACTCAATATACCGGTATTAGGTTCCGGCATACTAAGTGGAAAGAAACAAATGCCGGTATTTAAGTTCAAAATATCAATAGCTTCTGTATGTTATTCATGTAAAACCGGCATCCTCGACATTTAAGTTTATATGCAGGTATCATAAACCGGCATAGAATGTCATGTACTCACATCACGGTTTGAATATTCCTCTAATATTCGCTGGTAGGTAAAAAGAATAAATGTGTACCGGCATTCAATCTTGGTTTGAATACCAATAGGTATGTTCTTGAATACTTGGGGAAATTAAGTGCCGGCATACATATATCTATGAATACTATGCCGGTTACATGATACCGGCGTAGTATTCAAACCACGAGAATGCCGGCAGTACAAAGGTTTTTTATTTAAATGGCGGTTTCAAAAGAAAAAAATCAAATTTTCGACCTCTTTGAAGCATTACCTGTGTGTTGGGGTTGCTTGTATGCTGAACATGTTTACTTTCTTGAGTTGGTTCTTCACAAAACATTTCATGGTCATGAAAATAATGATTCAAAGGTGTTGGTTCATCATACAACAATTGTGAGTTGTTATCATTAATCGAAGATTGAAGATATGATTGTTGTTGTAATTGAGCTAAAGATTCAGCAGCTGCAAGTCTTTCATCACAATCATCTTCCATTTTCAAAAAAAAAAAAAAATTCTACTCAAAAATTTTTTCCCTCTAAACTAACCCACACAAATTCAAATAAACATAAATACACAAATTATATCCCCCAAATCATTAACATTTTACTAATCATCATTAGTAACTAATCCTGATTAGTGAGGGTTAAATTAGGAATTAAAAATTTAATTAGATAAGGGATAACCCAGCTAGGATATTTGGATCCCTATTTTGTCATCTAGCTATATCCCCCAATTAGTTTCCATATCCCCAATTGCGCGTTCCTTAATAGTTCGTAGTGCACATTAAAAACAAATGCATGCCATTCTAAAAATATTTCCGTTAATTTTTTTTTAATCTTTTTCTATATTTTCTACTTTTAAAAATCTATTTTTGTATTTATCCTAAGATGCTTTATTTTTATTTTTTTAATATGGAAATTCTCGTTTTTTTTCAAAGAAATTTTTAAATTAAGAATTATTCTTCGGTTACCTACAATTTTTTGTAACTTTGATTTTGATTCTTAATAAAATACCCTTGGGTGTCATTCTTTTATATATTTTATCGATTGAGTAATATCTCTTTAAAGTAATAGGATTTGGGTGGTCCCAAGCCTATTATTTTATAGATATTTTATTGTATTTGTAAGAGATTATCCAGATCGGTCTTGACATACCCCTTAAAAATCATTTGCAACTCAAAAACGTTTTGTTAAAAAGAGTTTGTTGATACTAAATTCGAGATCATTATTCTATGGTGACAAGCACCCTGAGAATAGTGGACAAATGATTAAAATAGAAGATTAGGGTGTTTTTTGTGAAAATATACATAAAATTAATGTTTTTCTTAATATCAAGAATTCCAAATTTTTATATTATCATTAAAATTACATGAACTTTTTTTTTTTTTTTTTTTTTTTTGACTTCAGGTGAAAATTTATAAACAATTGCGCAAGTTTTTTCTGGTTTAATTGAAGATTTAAAGAATGGTTGTTTATTTTTAGGAAAAGAAAAAGGGCCGTCAAAACAGACAAGACATTATGATTTATAAATTTTAAAATAATATCCCTCTATATTATAACGACAGATAGAAAGAAAAAAAAAAACAGATGTTAGCTAAAGTAGTTGTTACATCGAAGTCGTTGTCACCCATCAATTTTTTTGATTTTGGGACGCGTATATACTCAATGTCTGCATTTCATGGTTATACACGCTAAGCATTATATATATCTTAATAACTTGATGGGTTCACTCTAAACCAAAATCTAAGGAAAATGCCCCAGTACACATTAAGGGTAGGGCTGCACAAAACCGAACCATAACCATGAACCGAACCGAAACCGTTGCAATATAAACCGAACCGAAGTGAAACCGAATCATACGGTTTAGGTTTAGGTTGTCAGTTCCAGGAAACCGACACTTATGGTTTCGGTTACGGTTGTTATTCAAAACCGTACCGAGAAAACCGATGAAACCGAAACCTATATACATCAACTTATCCTAGCCATCCATCCATGTTTATACAATTAATTATATCCATCAGATTTAGGTTAGTAGTCTCCTTATCTCTTTCTTTCCTATAAAATTTCTCTTTCATTCGTTTTTTTTTATTTTTCTCGGCTGCTATTCCTCCGACCTCTCTAATTGACAATGAAGAGAATCAAAGAGATTCACCACCATCTCACTCAACACCACCACTGCATCACCATTACCTTCTTTTCTTTATTGTTTTCCTTCTTCTCCATCCTAGAATCAACTAATTAAGCATGACGACCATGCAAGATTTTAATCGGCACCTCCGTAAGTTGATTTTATGTGATTTTCTTTGTTTATTTTCTTATTCGAACATTGGGTTTTGATTAATTGATGATGTCGATGATCTAATGTTGATTAATAGATTGTTTATGTGGTTTACTTTTGTTCTTCAAAGTTTTGATTTTTTCTTTATTAGATCTCGTTATCCCTTTCTTTGATTTCAATTCAATTGATGATGTCGACGATCTAATGAATCTATATGTTTAGGGATTCTCTGTTTAATTTTTCAATTCAATTTTTGCATAACTGCATTACGTAAATCGATGCATAGAGCGTGTTAATTTGTCTTTGATTTCATTATTATGCTTTGTCGAATTAACTTTATCTTGTCTCCGATTTTTAGTCCGATTTCTTCTTGTGTGTATGTTCCTTGTTGAATTTGATTTTTGTTAATTCAATGACTTAAAAATGATTACAGACAGTTGGTGGGTTTTGATTTTTTTTTACAATTCTTTGTTGTCTGTATATGATGTTAAGATGATTATAGGTTATCCTTATTCTCACCATTTTTAACTTCTAATTTCTTATCTAGTCATGCAACTACCATCTGATGTTTAGTTTTGGTTGGTTGTGATGCAGGCCTCTGTTGGAGTTGCAAGTGCAATTGGATACTTTGGATGCCCACCCCTTCATGCCAGAATGAATAAATTTGTTGGATTTTTTTGTTTTAGTTATTAGATTTTTTGGTTTAGTTTAGACTGTTGGGGTTTCTGATGTATTTGACACATTAAAAAATCAGTTTGACAGACATGTGAATTTATAAATTTCTGTCTTTAATAAAATTGTCTGTCAGTTTTGTGAAACTGACAGAATTTTCAGTTAACCGAAACCGGGAGGTTTAAAACCGCAACCGGCGGTTTCAAAACCGAATGAAACCGAGTAGGCTAAATGGTTTCATCGGTTGTCAATATTAGAAAACCGAGTAGTTCGGTTTCGGTTGTTTTTTGGCCAAAAACCGTACCGAACCGAACCATGTGCAGCCCTAATTAAGGGTTATCATAGGCTTATTGTCAAATTTAAATATATATATATATATATATATATATATTCGTTAAAAAAATTGATTGGAAATATTAAAACTTTATAGAATATTTGTTTTTTTTTTTTTTGTTTTTTTTTTTTTGAGATAAACTCCGCGTTTAACTTCAAACAAGAAAAACATCAAAATGAGGGAGACAACTACCAAACCTTCGTAAAAAAAAATCCAAAATTTAATCCAAGTCGATAGTAGGGTAATCCAATTCAATTAGGTCATATATTCTTATAGAGAAAGTTAGGTGGGAAAAACTACGAAGTATGTGCATTCGAAATAGCGCCATGTTAAGTTAATAAATCCGCACATCTATTACGTACCTTCTTTGTAGTTCCAATTGCAGAGATGATAGACACAAATGGATGGAGAGAAAACTTTAAGAAGCCATTAAACACCAATGAGAAGCTAGAATGGGATTTGTTGAGAAGAGACTCAGGAAAATCCGCATGTGCTGGTGGAGGAGGAAGATGAGTTGTAGATTCTGGAAAGCTATTCTACAAAAGGGTGTTATGATGCTTTGATAGGAGAGCTGGAGCCATAGAAGTTCCAGAAGAGCACATGTGGAGGAGTAATATACCTAATAAGGCGAGTTTCTTGTTGTGCACCGCATTCCAGTATTCCCTTCCTACAAGTATGTTGAGAAGCAGAAGATTTCAGGTTGAAAATGATATTTGTGTGCTATGTAACTCAGTAAGAGAGTCTCCACATACATGTTCATTCACTGCACCTACTCATTCGACCTTGGGGATTATTTTATAAAGGCTTTTAGGATTTCATGGCCTCTTCCCAGTTCTTTAATTCATCTATTTAATGCATGGTTCTGTAATGTTTTACATGAAGAGAAAAGAATTTTGCAAGATAATTCACTATGTTGTGTGCGGGATCAATTAGAACAAGAGGAATGGCCGAGTCTTTGGAGCAAAACACAAGAGTACTACAGAGAACATTGATTTAATTAAACAATCTGTAATATTGTGGTCTTCTAAGCTAAATACTTTCAAGTTTGTAGATACCAGTCCCATTTGGAGTAGTTTGGAATTGCTAATGAGCATGTAACTCATTTTCTAATGTTTTGTAATCCTTTTCTCTTTTAATATACCATTTTCCTTCGAAAAAAGTTATGAGTACAGCAACGATGTTCAGATTAATAGTCCCACAGTCCCACATTGTCAAGGCAATCTAAGTCCGGCGGTTTATAATTTTATGGGCCTCTCCACTCATAGCCAATTGGTTTTGAGTTGGATGCCCATATTCTAACATGGTATCAGAGCAGGCTATTTGCGACTAGTCATTTGACCGCGCCTTTAATCTGCATCACCCGATTTATTGTCCACTTGTTAGACCCAACGAGGCTACATGTGAGGGGGCGTGTTGAGATTATTAGTCCCACAGTCCCACATTGTCTGGGCAATATAAGATCCTGTGATTTATAATTGTATGAGCCTCTCTACTCATTGCCAATTGGTTTTGAGTTGGATGCCCATATTCTAACAAACGAGGATGCTCTTATGGAAGAAATGAATATATTATAGACGAAAATACTGAGTGCATGAAGTAAAACCAAATATTGCACAACGTTTTTATAGTAACACATGCTTGAGGAACTAAGCAACCCATTCAAAGAAGACAATGCGACTAAGACCAGTAGAGACGCCTGAATTCAGCTCAACAGGACAATCTTGGTGAGACTGGCAATTTCTTCATTTACCAATATGTCAAACCTCATTCTCTGAAGGGAAGGGCTCATCAAGTAAGAAGCGGAAAAAGACAAAATTCCATAAACTATCAATTGCGAAACAAACCGATTTAACTGATACTTTCCATTGAAAGATCTCTTCAAGTAAATCTCCACATCCATACCGATCCCCTGCAGCATAAAGAAAACCAATATACCTCCGTGGGGTTGCTTTCGGCCAATGTAGAAGATCACTAATTCATGCATTAAACCTGACACCAAAAACGTAGCGAATATGGCTACGTATATACCCCAACTCCGTTTAGTAATACGCCGTACTGGTTCATATATGAGTGATCGTAAAAGACTTGAAACCACTTTGTTCCATCTCCTCCCCCAGAAATCATGAAAAGAAGTTGAAAAGACCAAAAGATTTCCGAATGGTGGTTCAACCTCTAGGTCAAATAGGAGCCTCGCTGCGGCAGCATGTACGACTAGATATAACTCAAGTATTATACCCAGATGAAAGATATAGCAAAGGTTTATGATCATAAAGTTTTGTTTGTATTGATATTGTTCACCATACCGGTACGTATAAAATATTAAGCATAGGAAGCCTAGGAAAGAGCCTTGCATTACATAATCAGACAGTCCATGTATATGAGGACTTGATGATGAGGAAGACGCAGAGGGGTTTGCTTGTTTAATCATGATTGGTAAACATGCAAGGGCAAGAAAACGGAGAAGGTTCATAGACGACGTTGATGATGGCAGAACTGGTAATGGGTTCGATGATAGAGGCCCCGCATTAAAACAGAAGAGAAGAAGTTTAAAGTTAGCAAGCCAACTTAAAGAAAACCCTGCACCTAAAGTAAGATGGACAGAAGTGAGATTGAGAGGAAGAATGCTAAAAATGTATACAATTGGTAAGACTGACAAAATCCTAGGAAATCCTTTTGGAATTTTCCGAGCGATATAATAACAGTAAGTTGCAGATAAAAAAACTGTACACCAGACTTTTATGTACCTCCCAAACTCATCACCAAATTCACCCATTTTCTATCTCAGTACTCTTTTGCACTCTGCTATGTCTCAATGTATACTTAATTAGCTAATAACTTGTTTATATAGTATCTTGGCTCCAATATTGACTAGTACAACAGTAATGCATTATATAAGAATATATGATCTTTTCAATTGCTATTTCCTTTGTTTACAGAAAAGAATTGAATCATTGAATGGAAAGTAATTATTTGGCCTTTTCAGTTGCTTATTATGTATTTCTGATGACTATCACTTTATCATTTGCTGCTCGTAAAAGAAAATATTGAAAGTTAGTTTTAGATAACCAGTTTCTCCCCCACTTTAATGACAACAACATTTTGATGTACCGTCGCATTTTTCGTGTACCGCTGTATTTTACGTGCACCATATGAATTTTTCATTGAAGGTAAAATTAAACCCACTTAGAGTGAAATATTTGGTTTTTTGAGTCTAAATTAAACCTCAGTTATACGGTGGGTTTTTTAATGTAGTGTAACAACATGCTCCCTTAGCTATTGTCTCTTCTTCTTTTTTTCCTGGTGTTCATGGTACATATGGCTAACGATATGTGATGAACGGTGGGTATTTTCGGTTGGACCATTTGTGGGAGCGCTAGAAAGCAGCAGCATATCATCGATATATATGTCTTAAGAGCAACAGCAATCTGCTAAATATTATCGATTTGTCTCTTTTAATTTATCAAATGCTAGTGTGTCATTTAGGTGTAGTGGACTACGAATTTTGTTTGTCGAGAGAGATTTTCGGAAGTTGCTTCCCATCCCCCACTTTTCTACACCACCATTTTACACCCCTATGTGTCACTCTTATCCGCCGTAGATTTCATCCTCACCCTACCCCACCTGAGAAAAATAGGGGTCCGCTTTAAAAGTGAGCCAATAACACATGGACACATAGGGGTGTAAATTTTTTGGGGTATAAAAGTGGGGGATTTCTAGCATTTTCGGAGATTTTCAGGATTTGGTTTCTGATGTGATCAGACACGTTCCCTAAATTTCTGAGAGATTAGCCTTGAGGGACATGACAAGATAAACAAATATTGACATGTCATTTGGAATTCAGTTGTTACAAGCGAAAAGTTGATTCTTGAGAAAAATAATATGGTGGAGTGTCTCACTGTCTCTTCTGCCCGACTTTGTTGTACTATTTCAGCACTTTATGGAGAAGAAATTTACCAACTTTTCCACAAGAGTGGTACTAAAAGGTTGTGTTCTTTTTTATCGGAAAAGAGGATTGGACCTCGTACTATGGATTGATAGAACTGATTCTCAAAAGTTTGAAACTCATATGAACTGTCACATGGTTAATAGTAATACAGTTTTTAATATAAAGGTTGTGCAGAAAGGCTAGTAGATCATCATGTTTCGTCATAGACTGTGGTTTACCCACCAATATATTGTGGTATTTTCCAGTCAGGACATTTCAAGTTCGCAATATGTTTCTACAAAACACATTCTAGCGAGTTCTAGTTCGGGTGTAAATTCCAGAAATTCCAAGGAACTTCAATTCATCTTATATATACATTTAAAGTCCAAAAGTCAGGTAGACATTGGATTCGTCCTTCTTAGAGATTTCCAGCTTCAAAATGGTTCCGTTGTTAAGTAGTTTTCACTGAACGTAAATAAATGTAAATTCAAGTGATCTCATTATCCAGTACGAAAATTCAAGAGATCTCGTTATCCAGTTCACTCCAGCCAGAAATTCATTTGCCTTCTTATATCCCTTGGAAGTCGTTTCAGTACCAGACGAGAGCTAAGCATATATGGATGATGCTTCAAATGTTGTTTTGGTGGTTAATTATCAAGGTCTGACAGACCGAGCATTGGAGACGGTATGGAGAGTGAATATGGGAGGGCCTATGCTATGGATTCCCTAGTGAGTGATAATCTCAGTCGAACATGGATTCCTGATCAGGATTGTTTAGTGAACGCGCAAACATTTAGCCACAAAGAAGACGGGACTGTCAAGTATGTCGATGGCGAGCCTTACCTGGATATTGCACCTGAGCTTGTCTATGAGACTGCAAAAGAAATGAATACCAGAGGTGATCCCAACAGCAAGTTGAACTTGACATGGGAATTCGATGTGGAACGTGGATTTCAGTAAGTGTCACTGCTAACAAGCTCACCTTCAATGTTTAGATAAACGCATGGGAAGCTTATCACAATCTCGAATTTCCTACACTCGCCCCTCCTCTTTGTTTGGACTCCGGCACAGAGAAAACTGAGACTGAGAGTACTAAGATTAACATAGGTATTGGGCCGTTAATTGACAACGCTGATACTTTTCCAAATGCGATTCTAAATGGGTTGGAAACTATGAAGATGAGTGATTTTGCACTGGGGAAATTAGGCTAAGGCCAACCCATGGATAACCTATAATATGAGGCCCTTAATTAAAAGAAGTTTAAATCTAGTACGATTTTTTTGGGCACTACTCAAAAATGGGGGACTACTCTTCATTTATTGGGTGGATATTTAAAGTAATTTTGAGTCACCCCTTATCTAATTTTTGTAATACCAAACTTACCCTTGGTAATAAAATTAGTTAGTATATTAATTAGTGAGTTAATTAATGATTAGTGAGATTAAATTAATAATTTGATTTTTTTCAAAAGAGGAATTATTGAGTGGGAGAAGATGAAGATGATAATGAAGATGAGGATTTTGGAAGAAAAAAAGTTAGATCTTTTTCTTTAAGAGCCACAGCAAGAGTATGATGTTTTGGGTACTCACGGATACTTCAAATTTAGTTAATGGTGCTTAAATTGGCCAAAACATTCCTAAAAATAAACAATTTACAAATTGATTTATGTTTGGTTAACAAAGTTCGGCTACGACATTTGAAGAACAGGTAGCCGAACTCATCTGCAAGTGTAGTTCGGCTAATATTTCTAAAAACACAGGTAGCCGAACTCAGTTTTAATGGAGTTTTTTCTTTCAGAGAAAAGTTCGGTTAGGAGAAAAAAAATGCGACGTAACCGAACTAAAAGTTCGGCTGGGAAAATAAAATGAAAAAATTTGCGACGTAACCGAACTCAATATATAGGTTTTCAGAGAAAAGTTCGGTTAGGAAAAAAAGTTGCGACGTAACCAGACTTTTTCGGTTAGGAAAAAAATTTGCGACGTAACCGAACTTTTCTCTGAAAGAAAAACCTCCATTAAAGTTGAGTTCGACTAATTCGACAAAGTTTTTCAGATAATTCCTAGCCGAACTTCTCTCTGTAACTTCCATTTTCAACTCATTTTGATGATTACTTCTCATTTTTTCAACGAAAAATGAATAACAATTAATAGGTTTGTTATAATTTTGATTTTGATTTTGTTTTGTTAATGATTTAATTAAGTTATATAAAGAGGTGGCTGTGGTGGTGGTTCGAGGTGGTCGGTGGTAGTAGGTGGTGGTGAGCGGCGGTGGTGATGGGAGGAGGTGGTTATATATATAGGTGGTGGTGAAGGGAGGAGTTGGTTACATATATATATAGTTAAGGGTAGGTTAGTCATTTCCACACTTTAGGACACCCCTTATAATTATAGGGTAGATGTTTTATCACTTAGTAGTCCCCCACCATTTTTGAGTAGTGCCCAAAAAATCATTTTAAATCTAGGCCCCAAATTATTAAAAGACGTTGGTACCCTTATGAATGTTGTTAAGCCTATAATTAATTAAAATTTAAATCTAGGCCCAAAACATTAAGGAGGATGAATTGAAAGTTAATTTTTGAGATTAAAATAGATTTGGTTATTAGCGTACGTAGAATTGCTTTGCCGTAATTATGTACAAGTCTGGAATTGATTGTATGAGTTGTCTATTCTTATGTGTTGAATGCTTCTAAAATGTTTGAAAAAATGCCTTAGAGAGACATCACTTTGATGGTGGGAAAAAAAAAAGAAGTAGATCTGTTCGCTATCATCACCTAATTCCATTTACTGTAGACCAACAGGTTTCTTCTCACTTCCTCTTCACGTTTGTTCGTCGACTGTATTGTTCAGGGTTGATAAGCAGTGTCATGTATTCGAGCGTTGAGGGTGAAAATGTCACGGATCCGCACATATAATCCCGCACATGTGACATATTAACCATTTAACGGTTATTTTCTCTCTCCGTGATAGATTCCTTAATAATTTTGGTTATGGGATAGATCCCCAGACGAATTAGTGAAAACGGGACATATTCCCAATTTTCCCAAAAATCATTCCCGAATGGTAAAGCAGTCGTCTTGAAACATTCGACTTTTTATTTACTTATGGAAACATAAGCATATTGTTATGATTTTCCCCAACATAATAACCCATCATGTCTTTCTAAAACAGACAAAATATATTTACACAACATGGACACTGAGTTGCACCTCCCAAAGTCCAAACCCTATCCTCAAGAGTTTGGCGTTGTTACCACAACCGATACACTAAACATATTTGGGGAGACTCGAAGTCCCACCTTTACTTGTGAGACAAAATAGAAACCATGTTACATTGTGATTATAGTGCAATGGAAAAATCGTCCAACATGCCAATGATCAAGGTTAAAGCTTCACTTAAATTAGTCTGTCCATTGTGGTGATAACCTCCTAGCGTGTGTATTGGATTGGATCTGGATTATTAAGATAATTACTTAAAGTTAAGTAGCCATATACATACGTACTCATCCGATACACTAAATATATTTGGGGAAATTCGAAGTCCCAACTTTACTTGTGAGACAAAATAGAAACCATGTTACTAGAGGTTGAAACCCGCGTCCCTTCTGATTTTGGTTGATTGGATCGGACCCTATTCGAATTACTAAAATATATTTTAATGTAAATACTTTACGTATTTGCTTACACCGGCAACTAATGAATGCATTTTCCAATAACGTCACTTAGCTGTGAGAATCTCATGCAGTAGTTAATTAATTTCTCGAAGTTTTTTTCTTTTGTTTTGTTTTTTTCCGGGAAAAAAAAAGTTATATTAACAGAAAAAGCTCAAACGAGAGCAAAGGAATACATCGGGAGTTATTGATGAGCTTTCCCAAACACAGCAAGCATACAAACACACAAACTCATCTCTGCAAAAGCCAAAGAGAAAGTTGCAGAGACTGTTACAATCACAACTCTACAAAAAAAAAAAAAAAAAAAAAAAAAAACGCCAGCGTACTCCCAACTATAAGTGTAATAGATGTGAAGCTAATTCCGAAAGTGCTACACTTCCCCACTCCTTTCCCCCATTGCGTGTCATCGTTCTTAGCCTTTGATCCATGGATTAAGATTAGCAGGGATCCCATTATTATTGGGTTTAATCAACAAATACTTGACACACAGGCGGGGGGAAAGCAGCGGGGAAGGGAGCTGGGGATGTTTAACATTTTCGAGCTAATTCATCCCCAAAGCCTGCATCTTCACACCTTCGCAGGGAAGGGAGCGGGGGATGTTTAGCATTTTCGAGCTAATTCATCCCCTAAGCCTGCACCTTCACACCTTCCGCTGTCTATACTCCACCACTTCAGTCACAAAAGGAAGTCCACTTGTCTGATCACCTCAACCAGCACAGCCCCAACATGGTGATTTCTCGAAGGTTGAGTTATGGTAATTTGGAAAATGAAGGACATGCCGACATGCTCCCTATAATCTATTGTCTTATATTTTATGTTGGCAAATAATAATTAAGCACTTGTTATATTAGCGGTGAGAATAACAAATTATTATATCTTTATCGTGTACCTTGTATGATAATATTTTCGTTTCTAAAAAAGGGCTATTAATATTACATTTTTATTTATTTTTTTCTATATTTCATTTCTTGAATTTAATTAAATCAATTATCAAATACATCATTAGGTGACAAGAAACTAGTTGGAATCCTAGCGACAAGTTGGGCTCCAACACCTTTCTGAATCACAATCCCTAATCCGTGAAAAAAGGAATTACATTTCTTGCACCAACATCAAATCTAGAAAAATGATAAGACCTCTTTAGCAAAACAACCGTATCCTCACCAAGCTCGCCAAATGTCGTGAAAGCCAGGGTACCAAATCCATAACCTTGAGCAAAACACTTATCAAAGTTTTTTATTTTTGTGAGTAATAGCATTGTTTATATATGTACATAATTTTCTAAAACACAATGGGATAACGCAGTGGCGGAGGCAGTTAAAAGCAAGGGTGTGTAACTGCACACTCTGCTAAACCGGATCTCAAGTCTAAATTTGCCTAATTTTTTTTTTGAGATTTTGAAACCCTAAGCTTATTTTTGCTATCTTGCACCCCTAAAAATATTTTGCTTCCCCTTAGTAGAGTTTCTAGCTCCATCCCTGGGATAACGGTTCCAACCATTAGATCTTAGTAGCTTCCTTCATATTACAATGTAAAAATTCGAAAGAATGATAAAGAAGGCTATAAAAAAAAATGTTTTTTATTTTATTTTATTATTGTTATCCCTTGTGCAAAGAAAAAATCACAAAAGATAATGCACACGCTACACAATGAGTATGCATATGACTATTCAATTCTTAGTGTACAAACTTCTGACGAGTGATTTGAAAGAGATTTATATTTAAATTATTTAACATATATTTTTATACACAATTTTGATTTTATATACACATGAAACCGGCTAATTATTATTTTTATTTTATTTTTGAAGAAGATGGCTATATTAAAGAAAAAGAGCAAACAACAAAGATGAGGGAAGAACCATTACATAGACATAGCATCTCCCAATTACCGTAACACAAAATTGGTTAAAAAGACCAAAATCAAAATTTTCTGGGTGAAAAGAACAGTCAGATTTAGATCTTTTGTTTAAATGGACAAAAATTTAAAAATAGGCGAGGATGTAACCAGGTTTCATCCTGTACATTTTCAAATATTTTTTCTTATTTTTATTTTACACAGGATGCATCCAGTTTCATCCTTGCTATTTTTTAAGTTTAAGCCAGGATGAATCCAGTTTCATCCTTGCTATTTTTTTTCGTCTATTTCACCCATAAAACTTTTTACTCGTCCATTTGAACCGTGTTTTAAATTTTTTTGGACAGATGGCCCATTTTCCGTTATCGTAAACATAGCTTGTATAAATGAAACTAAAGGTATCCTTGTCACAACTCCATAAGACAAGTTCTTGTTATTAGCTTGATCAAATCTGCACTCTCCATCACTGACTTTTGCCTTTCCCTAAAGACTCTATTATTCCTTTCTTTCCGGACCCAAAAAATAACATATGGGAGTAAATTCCACACTTCCTTACCTCTGCCACGAAGAACATTATTCCCGAGGAAATTTCCAAATGTGAGTTTTAATTAGTTATTCCCAAAAATGTTGTAAATTACCAAAAATGTTTGAATGTGTACCCATTGCTTGACATTGTGTATCCAATATGATGAATCTACACCTATAATGTGTGCACATTATACCTTTTTTGAAATTTTTAAAAAACTAGACATTTTTAGTAAATAACTTTCTGCAGGGTACACTTTTGGGCATTGACCCATTCCCGAGCCGTAAACAGCTGTAATATATTCTCCAGTAACGACAAAGCAATTCCAAAAACCTTAAGGAAGTAATCTCAAATTTGAAAAGAGTGTGTGCAATGCATAAACGAGCGAGCAGCACTCTCAGCAGCATTGTCACAAAACACACATTTAACAGTTGCATACCTCTTTTTCTCAGCATTTCTCTAGTTGATAGTGAATTGTGAAAGATAGCCCAAACCAAAAAACTGAATTTTTGAGGAATATCATCCTTCCAAAGATACTTACTAAAGTCCCAAGCAACCACATCGCCACCCATTCCAGCATAAGACTTTTTGCTACTAATTAAAATCACCCAAAATAGTCACCTCATCTTCTTCCCTTTAAGTTAATATTGGAACTGTTATTTTTCAAAAACCGGCTTATTATTTTGAAACAAAAGATATATAAAGCATAGTTATGGCAATAATTTAAAAACCGTTGTCATCACCTTGCATCACTATGGACCAAATCATTGAAAAAATTAACAATTTGGACTTTTGTATATAAAGTTCCAAAGAACAATTAATTAGGGGATATAAAAAGTACTTGAGAGATATTTTACTGTTCATGTCGGCATGGTTTTTTAAAATTAAAAATCAAAACCGGCATGGTTTTTCCATGCCGGCATGAACAGTAAAATATCTCGAATTACATTTTATATCCCCCGATTAATCTTTCGTTCCAAAGAGAGGACTAAAGTGTTAATTAAAACAGTTAAAGCCCAATTATCTTGGACTAAACTTTAATTCTTACTTTGTTTATATAACGGTGACTACAGCCTACTCTTCTACTTAAGGCACATAGTATTAGGGTTGTTGCATCATCACTAAAGCGGAAATACTTCTGTATAGAAGAAAATCTTTCCGGTAGAAAAAAAAAAAAAAAAGAAAAAAAAAACACAAAACAATTAGGTTGGCTACTTAATCATTTTTTTATCATTCATGGAAGCTATAATGCTTTTATCTTTGTTTCTTGTTCCTTTAATGGTTTGTCTCTCTAGTCTTTACTTCATCTTCATCCTCTCAACGCCTAAAACCAGATCTCAACAAAAGTCGACCGTCCATCCTTCTAAATACCCACCGGGAAAAGCTGGATGTCCTATAGTTGGTGAAACTTTTCAATTTATCAATCGAGAAAAATTCATACAAGAAAGAATGGGTAAATATTCAAAAGATGTCTTCAAAACTTCATTGCTCTGTGAATCTGCTGCTGTTTTCTGTGGTTCAGATGGTAACAAATTTTTGTTCTCCAACGAAAATAAACTTGTGGTTTCATGGCTTCCTCGGTCCATCCGGAAGATGTTCCCGCATGTAGACGGGGCCAAGACACTACGTAGAATACTTTCTCGATTTCATATGCCCCGAGCTCGACAAAGGTAGTATAAGTACTATTTTCCTATACAACCCTTCATGTTTTATTTTTCCCTATTCGTTAATTTTTACGTAAACAGGAGTAGAGGTGTAAAAAAAATAGCAAGGATGAAACTGGATTCATCATGGCTTAAATTTAAAAAATAGCGAGGATGAAACTGGATGCATCCTGTGTAAATTAAAAATAACAAAAAGTATTTGAAAATAGGCAGGATGAAACTGGTTACATCCTGCCTATTTTTAAATTTTTGTCCATTTAAACAGTATCAAAATCTAACTGTCCTTTTAACCCTGGAAATTTTAATTTTGGTCTTTTTAACCAATTTTGTGTTCTACTTATGCATTTGATTTCAAATTCTTTATTTTGATAATAACAGGAATTCGACGCCACGACAAAACAGTGAACACACTACTACTGACTATTGACTAATGGTAAAAGCCATTCGTTAATTGCTCTACCTTTCTTAATATCGTTCTTAGGAGTAAGGTTAAAATTCGTTGGTAGAATAAGAAAACAAGATAAGAAACCCCTATGTGAGTCCAAAAGGAAGTGTTATTTATACTTCACCAAAACCAAACAAATCTACAACCGGTGGTAAAAGCCAACTTCCAAACAAAGACACAAACAACCAAAAACTAAACTAAAAACCCAAAACAAGCATAACCAACTAAGAATTTGGCCTCTCCCCAGATTCTCTTTGTTATTTAAAAGATTACATATCACGGCCAACTCAGCTCACTGCACAAATATCATGTAGCCTCTGCACGGATAGCCTATTTTAGATATTACGTACACATGAAATTGTCTCTTTCGTGTATAACACCTGAAACTTTATTCGACTGGTCAATACTAGTGTTTCTCGGATTAAATTCATCCCTTGTTCCTAGTGGCCATGTTTTAAATTGTCTCACATTGGATGGTTATTACTGTTAATATGTCTTCGACAATCATAACTTTGCTAGTCGGTTTTTAAGCTTAGTTAGTTCACTGGCTTCAAAATCGCAACACTATCTAATGAGGTAACTCTTCCGTACGCGTTCGTGCAGGTTGATCTCTATTATGGACAGAGTAACGGTGCAACATTTAGTTAGAAACTGGGATAACAAGAGAAAAGTGATAGTATCACCTCTAGCCAAGAATTACACACTTGGTGTAGCTTGTAATTTACTCCTAGGCATGGATGATTTTGCTGGAATGGAAGAATTACGTGGACCTTTGGAACACTTGAGGAACGGAATTTTCTCGCTGCCAATAGATTTTCCGGGAACAACTTACAACCTTGGGTTTAAAGCGTTGAAGTTACTTCTGAATAAGATAATGTTGATAATCAAACAAAGGAAGATTGATTTACAAGAAAAGAAAGCTTCACCACCACCACAAGATGTACTATCGCAAATGCTACTAGAAGTTGATGGTGATGGGAATCTTACAGACGAATTAGACATTGCTAACATGATCGTAACATTTTTTCTTGCTAGCGGTGATACATCTAGTACTGCCATTACTTTCATTATCAAGTATCTTGCAGAGCTTCCTGGTGTCTATAATGAAGTCCAAAAAGGTAACTTATATGCACATCATGTGATTGTCCATTGAAACCCATCAACTTCAGATTTTTAACACACCCCATTTATCCATGAAATAACACATACTACAAACTTTATTGTTTTAACTACATTAATTAACATCTAATTCGTCTCGCCATGACGCCATGGTATATTATTCGACGTCAAACGCTAACAATAGATATGGATGAAGCCATTTGTATCACTCAGGATATTTGGAATATCGCTTTTAAGATTGTCGTCTATGGTTATCAGAAATAATGGAAATCGAAAGTTCAAAAAGCACGGGAGAATTGCTAAACTGGGATGATATGCAAAAGATGAAGTATTCGTGGAATGTCGCATGTGAAGTAATGAGATTAATACCGCCGGCTCATGGAGGTTTCAGGGAGGCTATCACTGACTTCAACTACAAAGGGTTTTCTGTGCCAAAGGGATGGAAGGTAATTACCAAATCTGTTAATTCATATGTGTTTCATAAATCTATCTAATATATAAAGACAACCACTCCGGTGAGTCTGGATTATTTTTCTTCCTATTGTCCTTTAGGCATTTTTTCTATAATATTATCAAGTATTTATTCCCTGGAATAAACACTGTGTAACTATAAATTTATGTAGTTGTTGTGGAGCACATATTCGACGCACAAGAACCCAGACTATTTCCCAGAACCAGCAAAATTTGATCCAACAAGATTTGAAGGTAAAGGACCAGCGCCGTACACATATGTACCGTTTGGAGGAGGACCACATGTATGCCCGGGACAAGAGGTAGCGAAACTACAGATACTGGTATTCATGTACCATGTAGTGAAAAGGTACAAATGGGAGATTGTACTACCAAATGAAAAAATTAACCTCCAGCCATATCCAAGGCCTGTTGATGGTCTTCCTATTCTACTTCGACATAAGATTGAGTCGTCTATATTGCATGTTTAACTACTTGCGTATCAAATAAAAAAAAAAAAAAAAAAAAACAGAAAAACAGAAAAATGAAAATGCTGATAATGAAATATATATGTTTAGAATTATTAAATTTGAAATTTTATTTATGTGTGGAAACAGAGATAATCAGAGGGTGGCGGTGGCAGTGGCAGTGGCACCAGTATTCTCAGAATTTGGGGATTAGGTTTTCTAGAGTTGTATTTGTTCAATTTTTTTGTTGAATTTGAAATAATAATCCTATATTGACCACCCTTGAAATAATAGAACTTGTCTTGAATAATTTACAAGGGAGCATTTAGTTATATATTAGTTAAAATTTTGTTTTAATGTTCAGCCTATAGAATGCAGGTGGAAACCTCCGGATGAAGACCAACTTAGGTTGTCATTACTTTAGGTTCCAAGCAGTATGGTTTTTCGGATCAATGGTGGTTGTTCTTACACAAAATTGGTCAAAAAGACCAAAATCAACAATTCCTGGATGAAAAAGACACTTAGGTTTTGATACTGTTTAAATAGCCAAAAATTAAAAAGATACTGTTTAAATGGACAAAATTTTAAAAATAGGAGGATGTAACCGGTTTCATCCTGTCCATTTTCAAATATTTTTTCTTATTTTTATTTTACACAGGATGCATCCAGTTTCATCCTTGCTATTTTTTAAGTATAAGTAAAGGATGAATCCAGTTTCATCCTTGCTATTTTTTTGGCTATTTCACCGTATTTTTTTTACTTGTCCATTTGAACCGTGTTTTAAATTTTTTTGGACAAATGACCCATTTTCTCTTGTTCTTATACTACGAAAAGAAAGATTTCTGAATTTTGGGGAATAGCAATGACGACCTCTTTTAACTCCTCCCCCAAAACTCATGAACTGAAGGTGATAAGTCCAAAAGGTTTCCGAATGGTGGTTCAACACTTCAACCTCTAGGTCGGATAGGAGCCTCACTACGGAAGCATATGGGACTAGAAATAACTCGAGTGTTTTTTTTTATCTTTATGATCAGAAGGGAGAAATTTTCGTAAGAGAACTCCATGGGTAGTGTTCATGAACCTTTTAAACGTTTTAAGTTTGCAGACTTCATCCATGACTGGGGGATTTTTAAGAACTCCATGGATAATCAACTTGTAATAGGGGAAAGGACTCGGTAATCCATTGTTGTACTTCAATTACTTGCTCTACTTCCATTATTTGATTTCAGTTGTGTATGTACTGTAGATTTTTGTTGTATCTCTCAAGTGCTTTCTCAGCACTTTTTTATTGAATGAATTTTGCTTTTTCCAAAAAAAAATTTAGTAAGAGAAGAAGAATTTACAAGATTTCCACCGGTGCTAGAAATATAAAGCACAGGAGGAAAGTAAAAAATTAGAAGAAGATGGTATCCCAATTACAGACAGAATTGAAGAAATTCAGAGAACCCTTATACCAGCAGCTGCTGCCCAAGAAAGTACTAGTGTTTTGCACTATCACATAGCTTCATGCCAGTCTTGAATGTGTACTTTTCTTTGAAGATATGACAATACCTGTCCCTGCAACTAGTCCAGATGACAGCTGCCGGAAAAAGATCCCAAACTACCTTCCCAAAATGAGAAAGATTATTGTTTGGACATATACGAGTTAAAATACCTGGCATTTTTAGGGGCCTCAAAAAGATTTAGTAGCGACTAATAAAACGAAATAGGGTCACTAAGAAGTAAAATGAACCTACCTTTATCCACACATTTACCGTATCCCTGGATTTAATTAGTGTTAATTGGTAGTTAATTAGTATTAATAGGTGATTATAGATTATATAGCTATTGTAAGGAAATCATTTGAGGCAGCTATTGAGATTTAATATTTTAGAGAAGATGGAGTGGGAGAAAACTAGGTTTACCTAAAATCAAAATAAAAATGGATGACTATGGGGAAGAAGGTGGGAAACATCAAGAAGAATATCATGTTGAAGATTCAATAACGATTAAAGAGGCTATTAAATTCACTCTACTCCATTAACGTCCAGAATCGGTAGATAATAGAGTACTTTATCTACCGATTGTACCGATTATAGATAATAGAGTACTTTATCTATCGATTATACCCTTTTGTTCAAATATAGAAGCACAATCGGTAGTTTCGTGATGTTCATTATCTACCGATTGCACAACCAGTAGTCTCATATTATCTATTGATTGTGATAGTCACCCAAAATATAATTGTTTGAAACTAATGAAATTTCGAATTTCCCAACTTTCACAATCGGTAGTTTAGTGATGTGCATTTTCTACCGATTGTACAATTGGCAATCTCATGATGTTCATTGTCTACCGATTGTGCTAGTCGCACAAAATTCTAATTTTTTCAACACTAATGAAATTTTCTGTTTCTCCATTTTTACAATCAGTAATTTAGTTATGTTCATTATCTAACAATCGGTAGTCTCGTGATGTTCATTATCTACCATTGTGATAGTCGCACCAAATTCTAATTTTTTCCAAACTAATAAAATTTCGAATTTTCCGGTGATGTTCATTGTCCACATATTGTGATAGTCGCCCCAAATTCAATTTTCCAAAACTAATGAAATTTCAAATTTCTCTACTTTTATAATTGGTAATTTAGTAATGTTCATTATCTACCGATTGTGATAGTAGCCTCAAATTCATTTTTTTTCAATACAAATGAAACTTCGAATTTCTCTACTTCTATAATCGGTAGTTTAGTGATGTTCATTTGCTACCGATTGTGATAGTAGCCCCAAATTCAATTTTTCCAAAACAAATGAAACTTCGAATTCTCTACTTTTACAATCGATAGTTTGGAGAATTCATTATGTCTAAATTTGGGTACAAAAACTCAAAATACCAAACATAATCGGTAGATAAGTATCAATAATATATACCGATTAAGATCGTTGTTCATGAGGAACGAATAACACAGTCATAATCTGTTGATAAGAACAATATTATACTACCGATTGTAAAAGAGCATATAAGTATTTTACTAACGACTAGGACATCTTATAGCCACATCTACGGGAAGGGTATAAAAAAGTCGCCCTTAAATTTTTTATAATCTCCCCTAAAAATGCAAGGTAAAGATATAACACTAAGTTTTTTGAATTTAAAAGTTACATTAGAGAAAAGTGCCAGAGGCAATTACAAAAAAGATTATATTTGCATAATTATCTCTAGTTACTCCATATTAGACTAGAATCAACCAGTCTGAAAGTGTGTGCGTCATAGGACCAGAGGACAACAGTTAGCAGAACTAGATCAATAAGTTCTTATGTAGATTTACTTTTTGCACCAAACACCCTATCATTCCTTTCCCTCCATGTTAACTGCATCACAACAAAATAAACAATCTCGCAAACCGCCTTCCCTTTTAAGTTGATGATCACAAATTGTTGTTTGTATTGATATTTTTCAGCGTACCCAGTCCGTGTATGTGAAGACTTCGTTAGAAAACAATATATAAAAATTATTTTTAAATCTTTTAAGTCTACAAGCAGTTTCTTGTTTTCTTTTATGAACGAAAAACTTATTAGTTGCACATCAGGAAGTTCCCACTTATTAAGTTGTTTTAAGAGACTATATAAATTTTTTACTCCCACATTAGTGAATTCATAACTGAGGAAGTCAATGCATATAACAACTCTTGCAACCATTAGATAGGCAGAAAGGACGGATCTCTGCAAAGTTATTTTGGAATCAAACGCATCAACTAGAGGCCAAGCAGTATGGCTCGGCCAATTTTTTGGCTATAGCCATATTATGGCCAAGAAAAATAGAGAAAAAAAACAACTAAATCTTTTTGCTTGGTCCAAGGAAAACGAAACTGTGTTTTTGTAAAATTAAAAAAAAAAACTCCCCAATCCCCTTGGAAAAGAGTTACTTATTGGTTTTCAATTTGGACTATTTTTAGACAAAAATGCAAAAAATATATTTATCATAGCTCAAACATGTGCATCATAACTCAGAATCTACCAATGTAATGACCCAAAGCCCGTTCTGCAACACGAAATGTAATCCAAATTTTCTTCTGCTGCCCAAAATTTGTCTAGCTACCAAAACATCTTACATGACGCAAGATTATCTACCTTGAGATCCAAAACTTATCACGTATAGCGACCTAAAATTAGCCTTGATCCCTATAGTTCCCCACCTACCTAGATGCTACTATGTGACCAAAATCCTTCCATGCAACTCAAAATTTAAATGGCCCTCCGAATTTGTCATCCTAATGTATGCTATGCCTAGTGACCCAAAAATTTGAACGGTGATCTATTCAAATTTGCCTGGGAAGGGTGTGGGTGCAAAATACCGCACACTCATTAGGTATGTGAAATAATCCCTTTAGTATCAAGCGATCACGAACGCGTACAACTGTTGATGGTGGTTTTTAAACAAAGGGTAAAATCGTAAAACCCCAAGTAACCTAATGTCACCAGTGACACATTTATTAGAACATTCAATGCGTGTAGTCAGTAATTAATAGGGGGTATTTTTTCAAATTAGGGTTACAACGAACAAAACCCTAATTCACCTCCGTGCCAATGGCAAATCATGCCAGCCACACCTAGCCCAAGCTAGCCGCATCTCTATGCCAATGGCAAATCATGCCAGCCATACCAAACGCGCCGAAGCATGCCAACCATGCTAGCCGCACCTCCGTGCCAATGACAAATCATGCCAGCCACACCTAGCCCAAGCTAGACGCATATCTATGCCAATGGCAAGTCATGCCAGCCATACCAAACGCGCCGAAGCATGCCAACCATGCTAGCCGCACCTCCGTGCCAATGGCAAATCATGCCAGCCACACCTAGCCCAAGCTAGCCGCATCTCTATGCCAATGGCAAATCATGCCAACCATACCAAACGCGCCGAGCATGCCAACCATGCTAGCCGCACCTCCGTGCCAATGGCAAATCATGCCAGCCACACCTAGCCCAAGCTAGACGCATCTCTATGCCAATGGCAAATCATGCCAGCCATACCAAGCGCACCGAAGCATGCCAACCATGCTAGCCGCACCTCCGTGCCAATGGCAAATCATGCCAGCCACACCTAGCCCGAGCTAGACGCATCTCTATGACAATGGCAAACCATGCCAGCCATATCAAATGCGCCGAAGCATGCCAACCATGCTAGCCGCACCTCTGTGCCAATGGAAAATCATGCCAGCCACACTTAACCCGAGCTAGCCACGCCATGCCAAACACACTCTGCCTTGGCCCTAGCTACACTGGTCAAGCCACGCCAAGCCAAACACCCTTACCTTGGCCCTAGTCACGCCACGCCAAGCCAAACACCCTTACCTTGCCCCTAGCCGCGCCATGCCAAAGTAGCGCCCGCACCTAGGGTTGCAAACCATGCAACCTAGGCCAAATTGGCCACGCGTGCCATTGGCACATGCCAACATCCGTCACCGGGTAGCTTTTCCTACCAAAGCCACGGCCCTAACGGCCACGCATGCCATTGGCACATGCCAACACGCTCGTTGGGTAGCTTTTCCTACCAAGGCCACGGCCCTAACGGCCACGCATGCCATTGGCACATGCCAACATGCGTCACTGGTAGCTTATCCTACCAAAGCCACGGCCCTAACGGCCACGCATGCCATTGGCACATGCCAACATGCGTCGGGGGTAGCTTATCCTACCAAGGCCACGGCCCTAACGGCCACGCATGTCATTGGCACATGCCAACATGCGTCATCGGTAGCTTTTCCTACCAAGGCCACGGCCCTAACGGCCACGCATGCCATTGGCACATGCCAACATGCGTCATCGGTAGCTTTTGCTACCAAAGCCACGGCCCTAACGGCACGCATGCCATTGGCACATGCCAACATGCGTCACTGGTAGCTTTTCCTACCAAGGCCACGGCCCTAACGGCCATGCATGCCATTGGCACATGACAACATGCGTCACTGGTAGCTTTTCCTACCAAAACCACGGCCCTAACGGCCACGCATGCCATTGGCACATGCCAACATGCGTCACTAGTAGCTTTTCCTACCAAGGCCACGACCCTAACGGCCACGCATGCCATTGGCACATGCCAACATGCGTCACTGGTAGCCTTTCCTACCAAGGCCACGGCCCTAACGGCCACGCATGCCATTGGCACATGCCAACACGCTCGCTGGTAGCTTTTCCTACCAAGGCCACGGCCCTAAACGACCACGCATGCTATTGGCACATGCCAACACGCTCGCTGGTAGACTTCATCACCTAGCCGTGCCCCTAATGCACGCCGGTAGCCTAACTTGCAAGCCGTGCAACTTAGGCCAACTTGGCCGTATGCGCCATTGGCACATGCCAAAACCCACGCTGGTAGCCTAACTCGCAAGCCATGCAACCTACCACCAAGGCATTCCGCACATGCCACACACGCCACTAGCAGCTCCGGCATTGCCACTTACACTCAACGTACAACCTACCACCCAGGCATTCCGCACATGCCATAAACGCCACTAGCAGCTATGGCATTGCCACTTGCGCTCGAGGTGCAACTCGCAACAAAGGCTTTCCGCACATGCCATTGGCACATGCCACATGCGCCCCTAGCAAAGCACCACTTGCACTCAAGATGCAACCAACACTCGAGACATCAACACAAATTTGGGGATGCTTTCTAGGGTTTTGGTTTGGCGGTCTGACATGCGGCGTACACTACGCTCACATTAAGAAAGCGTGAATAGGAATAAAGAGGTCAAATAAAAGAGGAAATAATGGTGAAAACGTTTTCACCCATTAACACCATGCGATTACCACCTCCTCCCATTATTTCACCCTTTACTCTCTTCCTTCATGAGGCCAGGGTACGTTTCAATCTCGACTTGTATAAATAGGTCTTACCTATTTCCACCAGACACAAGTCTCGGTCAGGAGAAAAATACTACACTCTCAGAAAAGACAACTTTGCAAGCTCTCCAAAGAGCTTTCATCTCTTGCAAGCTTACGAAGCTTCCACTTTCTGATACAAGTCGAGACACTACTCTCCCAGAATTATTCTGGTCTCAACACCTTTCTTTGCTTCCTTCCCCAAATCAACCCTCCTCCACTTTGTGACCGAAGCAAGTCTGGAACGGCCATTTCTTGGTTTAGGCCGGACTTGTACAGATTGATCTCTCGAACCTATAAAGTGCTCACGTGCAACACATTTGTTTAGGGTTTGAACCAGTTTCTCACTCACCTACCGAGTTTACCGAAATCGGCAGAAACGATTTTTACCCATAAACAACAACATATCCTAGATGACGAACTGGATGACGTCACCAAGTCACAGCTGGAATGTGAAGATCAACGCGGCAGTAGAGAATCCGTGCGGCAATATTAAAGTCAAAGCGAAGTTGACGCGCTCCAGATCCGAAAATAGGGGCTTTATTAGTTGTCCTCCACTATGTAAACTCCTATAAAAGGAGCCAGATGCCTTTGTAGAAGGGAGAGACCTTTTTGGTGAGCTGAGATAAGATATTTAGGAGTAAGAAAGTTATTTGATTCCCAAGTTAGGGTTTCTACTCTTATATTTTGTATTTGATCTATCTTTTAATGAAATGATTCAGAATTCTTCCCATTATGGCTTGAATAGAGTTCATAGATTCTACTTTGGTGTGGTTGTAGGATTTCCTACAACTACATTTTGGCGCTAGGATACATCTTGGATGATTTTGTTAAGAGATTCAGGGTTCAAGCACAGGACTGTCATGACCCAAACGTGACCGAACAGCAGCTGGTGAACACGTGCATCAATGGTATGGCTCCTATTTACCACGCCCTGCTAGAGAACTTGCGTTTCCAGACATTCTCCGAACTCCATGAAGCTGCCAGACGATCTGCAACGACATCACCAGCATTATTGGAAAGAACTAGACCAACTCGAACCGAAGACATGCGCGAAACTCGCGGGAATAGGCGCCTCACCAGCAAGCAATTTAACACTGGCCCTTCCTATGAGAACGTAGTAAACGAGAGAGGGAAAGGGAAGGCCCCAGCTGCGGACCATCATCCTAAACGTGAAGCACCGGTACAACGGGCAACTCCTCCATGGAAGGCCGCCGCTAAAGCTCCCATGCGTCATCACTAAACCAAAGGGAATGCCTCGGAATTCCCGTTTCCCATCGAGGAGGTGATTGATATCTTAGAATCATGGATTCAAGATGATGTTATCAGAGACTTCCACCTCCCAGACGCCCACCGACTGAGGCTGAGATGGTGAACCCAAAATACTGCCACTATCATAGATTTGTTCACCACCCAACCAGTGATTGCAACTGACTGAAGCATATCTTCAAAGAAAAGATAGAAGCAGGGGAGCTCCAATTAGGTCACGAGGGAGTACATCGAGACCCACTTCCAATAAGGAATTGCGGGGTCTCTGGGGACTCCGTGCACGAGACTGTACAATCGATGATGCAACACGTATGAGAAATTCTCTACCTTTCCAAGGTACAGCGCCAAGATATTTTCGCGGCTCTCAATCGTGTTGTGTCGGGAAAACGTCTTTTTCCCTCCATGGAAACCGCGCCAAGGGCCCAAGCTTTCCCAGCTGACGGAATTGAAAGAGGCAACTGGGGACTGCTGACCACATCCCATTTAAGAGATATTGAATTCGACAACACACTCATCGATGCGGCCTCTGACTTCAACATTATTACTTTCAAGACACTAAAAGTTGCGGGATTTACGAAACAAGACGCTACCCATTCACCGTCTATGATTAAGAATCTAGGAGGAGAAGTCTTGAACGCGCATGGCTACATCAACCTCGGGGTCAAGATAGGAGACGTTATAACTCATAGCAGATTCCACATTGTCAAAGAGCTGGGTTACGACATGATATTGGGGCACTTATGGGTACTCTACAACAAGGAAAAATTAGGTACATCCCCTCTACCAATGACAACGCCCGAAAGAATCTCCAACAAACCGTCCCACTTGCTGCTGCATCGACGAGTTACCGAGGGAACCCGGACGCCAGGAGAAGACTTGATGGCGCTAACTCATGGATTCCAAATGCAAGTAAGCTTGGCCGAGAGATCTTCTCTACGACCAGTCATTTCTTCCCCTATTCTATCATGGGTACTCGGTGTAATTACTGGCACAAACACCGTCAAGAGATGTGAATGGGGTGCTGGGTCATTCAAACACTTTGCAAGAAACTTAGAAGCAGCCACCAAAACCGACGTGGCCAAGATTCAAACGGCTACACAACGCCTGAACCCATTTTCAATCGGAGATATATTGATTAAGGTAAACTCGTTTCAAGTTGGGAAGATGACGGTAAAAATAGCTGCTCGAATTGGTTCTCCTGATGAAAGAGAAGATGAGCCGTATCTGGTGGCATACGTTCTTTTTGGAGGATACTACAAGCTCATCAACACAGACAAGCCGGAAGGCGTGATAGTCCACTCGCGATGGCTCAAGCTTTCCCATCCCTAAAATGTTGTACTTTTCTAACCACTCTCCCTTTAGTATTTCCTTCGACAGTTTCTCTTGATATATGTATTTCCCCAAGATGAATACACAGTTTGTATTCTTCTCCGGAATTTCTTTTTCATTAAAAAAAAAAAAAAAAAATCTCTTTCCGAATGGGTTTTCATGATCTCAGAGACATACATCCGACTAACCCAAAACCTTTGAAAAAGCCATTGGCCATCATATCACAACCAGAAATACCTTATTCAATTATTCAAAAAGAAAAAAAAGGCAGAACGTTAATTTGCGAAGAAGAAGGTAAAGATGAGTCTACAAAAAAAGAAAAATCAAGACGACTAAGCAACAAACAGGAACGATGAAAGGGAGAAACTAGTCATCGAAATATGGAACACGAGTCCCCTCGGTCAAGGCTATTTTCAAGTACTTTCACCAACAATATCTTGGGCAGGAAAGATTCCATTCGACGACATTAGTAGCAGCAACCTCAACATCCCCTCTCGAAGCAACCTCAGCAGCAACATCGTCCATCTCTTTTCCGGCACCCGCTTCAACAACTGGTCCAGCATATGCCACCATGATGCCCCTAATGTCGCCGACGACATCTCCGATGCCAACTCCGAAAGCTGCTTCAGCCTTGTCAAACGCAGCGTCTTCCTCAAAGGTCTTCTCAGCGACTTCTCGAGGAAGATTTCTTGATTCATCTGCATCAGGATCGAGAATTATAACGCCGTCCTGAACGAAGAAGTTATGTTGGCTTTCCTCTAAAAATCCGACAGGCTCAGTTCTCCGTTGTTTCCACCTAGGAGAAGACCGATCCGCCCTAGCACTAGACCGAGAAAAAGTTTTGCTGCACCGGAGCTTCTCAACACACCAGGGTTCTTCACCACCTTCCCATTCCTCCTCCATGTTCTCCAAACCTAAGAAATTCCGAACACGCGCCCGCACTTCACCGAGATAGATATAAGGAAGGTTCTTGATAATTCCACCAGTTTCATGGAACATAGATTCGATTCTACCTAATGCCTTCTCATGAGAAGAAAACTGGTCTTCGCCGATTCCAAAGTTTTTCTCCGAAGAATTAAAGGTATGGCTGTCTCTGGAGGATCCCATCATACACTACAAAGAATATATAAAGTGGTCAAGTTCTCACCCCATCTATACTAACAACATACATAAGAAAGAGGATAAAATGAGAATCAGAAGAAAACACGAGACGATACCTGTGAAGAGGATGGGCGCGGACGAACTATGCGAATGGAGGGTTCAATATCATCTTTTATGTTCAGCAGAACGATGCAGTCCCAAAAAGGAAAGTTTTTAAACTAGCCGTGAGTTAAGGCATGATATCCGATCCTAATTAAACTTCATCCCACCAGTCAATATAAGGGTAAGCCTCATGCATGGCTGTGCAAAATAATTAGGGTTTGGTGAGAGAACGTGAAAGAACGTGTTTGAGACATGCCAGCTCGTGTTTTGCTTTCCCGCCGCCAGCACTGAGATTCGGAAGCAAAACTGGTAACGTAACTTAAGCATAAGGAGTAACGCCCCTTTTGTGGGCATAACACTCTCGGGTTTTTGAAGAGAAAAGAACATCCTGTTTGAGCTAAGTAAGGAAAATAGGAAGCTGGGCCCTTGAAGGCAAATCACCAAGCTAACCGCGCAACGTCTTGGTCCCACCACGCCACACCGTTCGTACAAGCCTTGAATATAAATCACCGAGCAAACCGCACCTTGCCATGGTCGTACCATGCCAAGCCGTCCACTTCATTACCGCATGCCCTATCATGCCAGGTTGTCCATGCCATTGCTTGCCACGCCGACACCAACAACTCGTCAAGCCAGCATCATGATGTTCCCTAACCCAGCTAAGATGATGAGTAGCCAGATTAAGTCACTACGGGAAAAATCATCATTGACGACACTAGATAAGAGTTGTAGTACCCCTACGACAACTCCATTTCATGCATTGTGGAACGGGGGTATTGTAGAAAGTCCAAGATTTTCTACAATGGTTGACAAGGGTTGTAAAGGGTGATGTGATTCATAGTTCGACAATATTTTGCCAAAGTTGTGATTCTATTTCGATTTTTTTTTATAACCTAACACAACTCTTGCTTGTGTTGTAGGACTGTTTTACACAACAAAGGATGCGTATCGTAGAAATATGTAACACAACACTTGTATAAGTTGAAGGACTATCTTAGACAACTTAGGATGTGTATTGTAGAAATATGTAACAACTCTTATTACTATTATGAATAAGATTTGCACGACACTTGTTAGAGTTGTAGATCTATGGTGGACAACACCTAGTTATGTCGTCAAGACATTCTTTCACAACCTTTGGTTTGTGTAGTTGAGATATGGAACACAACTCTTATTAGAAGTTGTGTGCATATAACTATTTTGAAAAAAAAAATTATAGCATGCAACCGAATTGCCGAAAGTATTTCACATTCATAATTTCATATTAACTCGCCAAAGATGTAACACATTTACATTCATTCAAGACCTACCACTCCAATTGCATTACCTAGATTCTTTGAACATGACTAAAAATATCATATAAATCGTAAAAAACGCAGATATGGGCCTCATTACAAATGTTGCAAAGAGCATACACGTTTGATGTATGGTAGTCTAGATTACATTGTTAAATGGAAGTGATCCGCTTTTATCTGCACACTCTCTTATTGGAAAACCAAACGACGATTATGAGAAACATAGCGGTAGATGATACCGTAGAGGCTCGGGCTTAGACGTGAAGTGTCATAGTTCTCAATGAACTTCATATCGTTAGCCTAGCTTTATCACCAGCATGCAAACACCATTTCTGCATTTTCCTCAACCATCCAATAACATATCCCGTCCTATACTGTTTTTCATGCAATGGAAAATTTATCAGAAAATGAATACCGCTTAATCATAATGTACTTAGACATAGTCAAGAAACCAATTCAACATGAAATTTGTAGTAGAACGTCAAAATTGATGGTAAAAGCTAGAAGTGCCAGTTCCCACTTTAATAAAAGTTTCAACTTAAGCATTCATTTACATTTATCTAGATAGTCAAGACGTTAACTAGATACCAACCACATAAATTTTTGACAGTCCTTTAGGTTTTTCTTTTACATAAAACATCTTTTCTCCTCATGATTCAAGAACTACATGATTAAAGTTAGTTATAATCATGTCAATAGACAAAGACACATACCCATAAGCTTTGCCTTTCAGATCGACAGTAGCGGGATGAACAGCAGGTTTTCCAATATTTGAGGTTCCAGGACCACGTGCTCATCTCTTTACAGTCATCATTGCCTAAAAAAAATCATAGAAAATTTTATAGTCCACGCCACATAGAGTTCACGCTGCAGTATGCAGAAAGAGAGGCTTCTTAACTAGCAAGATCAAAACAACCAAGAAGAATATATGTATAATAAGGAAAGCCCATACCGAGATTGGAGTATCACCACAACGCCACTTGTTTGACGGGCTTTCGGGTTGGTTGCGAGTTACCATGTAACCATTCGGGCCATTTGCTAAGATGTGATAGCGAGATGTGTCCAAGAACCTGCAGGGACATGACATTGTTAATACCTACTGTCTACACATGAACTATCACACACTCTACACTGAAATGAGTTACATTTTGAAACATACATAGGCGTAGTCACAATTGAATTTTGATGGCAAAGATCCTCGAGCCTGATAATCGAAGAAGTGGCAGATGGCATTGAACTTCTTTCCGAGTGTATGTGCCCACTTTCTGTAAAGATCATCAACGCATTAACAAACATATTGCACAGAAGAAAATGACCTTCACAGATAAATAGAACAAACTTTTCTTTGAGTAATACAGATAAAACAAACTTCACAGAGAAAGAAAACACTAAAACAAACTTTTTAGATGGAACTACTAAAACAGAAAACACTAAACGGACCTAATTCTCTACTCTTCAATGAGTCTTTTCCCTCGGATTCAGTTTACCCCTACACATCCCACAGTTTTCAACTGCTGAATATTTATGCCAGTTAAGCGACAAAAATCATCAATGAGGACAGACCAATACAATTATAGTTCTGATCTTTGTTGAACCTAGTCGAACCTCATCTAGTAACTAATAAATCTAGAATCTGTCATTGGATTAGACTTTAAATCAATGACCCATACAAAATAAACATAAACATCACTGCAAATAAGAAAAACTAGATATATGAATATAAGGAAAGCATAATGGACACGAAGAAGAGCGCGACAAACATTATGACAAGCATCTCCCGGTCCAACTAGCAGCATCAGGACCACAACTAGCTGAAACTAAGTCTTGCTGCAAACACTATCCTTGCCATGTTCCTTATTCATATACAGCTGACCTCTTATAGTACCACCACTTCAAGCATCAGAAGGGATTTGTCATCAACTTATCCTTAATATAAAAACATTCAAGTACAAGTACACCAACTAACAAAAAAACAAACAACCAACTACTAAATGCCTACCTGACCAAAACCGGCATTTACAAAGGCGTTCACAAATATAATGACTAAATTCTTCCTGGCCGAATCAACACTTGCACCAGCACTAGCCCTGCCATCAATCAAGTGCGCCTAAAGAGCAAGACAGCCAACCAGGAAAAAAAATGCAGAGTAAGGATCAACTAAAGACAGGTAACAAAGCTCGAGAACATCACGAGGATAGAGAAGTGGAGATCTATCACCAAAACTATAACTTCAAAAGAGCAGTTCAGCCACACATACTTTAATAATTCAGCTGTTCAAATTCTGGCATATCCAAAACAGCAAGGAAGAATAGAACACATACCTTCCACAACAATTCTGGCATATCCAAATGTTTTTGTTCTGCCCGCAAGGTCAAATGCTCTGGTCCGCTCAGTCTCACCCAAAGACATCTCCAATTCAGCAAATTTGATCCAAGCATAACAGTTTTCTGGAGACCAGTGCAAGTACCTCGCATAAACGGTTCGACAATGATCCATGTTGCCAAGTTGCAACTCAATCTCAATAGCAACTATTGTTTGAAGGTTTACGCCACATAGCAACATATCCTTAACTTCTTTCTTCACAAGCTCCCAGCAAAGAGTAGTAAGGTCCTCCATTTCTGCAAAGAAAGAAAATTTGTAAGGTTGGGAAAAAATACTTCTCAAAAACGCGTCATGTTAAGAAAAATAACTAGCCATTCGAGGTAGAACATCCATAATTACATACTTGTGATGATACCTTTCCATTGTTCCGCAAGGGCAATTCATGCTTATAGACCGTCTATTTGCCCAAGCAAAATATCCTCCACCACTGAGCATCATGTTGACCTCAAAAAGATAAACTCCATCTTCACCACAATTAAAAGAGAAAATAATTGCTATCGTATGAAAATCAAGTCATGAAAAATCGAAAGACCAATTTCGAGTCTACGACATCTTTGCCATTTTTCTAACTAAATGAGTAGGAAACCAATATGATATCTTTGTGGAGATTTTTAGAGATCACCAACTCTTGAGTTTAAGGAAACAAAGGAAAACAATTTGTAACCATCACTGTCATACTATATAAGTGCAACAGTCACATTTCTCTGTTTTAATTTATAGTAGTTCATCGTGTAATGACTTACCATCACGAGTCCAATTGATTCTGCACCTTGAAAAATGTATCAACTCGAAAGCCTGTCTTGGATACAACAAACGTCGTGTTGTGAAAACTTCCACAATTGCGGCACGTCACGCTCGAGAGCAAATTGAATCTGATTCTCATGAACTCTTTTGGTGTTATAGATAGAGCAGTCACATTTCTTGAAAGCAAAAAAGCTCCAAATGTGACTGCTCTATCTATAGCTCCGCATCCAACGTCCAATACAACTCGAGTATGATTACCAAATGCAAATTCGGGAACCATCGACAAGATAACATAAAATACGAGTTAAGTAAAATCATAATAACATTTTTGTCAAATGTTAAGCTACTATATTAAAACAGTTAAACTAACACTTCATCCATTTGATAAATTGTACCTTGTCTCAGCTTTTTAGCTATGGAATCGATGTTTTATAACCTTCCGGTGGCGGAACTAAACAATTCAACCTCAGTTGAACTAAGCTTATCGATCATCGATTCGAGGACAATGCCATTCAAATTTCTCCCATTTCTCAGTTGAACTAAGTTTATTGATCTCTTCAACATTATCCAAACAAGGAATATAATCCCTGAAACCCTCGGAACATAAAGAAAACTTGCTAAGCTTAACTTTAGGAATATGGTATTGCAATTGTTCTCTGTAAATTGCTGTTGATTGGTGTAGAAAACAATTTGTTGGTATCCATGAGACCAGTGTTGTCCCAGATAAAAGAATACGAAAGCAATTACAACAACTTCTCACATTCGAATACAAATTCTAGCATCCTCTCCCATACATCTAAGCATCCAGCTTCAACTGCACCATGAGCTCAATCATCTCTTTTGCGGTTCTTTTGCATTTCTAGATCAGCACAACCACAAACCACAAACCACATTTAAAAATTCATATAAAACCCATCTCAATTCCACTATCACCCAATTTGGTATCACCACCAACAAATCAACCACTGGCTGCAACTTCAAATTCATTACTGCAAAGACCCATTAATATCATCAATTCCTTCTCAGAATCTCAAACAGCCATCCATTTCATCACAAACCAACAGCAAACACAAACCCTAGATTTTCTATTCTTGATGGAAACCAACAGATCTTCAAATCGTCACTGTCAAATCGAATCACACCAACCCTAGCTTCTATTTAGAGTAATCCTTCTCTTCTCCTCGATCTGTAGCAGTAGCAATGACAAAATCTCCACCATATTCAATCCTCTCTATTCATCACCCGTTTCTCATCTTCTTAACAGCAGCTGCCGCAACGATTTACATCTCGGCTTGATTTCAATCTCAAAACCCCCATACTCATCTTGAATCATTCCCATGAAAATCAGCAGCAATCACCTTCTTAAAATCATTTCTCCACCATAATCAACATCACCTCCAACCCTTGAAAGTCATCACATCAGACAGAGAACGGAGTAGAAAAGAGGAGGAAATGGAGGGAAAAAAAAAAAAGTTTCAAAGAAGCCATTGCAATTTCAGCGGAAGAAGACCCAATCTCAGAAGAATCGAATGGAATGGGAATGGGAATGGGAATGGGTTTCGGCTGCTAGGGTATACAGTCAAACTAACTATGGACCGTAGATTAGGATGTCATACGGATTGCAGAAATTCTTGGATGTCTTTGAACGGTAGAGATTTTATTATGGAAGGTCATACGGATCAACCCCAGTATGTAAGAAGTTTGTGTTTCTTTGCTAAATTGTGCTTCTTTGCTAAACTAAATTCGGTCTAATTATCAACTTTCGACACGAAAAAAATCCAAAAAAAAATATTAATAAATTTAGGACATTGTTATTGACATTCTGATATAAAAAAATCCAAAAAATGTATAAAAATGAATAGGGAAAATGAAAAATGAATTCGATAATTGGTGTGTTTCTTTGTGCTTTCTCTTTGTGCTTCCAGTTTGAATTTCGACTAGTCACATAAGTCATGAAGTAATTTTGACTAGTCATACATGTCATGAAGTAGCTTTAGTTCATACTGGTAGACTCAATTTATAAGATTACTAGAGATGGACCACGAAATTCCGGATGGATTCAGACTTTTAAATGTGATATAAAGACATACAAACTATGAAGCACGAAGATCCGGGAGGGTTCTGACTTCAAAGTTAGCATGATACATCAACAAAATCGATAAATATGAATCTCAATGTCGATTCGAACTTCAAATGTGGTATAAAGACAAACAAACTATGAACCGAGAAGCTCCATGAGGGTTCAGACTTCAAACTTAACATGATACATCATCTAAATCAATAAATATGAAGCTCAGTGTCGATTCGAACTTCAAATGTGGACTACTATAAGTATGAGAGTTCACAAAAACGATGAATCCAACCATTTACGGGTAAGATTCCATAGGAATATTCTCAAAAACCTTAAACACACAAATTCGTCAACTTCGAGAAAGAAACTGGCTCCAAGATCGAAACCTGTCTAAGAGCGGACTACTATAAGTCTGAGAGTTCATAAAAACGATGAATCCAACCATTTACGGGTAGAGTCCATGAAAATAATCTAATAAACCTTAAACACACACAAATTCGTCAACCGGAAAGAAGCGGCTCATGAGAATGTAACCTGGCCAGGAGCGGACTACTATAAGTCTGAGCGTTCGCAAAAACGATGAATCTAACCATTTACGGGTAAGATTTCATGGGAATATTCTCAGAAACTGGTCGTGTGTTGACTACTATAAGTCAGAAACTTGGTAAGAACGACGAATTCATCCATTTACAGGTAAGATTCCTTCGAGATATTCTACGAAACCTTAAAAAAAACCCTATTTCTGCATATTGTATGCGTACCGGGATCCGAGATCGAAACCTGGCCGTGAGTTGACTACTCTAAGTCAGAAACTTGGTAAGAACGACGAATTCATCCATTTACAGGTAAGATTCCTTCGATATATTCTACGAAACCTTAAAAAAACCCTATTTCTGCATATTGTATGCGTACAAGGATCCGAGATCGAAACATGGCCGTGAGTTGACTACTCTAAGTCGAAACTTGGTAAGAACGACGAATTCATCCATTTCTGGTAAGATTCCTTCGAGATATTCTACGAAACCTTAAAAAATCATATTTACGCATATTGTATGCGTACAAGGATCCGAGATCGTAACACGGCCGCGAGTTGACTACTCTAATTCGGAAATCTAGTAAGAACGCGAATCCATCCATTTACGAGGTAAGATTTCTTCTAGATATTCTACGAAACCTTAAACAAACCCTATTTCTGCATAAACGCATGCATACCAGGCTCTTAAATCAGAACCTGGCCGCGAGTTGACTACTCTAAGTCAGAAACTTGGTAAGAACGAAGAAACCATTTATTTACAAGTAAGATTCCTTCGAATATTCTACAAAACCTTAAACAAATCTTATTTCTGCATATTCTATGTATACCAGGCTCAGAGATCGAAACCTGGCCGCGAGTTGACTACTCTAAGTCAGAAACTTGGTAAGAACGACGAATTCATCCATTTACAGGTAAGATTCCTTCGAGATATTCTACGAAACCTTAAAAAAAACCCTATTTACGCATATTGTATGCGTACAGGATCCGAGATCGAAACATGGCCGTGAGTTGACTACTCTAAGTCAGAAACTTGGTAAGAACGACGAATTCATCCATTTACAGGTAAGATTCCTTCGATATATTCTACGAAACCTTAAAAAAAACCCTATTTCTGCATATTGTATGCGTACAAGGATCCGAGATCGAAACCTGGCCGTGAGTTGACTACTCTAAGTCAGAAACTTGGTAAGAACGACGAATTCATCCATTTACATGTAAGATTCCTTCGAGATATTCTATGAAACCTTAAAAAAATCATATTTCTGCATATTATATGCGTACAAGGATCCGAGATCGTAACCTGGCCGCGAGTTGACTACTCTAATTCAGAAATCTAGTAAGAACGACGAATCCATCCATTTATAGGTAAGATTCCTTCGAGATATTCTACGAAACCTTAAACAAACCCTATTTATGCATATATGTATGCATACCAGGCTCCGAGATCGAAACCTGGCCGTGAGTTGACTATTATGGAGATTGTGAAAATTACTAAACTATCCTTATCTGAAATAAGTAAAGTAAATATTACAGAGATAGTGAAAATGATCATATTACCCTTCATGGAAATTTGTGCAACAAATATTATGGAGATTGTGAAAGTGACCTGACTACCCTTATCGAAAAAAAGTAAAGTAAATACTACTGCTTGTGAAAAATGACCATATTGCCCTTCTTGGAAATTAATGCGATAAATATTATGAAGACTATGAAAATGACCAGACCACGCTTATCGGAAAATAAGTAAACTAAATATTATAAATTATTAAAATCACCATATTACCCTTACTAGAAATAAAGGTAATAAATATTATGGAGACTGTGAAAATTACCGAGTACCCTTATACGAAGTGAGTAAAGTAAATATTACAAATAGTGAAAAATGTATGTAATTATTTACGGAGAAGGCGTGTATGTGATTGTTTACATAGAAGGCTTCGTCTTTGTTTGCGGCTCAGTCACCGAGCATTATTTTTTAGCATTACATTTTGTTTTACAACTCTTATGAAGGGTTGTCATAAAGTTAGTGTATTAAAGAACCACAAACTTGACGAGAACATGTAATAGTGTAGGTATGGTTAGTGGTGTAGACTTCCATCTGAGGAGGTTGAGGATCAAATCCCCCATCCTCATTTCTTCTAATGTTCTATATTTTTACTTCAACAACACTTATAAGTGTTGTTATACATTTTATTAAAAAAGAAAAAAAAAGACAAAACTTGTGAACGGTAAGGATGGTTGATGAGCTAGACGTCCATGCAGTAGATTCATGTTCGAATCTCCCCTATAACCTCATTTTTTCCAACATTATATATTTTTACTTCAACAACACTTATAAGTGTTGTTGTAGGTTTCTATCTAAAAAAAAAAGAAAAAAACCGAAACTTGTGAACTGAAAGGGTGGTTGATGAGCTAGACTTCCATGCAGTAGGTTCATGTTCGAATCTCCCCTCTAATATTTTTTTCATTATCATATTTTTGTGTTCTTCAACAACACTTGTTAGAATTGTGATAGGCTAAGTCACTACATATATGGAACAGAGTTGTTATAGCTAAATGTCGTCACAACTGTTTTGCTTAAGGAGTTGTCGTTTGTTTTCTTAGCGCAACCCCTTGTTTCCTAAGGGTTGGCAGTGATGATATACGACAACTCTTCCTTTGAAACCAGTCGTAAAACATAAGACTTTCTACGATGTTTAGAAAAGTGTTGTAAATCTCCAGTTGTAGATGTATATTTTTCCCGTAGTGAGTCGACGTCTCTCACATCACCGCTTCACGGTCTACACAAATAAAATCTAGGCAAGGCTGCCAAATGCGGGATCATGAACTCTCCTTACCACAAATAACAACAGTGTCAAGCCATTCACCATTCTTGCCTTTCCAAGACCGCGCCCGCTTTTCCTAGGTGATGTACGGCCAGACCAAGACAGTAACTTTAGTCTCGCCACTCCACGGTCTGCATCCCCAGTACAACTTACGCAGGGCCACCAACACCAGAAGCAAGAACTTTCTTTACCCCTCAAAAAGGTTAGTCGGATTTTCAATGATTTACACTGATTTACAATGACCATCTTTGCAATGATTTATATCTTGATTCCGTCCTCGTCTGTCACCATCATATGCTTACCTCACAACAAGGCACCTGTTCTGAGCTAAGCAGGGGACTTAATGTTGATAGTGGTTTTTAGGTTAGGGGTAAAATCGTCAAACCCTAGTCAGACAGTGACGTCACAGAACTTGAGTAATAATGTCCAAACCAAGCACATTTATTGAACCCTTTAATTTGTCTGCGAAAAAATTACCAGGGTACCTTATTTTTAATGCTGATTAGGATTTCGACAGGCCAAAACCCTAGTTCTCATACTGCATGTGCCAATGGCTAACCATGACAGCCACACCTACTGCGCCAAAGCATGCCAACCATGCTAGCCGCACCCCTGTGCCAATGGAAAACCATGCCAGCCACACCTACCGCGCCAAGGCATGCGAACCATGCTAGCTGCACCCCAGTGCCAATGGCAAACTAAGCCAGCCATACCTACCGCACCTTGCAATGGCCCCATGCCAACCTAGCCGCGCCACCTTGCTGGCCTTCCCTACGTGGCAAACAAAAAAGAAGGCGTGCGACAATCAACGGTCGCCCTTCAATCCCAGGAGAAAATCCTAGCCGTTCGAGGTTACCAAACGACCTTTGGCCCAAAACCCTATCTTGGTCACGAACCTAGCTAAGCTAGCCACGCCATGCGCCGATGCCAAACCCTTGGCCCAACATGCCAAGCCAAACACGTCTTGCCTTGGCCCTACCAAAGCTAGCCACGCCATGCGCCCATGGCAAACCCTTGGCCCCACATGCAAAGCCAAACCGCACCTAGCCAAGCTAGCCACGCCATGCGCCAATGGCAAACCCTTGGCCCCACAAGCCAAGCCAAACATATCCAAGCTAGCCACGCCATGCGCCCATGGCAAACCCTTGGCCCCACATGCCAAGCCAAACCGCACCTAGCCAAGCTAGCCACGCCATGCGCCCATGGCAAACCCTTGGCCCCACATGCCAAGCCAAACCGCACCAAGCTAAGCTAGCCACGCCATGCGCCCATGGCAAACCTTTGGCCCCACATGCCAAGCCAAACACGCCTTGCCTTGGAACCAAGCCAAGCTAGCCACGCCATGCGCCCATGGCAAACCCTTGGCCCCACATGCCAAGCCAAGCTAGCCACGCCATGCGCCCATGGAAAACCCTTGGCCCCACATGCCAAGCCAAACCGCACCTATCCAAGCTAGCCACGCCATGCGCCCATGGCAAACCCTTGGCCCCACATGCCAAGACAAACCGCACCTAGCCAAGTTAGCCACGCCATGAGCCCATGGCAAACCCTTGGCCCCACATGCCAAGCCAAACCGCACCTAGCCAAGCTCGCCACGCCATGCACCCATGGCAAACCCTTGACCCCAAATGACAAGCCAAAACACGCCTTGCCTTAGTCCTAGACAAGCTAGCCACGCCATGCGCCCATGGCAAACCCTTGGCCCCACATGCCAAGCCAAAACACGCCTTGCCTTGGCCCTAACCAAGCTAGCCACGCCATGCGCCCATGGCAAACCCTTGGCCCCACATGCCAAGCCAAACACGCCTTGCCTTGGCCCTAGCCAAGTTAGCCGCACCATGTGCCCATGGAAAACCCTTGGCCCCGCCATGCCAAGCCAAACCACACCCCTTTGCCAATGGCAAACCATGCCCGACCACACCTACCGCGCCAAGGCATGCCAACCATGCTAGTCGCGCCCAAGTGCCAATGGCAAACCATGCCAGCCATACCAAACGCACCTTGCCATGGCCCCATGCCAACCTAGCCGCGCCACCATGCTGGCCTTCCCTATGCGGTACCTAAAACGAAGGCGTGCGATAATCAACGGTCGCCCTTCAATCCCAGGAGCAAATCTTAGCCGTTCGAGGTTACCAAACGACCTTTGGCCTAAAACCCTAGCTTGGTCACAAACCTAGCCAAGCTAGCCACGCCATGCGCCCATGGCAAACCCTTGGCCCCACATGCCAAGCCAGACACGCCTTGCCTTGTCCCTAGCCAAGCTAGCCACACCATGCCCTCATGGAAAACCCTTGGCTCCACATGCCAAACCAAACCGCACTTAGCCAAGCTAGCCACACCATGAGCCCATGGCAAACCCTTGGCCCCGCATGTAGAGCCAAACACGCCTTGCCTTGGCCCTAGCCAAGCTAGCCACGCCATGTGCCCATGGCAAACCCTTGGCCCCACATGCCAAGCCAAACCGCACCTAGACAAGCTAGCCACGCCATGCGCCCATGGCAAACCCTTAGCCCCACATGCCAAGCCAAACCGCACCTAGACAAGCTAGCCCATGCTCCCATGGCAAACCCTTGGCCCCGCCATGCCAAGCCAAACTACACCCTTCCTTGGCCCTAACCAACATAGCTGCGCCACCATGCTGGCCTTCCCTACGCGGCTACCAAAAACAAAGGCGTGCGACAATCTACGGTCCCCCTTCAATCCCCGAAGCAAATCCTAGCCATCCAAGGTTACCAGACAACGCATGCTAACCTTTGGCCCGGAAACCTAAGTTTGGCCACGCTAAACCATGCCATGCCAACGACATGCCAACCTAGCCGTGCCACTATGCTGGCCTTCCCTACGCGGCTATCAAAACGAAAGCGTGTATCGATCAATGGTTATCTTTCCTCTTGAGATACAAATTACTACGGGAAAAACAGTAATCTACAACTGTAACTTCACAACTCGTATATTTAAGGTTGTGAAAGGTGGTATGTTTTACAACCTTTGTCAAACAAAAGTTGTCAAAGTATGAAAACGTCCAACTCTTCGGACCAAAGAGGAACAAAGAGTCGTGACGAGAATCAATATCACAACGTTTTTGTGAAAAGAGTAGTGACCACCTTTAGTCTTTAATAACTCATCTTGTTAAGGTAGTGAATAACCGTATAACAACACTTATAAGTGTTGTTGAAGATAAAAAAAAGTCATTTGAAAAAGTGATGTTGGAGAGATTCGAACACAAGCCTACTAGGTGTTAGCACGAGGTATCAACCATCATTCATTCCTCCCAATATTGGTAATTTTGTTCTGTTTTTTTATTATTACTATCACAACCCTTATAAGGGTTGTAAAAAATAAAAAAAAATAAAAAAAATAATGAGGCTCGGGGGACTCGAACCTGAGCCTCTCTTGTCCATCTAGTGTATTCCAACCATCCTTCCACGTTTAGATACCTGATTGTATTTTATATCTACTTTTATATATAAGTAAAATTCAAACTGAGCCTTAAAAAAAAGACAATCAAATAATGCACCACTTTGCCTGAACATACAAGGCATTGTTGATCATAACAAACAAATATTGTTATTGTATACATAACAAATCGATTTCTATAATCACAGAAAGACAATAACTCAGTAATGTACCAAGAAGAGCAAAAGCGGAAACAAGAATATGAGAAGAAGAAAAGGAAATGGAAAGAAATATAAGCCACAGAAATTCGGCAAAACAACTTACCAGAATGGAGTAAAATAAATGATACAATAATTGCTCCAGTCTATTCCACAATCCCCTTTTCTCTCCTCCTTTATCCGGGCTTGAGACCGGCAATGAAATGATAAATCATTTCAATGGCGGAGTTAAAAAGGGGGTTTCTCTCGAGAAATTGACAGCATATCATACCAACAACAGCGTAAAAAGAAACAGATCATACAAACAATATTAAAAGTCACCCAACATCAACTGTACTACATAAAATTCAGTTAAAAACCATACATAAAAAGACAATACACTACTGACAGTTGCATTCTAGGTTTTTCTTCAGTTGATCCTGCTGCACCCATTTCACCTATTCCCCGTTGAAACACGAAAATACAATCAGAAGCAGAATGAAAGAAAGAAAAAAAAAACAATAGAAATGAAAAGAGTAAACCCACCATCAGTGGAACTTCTTTTTCTTTTTCTTTTTCTTTTTCTTATTCTTCTTCTTCTTTGTCGGAACCACTAAGATAGGTTCAGCATCGGCTCTTGCATACAGATTAGTGGGAGATTATATATCGTAAATGGAAAATGAAGAAGAACACAATATAACTAGAAGAGCAAAAATAATAAAACAGAAAAGAGAAAAAAAAAACAATGGAATCATGTTGAGACCAAATAAACAGGGAACACAATCCATCCTCATGAAGAACCCATCCAAGCCATGAGTCTGGTATTATCGAAACACAAATTAACAATCAAGTAATGGTAGTTGAATGGCTCTTAAGCACAGCTACTGTTTCAGCTACATTTTCTGTCTAAATGTCGGTTTTCAATTCATTATACCATCCTGAGGTCTTCTATCGAAATAGCCCAACTATACATATTCAATTTCAAACTAATCTGAATCCTATGAAAGTCGAAATAATAGCTTATGAAATTCATATGGAAACTGGACAAGGGATAATGGAACATGCAGTACTTCGAATTTACTTACCAAAACGATATAAATAAAATCAATCAGAAATGTCTAGAAAATTAGCTTAATGCCTATGGCAGTCACTCCCAAATTGTGAACAACAAAAAATGATGTGCCTATCATTTAATTTTAAAAAGAAAACGGTCAATTGGGAATGACCTAAGCAAACTCTTCCACCGTATACAGATTGTTTGGCATCATGATTATGATACACTAAAAATGCTAAGCCAAAACAAACCAACACAAACCTACTTCAAAACCTCAATCAACCAAGTTCCAGGCGACGTAGGGACAAGTCGTCGCATACAGAGGTACGTATATTTAGTTTCTTAACAACTTTATACTTATCATCAGCAGTGACGAAATCCTGTTACAATCTATACACTCAAATATGATCAAGGACAAAACGAGACGACCAAAACATAATGATCTATTTTTCTTTTTTACTGAGTAACTGGGTAAGGATGCTGTTAGGATAATGCAAAAGGAATCAATTAAGGACACCCAGGACCGGCAAGAGCAGATCTGATATGTAGAGATTTTCAAGGACAAGTATTACAAGCAATGACAGGACCGCTAGGAATTACAGCAACAACCACCACAGAAACATGGGGACTCCTTCAAGCAACAAGATTGGCTACTCAAAACCAGCAGCAACAAGTTTGGTTCGAAGTAGACTCACAGGCACCGACACAATTACTACAACAACCTACCAAGGCACTGTGGTATCCATAGAAAATGCTAAGGGAAATCCACACCACGGCAACAAATTCCACACAACCACACAACAAAGTGTCACATGCGGACAAGGAAGCAAATCAAGTTGCATGCAGTTCCAACACCAAGAACTTTACGTTGAAACACTTGGTTTGTTTAGTAAATTTTATTAGGTACACTTTAATAAATTTTACAACCTCTAAGATGAAAAAATGTAAGAATTTAATTAGGTTCTATGGGCGCACCAAAATATATAAAACTTACACTCCAAATATAATTCAACCATAGAGTTGAATTGTTCATGATGCAGACAGATTGCAAAACCAAAGTACTCAAACTCATCCTATGTCTAACCTAGGCATGAGAAATTTTGCAGACTTCACCTTTAAGATGAAAAAATAGTGGGCGAGACAATGATAGAAATAACCAGAAGTTACCGAATCAAGAGGATGTACTTTTGTTGGTGAAAGCTGGACACATATATTGCTGGATATGATCAGCCTTAATTAGCTGGGTTTATCTTCACAGATTCCCCGTGGAATCATTTCTCACATAAGATCCACTACAAGAAAACTGAGATTTAGCGACTAGTCAGATTCAGTTGGTACAGGGACGATTTTGGAGGTTGGAGCTCTTTAGCAACCAACTTGGCAGCAGATACGCTCTGTGGCTGAAGCCTTACTTGCTAAAGACCTGGACCAACCATAATGCTGGAAAAGATATCTTTCTACTAAATGAGACGACGAAAGTTTTAGTCGACACAAATTTCCAGTAACTACTGTCTGTTGTTGGTAGAGCCATAAACATTTGTTGCTGAAACATTTAACCCGCAGATTGTTTGTTGCTGAAGCCTATTAAATCGTTGGTAGAGGTGGCGAGTTATAAACACTGTGAGCCGCTGAAGGGTTCAACTTACTCAGTTTGAGTTGGTGAAGGTGTTTGATGTCGTTGGATAAGGATTTTTACCACCCAATGTTTTGACAGTCATGAGTTTTATCCACTATAATACAGTTGGTAGAGGGTTTTAATCGCAAAATAGTTGGCTGGTTAAGGTATTAGTGTGACGTTGGTAAAGAATTCAACCAACATCAGATCATGTCATTGACGTTCACTCGGTGAAGGCACTTAGCCAACTGCGAATTTGAGCTGCTAAACTTTAATTTTCAAAATAATATCAAATTTTACTAATATTGAAAATATCCAAACCATGGATACAAAATCCATACACATATTTTGGTAAACCAGAGAAACTTAGAACATATTCATGTGCTCACATCCTAAATCACACTAGATGAAAAAGAAAACTGACTAAACATACTAAAGACACCCGAGGACACACGAGAGCTATGCTGTCATTGAAGGATTGGTAGCAGCTCAGAGTCAGGATCCGGGTCTGTACTTTACTAAGCTCTCATTATTTGACAGTACCTCTGTTCTGTTTGCTTATATGTGTTTCAATTGGGTCGGCCTTGAGTGTCTCTGCAATAGCAATAACAGTAACAATGATCAGACTACGCTATGACGTTACATCCACTTGCAAAATAATTCTCTGAGATAACACTTTTTTTTTATGACGGAAGATATTAGGAAAAAAAAAATAGTTGATAAGCAAAACTCGTGGAAAACATGGCTATCAATATGACAGAAGACAATGTAAATTCATAATAAAGTCTGGAATATGCCTTAAAAATGGTAACAAGCATGGCTGCAAAATTGTGACATTGCAACAAAACATGGATGATCTCAAGTGTGGTGGAGAAATCAAGTACTCAAAATGTTCAGAAGAACCTATCGAGCATTCAGAAACATGACATAGTTGGTACCCCATCATGGAGAAAGTTATACCTCTTATATACCCAACTCACATACCTAAACAGATGCACTCTTTATCTCATTTTGACGCAACTCGATAACCGCAACACAACCTGATGTTAAGTACAGCTGCAGCATCGATTCATCTTGAACAAGCACTGTGTCACAAAACATGCATATGGTTGTAATATATGTATATGTATATAATTATATCAAGCATAAATCAATCAAATTCCATTAGTAGGATAGTTCAAACTTTCACATTGTGCCACCAATGATGTGAATTCTTGCAAACTCCCATGTTCTTACTAAGTTTCAATCATGTTAAAGGTCAAACAGAGTTCTTATACTGGTTCATTACTAATTCCCGTGACTGGTTATCCACTTGTTTGCAGAAGACCTCAATTTCTTCAGTATCAAACCTATTTGTATTGAATAAAATCGTCAAGAACTCCTCTAGGAAATAAAAAGCACGCTGAGACCATGATAAGGTGGAGTAAGAAATTCCAGATTTTAAGATAAATATTTATATCCGTGTTGAGTACTTACATGATATTAATAAGAAATGTTGAATCCATTGTAAAGCCCAACATCACCATCATAAGATAGTCTTCCTGTATACACCAAGAGATCCTCCTAGCATGCCGAATGAATATCCCTGGGCTTGATTGTCACACGCTTCGCATGAATGGAAAAAAAGTTGGTTTTATCAAACAAACCAACCAATTAGGCTTCAGCTGCATCTTGCAATGCCAACACAGCACGACTCTGGAATCATAAACCAGTCAAACAAACCAGTCTGGTTGCCATGTCGGTTGCTACAGAGCTCCAGACACCAGAAAGGGCCATGTACCGACTGAATCTGCGTAGTCACTAAAGCCTGATTTTCTTGTTCTTTATCTCTAGAGAGATCAAATACACTTAGAATCGCGACCACCCTCAATGTTCAAGACCTCATTATAACTCCAGCAGTGTGATTCGTCTTTACTGAAATACCTGTGCTGATTTGTTGACAATGTTGTATTTCCACGTCTGCAAATCAAAATAAGTAAGGTGAGAAAATGAAAGAGAATTGTTGTAGACTTGAAACAACTTAATAGGTGTTGGATGTCTCAAAAGTTTAAGGTTAATATCATCAAAAACCAACTCTTTTGGATTCACTGAAATATTCCCCCAATGATCCATGAAAAAATAACTACAACGTCTATTAGTACTAAAGCTTCTAAGTCATTATGAAAAAGCATCTCTCTCCCTCATCAAAATTCACAGGCAGCTTCCCCAGAATAGTTCTGTTAACAAATTTAGAGAGTATTGTTATGATAACACCATAAAATTTGAATGCAAATTAAAATACTAAAAAAGAAAATATATTTTAGAGAATGGTTCCATCGTGCCTAAACCGAAGCTTATAAAAAAGGCACCATCATTATAGCATAGAAAATGCAGCAGATTTTATTTTTTTACCTTGAATTTTCCTGCATGCCTTGGAAAGACAACAAGCTTGGCCTTGTATGCCTTAAGAAGCTGGACCGTGGTTTAGAGCCCTTCAAATGACTTATTTCTATGCCTGTGGCCGCAGCGATACCAATTGTAGGCGCAAGATCTTCAGGAACTATAGCATCCTGTGAAAGTAAATTACAATGAGGTTATTAATCAGCCCTATGTGTTGCTGAAATGTAGAGATACCAAATCAAATACAAACAAAAGTTTGTTTAAAGTGTCAGAGTAATCATTAGTAAACATTCATTTTACCGCAGTATCACAGGGGTTGAGAATATACAACCATGGCAAAGAATAAAATATTACCTTGACTTCAGCGTGATGCGTGTTGAGTATCATCATATATAGTAATCATAGTTCTCTAACATGCTAGTACGCTGCCAACACATTCCACACAATCATCATTTATCACGTTAGCTTCTTCTTTACGTAAGTCTCCCACGAGAAAGAAACAATTTATTGTAGTGTCCACTGCCTACTGAAAATATAAACATCTAAATATGAAATCAAGGCACAGAACATGAGATTAACAAAATAGTAATCCTAGTTTGCATAAAAGGATTAAAGTCGCATATAAGCAAATGAAATATTTGGTTTCTCTTTCACCTATTCTGTGTACATTCCCTAGGTTATTTAATTTAACATCCATAACGAGATACCAAGATGTTGGAAGAGAGCTAGATACAGATGGAATCCTTAACAATCCGAAATTTGAGCATGGATCTTTAAAGACCCTCGTGAGCCGCCTCTAGATTACTATCTGATATCAAGATAAGCATAATTTTGATTACGTAAGAGTTCCAACAACATAATCAACTGATTATTCATATAATCTAGATTTGAAATTTCAAATGCAAACCAATGCAAGACAAATAAGTTTGGACCAAACAGGATCCTTTGAGGCCTCCTGATTTAGTTACAGTATTTATGCTAGTGCAAGCCAAAATCCTCAGCATCAGTTTGAGACGACTTCTCTGATGCTTGGATAACGCCTCGTTTCCGAAGGGCCTTCCATGCAGCCTCTGCATTGAAAAAGTGAAATTATAAACGAAAGTTACTTATAAGTGATCACTAGGATTTAAAACCCGTATTAATGCAGTTCAAGAAGATCTTAAAGAACTTCACAACTTGGGTGTTTAAAAAACTTACTTTGTCTTTGCATATGTTCATTTCCTGCACACTTTCTGCAAATTCCAACAATAACGCTCAATCAGTTATTACCAAACATCAAACTAATGGTTAATATACTATTCTGAAGCAATGAAAATTATATGAGAATGACTGGGAATAAGCTGACAATAAACATGCTTGAGAAAGATGCCAGTTCTACTTCTACATGACTGCAAATAAACAAGAACTACTTCTACATGACTGCAAATAAACAAGAACAAATGAAACAAAAATGAATAAGTGATTGCATTGTAAACAATAAAAGACTACACCATATTTCCTACAACAACATTTTCTTACAACAACATAAAAATAAAACAAATTGACATTGATTTATGTACTACAAAAACCAATTTTCTAATCCTTCTTCCTTTGTCACCTACAGATCCATAAACCAAACAATAATCAGATCTAAACCATAAAAAAAGGTAATCAAAAACATCAAACAAACTAGGGATTTCTTCCAAGAACAATCTAGCTACTAGTACGATGCAATTGGAGTCATGGAATTAGACAATCTCCTTGAGTGGGTATCTACTAATAACATCACTATCGTTGTAGAGGACAAAAAATGGCTCACAAGAGACGTCAATCAAATCTCAGGTCCAGCAGCGCCTAGTGGTTAAATCTCTTGAGAACAAGTAATCTTAATCCTCATATTTGGCTCAAAACCTTGAAAGAACACGAGCATCGGCTGCAAAATCAAACAAATTAATTAAATCAAGCCCCAATTACATCACACTAGAGCATCGTCAAGGGATTTGAAAGATGAGGTTTTACCTTCGGTTTTTCAGTGATTCCAATAGCAAAACAATCCCCCAAGCTGTAACCATAAATCCAAATCCAGAGTAACCATGTTCAGAAAATGAATACTCCATCAGCAAAACTGTAATTAAACCACTTGATTTGTAATTCTAAAATCGGAAGAAAAATTTCTATGTAGAGATGGGATTGAAGGATTTACCTTCCGTTTTTTATTTCCGCATCTATGTAGTCGATTTGCTGTAGATTAATAAAATTGATCTAAGATTTTTTAGTTAGTGAAGAGAGGAAGAAGAAGATTGTAAGGCAGGAGTTCTGCCGGTGAGATAGGAGAGGAGAGGAGGGAAGGGGAGAAAAGAACATGGGAGTAAAATGAAACGAAGGAAAATGATAAGGATAAGGATAAGGTTAGGGTTAGTTTCTAGTGTGTGGTGTACGTGTAACCTGGGAATGAATTTGTGCAATTGTTTGGGACAAGTCACCGATCTGTATGACAAGCTCCGTGTGTTTTTGTTGTTTTCATCGTTGGATCGATACAAAATGGATAGATGGATGGATGGATGGTTGTTTTAGTTTCAATGAGTGAGGATGGAGCATAGATAAACAACATGTTTTTTTTTTTTGTTGGATATGTATCGTGTGGATCTTTTTTTTTTTGAAAGTAAAGATATATTGCATAAAGCCTCTGTTAATCTGCGGATTCAGTCTCATTTGAGACTAACTCAAGTTGAGTAGCTCGTCCGATGGCTGAATCATTTGGATTAACATTGACGGTAGGAGATACATAGTTGTTATTACTGAAATTACATATATCATAAGCTTTGACAGTGTCAAAAGCAATTGCAGGAATTAAAAAGCTAGGTGTCTGACTGCTCCAAGCGACTATATCTTGAGTTTTCCTGCCCTGTTTTGCCAGCAAGTCTGCAACCTTATTTGATCTTCTATCTACATACTGAAAACCTAAAAAAAATCACCTTGTGGATCTGATTCATTTAAATCTGACTAAAATCACCTTGTTCAATATATTTGATGCTTGAGTTAGATTTTACTCATTTGTATAAAAATTATGTAAGTTAGTGGCTTAGTCCTCTGACTCATGAATTATGTCTGAATCGGATAGCGAGTCAGACGTGACTCAAATAAATAATAAAAAAGGGCATGATATTTGACTCGCGTCGAGTCAGGGGTTAACTCTTATCTGTACGCCAAGTCAGATGCAAACAAATATGTTGTAAAAGGTAATTATCGGTCTAAAATAGGGTAGGTAAACACTTGAATTTGGGTAAGTCAATATATATTATACCGACTTTAAAATTTTTGAAAAATTATTTATGACCTGATCGAGGAGCTCGGAACCTATGTGCGGGTTTACCTAGTCTACGTAGTTATGATACTTCAACTAATATGATACCCATCAATCTCATCACCCTATTTCCAAATTTTTAAGATGATATCCCCAAGCGCATTCAATGTAATTGAATGAAGATTAAGAGTTACATGTTGCAGATGGTTTTGAGTAAAATTAGATGAAGTACCAACGATAAACGAGTGATCTTGAGTTTCTAAAACGGACCAGTTAGGTCTAAAACCAAAATACTTGGGTATAAGTTTTATCATGTTAAATAAAAATCAACTTATTACACTTTTGGCGTTGGATGTAGTATACCTGACAAAATTAATTACATGTAAAAAGGTTGATGCTCCGAATGGTTTCCAACAAAGCTATATCAAGTTTACAATACTGAAAGAGTGACCTTAAATTTTTATACCGTTCCAATTAAGTACATATTTTATCGTGTTAAAATAATTTCCTTGTATTGGTTTATTTTGCCTTAAAATTTTCCTTTCCAAGAGACAAAATTTGACAAAATATGGATCACTTTGACCGATTTTGTGTAATATGCCAAAGTGATTGTAATGCACATTTTAGATTACTGGACAGATTTTGGGACACATAGATTAGTTGATTTGATGGTCTATATAGTTTCGTGCCAGCGGATTGTTCTGTGGATAATAATAGGGGCTCATAATATATAGCTTCCAATGCACATTTTAGATATCAAAACACGGTGGCTGAAAGCTAATAACCACGCACATACTTTGATAGCTAGCAAAGGTGTCTAATGATAGATGGTTTTGGAGATAACTGCGATAGCTATAAATGTATAACTTCAAGTATATTCTTTACTTGCAAAACAATAGTGGTCGAAAGCTACCATCAACGCCATGGATTTAACGGTGGGTATACGTGTCAACCAACAGATAGTTATGGTGGCTAAAGGAAGTAGCTGAAAACTTATAGCTTCTCATTCGCATTTTAGTTACCGATTCATTGTGGATGAAATAAAATAGCCACATGTATGATATTTTAGTAGTTAAAGCCTTGTTGTTAAAGAATTCCTCCCACTACAGTTACTAAAAACAAGTGATTAGAGACTTCCATCAACTAGTGTTGTTTTTAGTTGCCAGGACCAGTTGTCTGAGGGTTATACCGACATCAGTTGGTGAGAAAATGGTCGCTAAAGCCAAGTTTTCTTGTAGTGATCCAGAACTCATCCAATGTATAGTTGTCACCACATGCCCCGTACATAATATCCTCGTGCTCATCCCTCTTCTGTCTCCTGCAATCACTTTTCGTCTTAATATCAACAAATCTATATAGCTGCTAATAAGTCCATTACAGCAATTTTAGGATCAGCATAAATGAAAATAAGGCATGAAAGGCTATAATTTGATGACTGACAGTTTCAACTAATATGAGTCAATTCAAAATTCAAAATTAAATGCTAAGCGTGTTTAAAAAGCCTGAGCATTAAGTTCAGGTTCACTTTGAATTTCTAACAAGCAATGGAAATCTTATTATAAACAATTAGGCAACACCATTTAACATAACACATCGATTAGCAAATACCACAATGGATGGCCTAATTAAATTAGAGGACATTTCACCTGGCAAGTTATTACTACATGGCAAATTATTAGTACTTCCAGAACAGAACACCTTTCTTTGCATATATCTTTGCATTTAACACAATTCATATCATGTTCACAACAGAAAAATCCCTAATTTCAATTTTCCCCTAAAAGATAAATTTTCATTTTATCATCAAATTAATCATTCAAACCCTAAACCCCAATTTTCAATTCAATTATAAACCCTAATTTATATACAAAACAGAAAAATCTCTAATTTTTATGAACCCTAAATATAAAATTACAGCAGATTATCTAACTAACACAAATTATCATGTAATTTGGGAAATAAGATGGTGTGGATTTGATTTTACTTACAAAATTGCCTCTTTAATGAAAGGAAACCCTAACTTCAACTGCTCCTTTATGCTTCTTTAAATCACCAGCAAATTCTCTTGCTTGTTTCATTAAATCGTCAAAATCATCACCCACTCAAACTGTAAGTGATCATCGTCTCGATTTAATGAAGAAGACAAAAAAAAACTACTTTGTTCTATGCTGGTTCGTTTGCTTTTTTCGCCTCTTGGTTTCTATGAAGAAGTAAAGAGAAGAAGGAGCCGAAGAAGATAAGGAAAAAATAAGAAGAAGAAGAAGATTAAAAAAAAATTGTTAAAGGAAAAAAAAAGAACGGGTATGATATAGATTGGAAAAAAATGGATGGATATGATGGAGATTGAAAAGATAAAAGTAATAATAGTAAAAAAAAAAAAATAATAATGACAATTTTAAAAAATAAAATAAAAAATTAATAAAAAACAAAATTAATAAAAAAAATGATAATTGAAAATTATTAATAAAAAAATAATAATAAAAAGGAAAAATGTATGAGATTCAAAATATAAAAGTAATAATATGAAAAAAAAATTTTATTAAGAAACAAAATTAATAAAAAAAGTGATTGTTGAAAATTATTAATAAAAAAATACATTAAAAAAGGAAAATAATCATACAAAGCTTTTGGTTGGTAACATAACAACAAGCTGGGTTCCAACACCCTTTTGAATAACAATGTCTAATTTATGAAAAATAAAACTACCAATACTATTCTCATCAAACAACGGAATACCAAGACGATAACAAAGTACAACTCTAAAATGTCTGGAAAAAGTAATAATACTAAAAAAAATAAAAAATGGACGGATATGATGGAGATTGAAAATTTTAAAAGTAATAATACTAAAAAAAAATGGACGGGTATGATATAGATTGGAAAAATATGAACGGATGTGATGGGGATTGGAAGCGACACATGAGCTCCACTTTTACGAGTTTATCTGATATATTCAGTTAAATTTAGAGTTAGAACCACTTAAGACGTACATTTAGGGTTCGGGGTTCGATCGCATAAGGTATAAAACACATTTATAGTTAGAAGCGACACCGAAGCTTCACTTTTACGAGTTTTTACGATATATTCAGCTAAATTTAGAGTTAGAAACCACTTAAGACGTACACTTAGAGTTCAGGGTTCGATCGTATAAGGGATAAACACATTTATAGTTAGAAGCGGCACATGAGCTCCACTTTTACGATTTTTTCTGATATATTCAGCTAAATTTAGAGTTAGAACCATTTAAGACGTACATTTAGGGTTCAGGGTTCGATCGCATAAGGTATAAACACATTTATAGTTAGAAGCGGCACATGAGCTCCACTTTTACGAGTTTTTCTGATATATTCAGCTAAATTTAGAGTTAAAACCACTTAAGACGTATACTTAGGGTTCAGGGTTCGATCGTATAAGGTATAAACACATTTAGAGTTAGAAGCGGCACATGAGCTCCACTTTTACTAGTTTTTCTGATATATTCAGCTAAATTTAGAGTTAGAACCATTTAAGACGTACATTTAGGGTTCAGGGTTCGATCGCATAAGGTATAAACACATTTATAGTTAGAAGCGGCACATGAGCTCCACTTTTACGAGTTTTTCTGATATATTCAGCTAAATTTAGAGTTAAAACCACTTAAGACGTATACTTAGGGTTCAGGGTTCGATCGTATAAGGTATAAACACATTTAGAGTTAGAAGCGGCACATGAGCTCCACTTTTACGAGTTTTTCTGATATATTTAGCTAAATTTAGAGTTAAAACCACTTAAGACGTATACTTAGGGTTCAGGGTTCGATCGTATAAGGTATAAACACATTTATAGTTAGAAGCGGCACATGAGCTCCACTTTTACGAGTTTTTCTGATATATTCAGCTAAATTTAGAGTTAAAACCACTTAAGACGTATACTTAGGGTTCAGGGTTCGATCGTATAAGGTATAAACACATTTATAGTTAGAAGCGGCACATGAGCTCCACTTTTACGAGTTTTTCTGATATATTCAGCTAAATTTAGAGTTAGAACCATTTAAGACGTACATTTAGGGTTCAGGGTTCGATCGCATAAGGTATAAAACACATATATAGTTAGAAGCGACACCGAAGCTTCACTTTTACGAGTTTTTCCGATATATTCAGCTAAATTTAGAATTAGAAACCACTTAAGACGTACACTCAGGGTTCAGGGTTCGATCGTATAAGGTATAAACATATTTAGAGTTAGAAGCGACACCGAAGCTTCACTTTTACGAGTTTTTCCGATATATTCAGCTAAATTTAGAGTTAGAAACCACTTAAGACGTACACTTAGGGTTCAGGGTTCGATCGTATAAGGTATAAACACATTTAGAGTTAGAAGCGGCACATGAGCTCCACTTTTACTAGTTTTTCTGATACATTCAGCTAAATTTAGAGTTAGAACCATTTAAGACGTACATTTAGGGTTCAGGGTTCGATCGCATAAGGTATAAAACACATATATAGTTAGAAGCGACACCAAAGCTTCACTTTTACGAGTTTGTCCGATATATTCAACTAAATTTAGAGTTAGAAACCACTTAAGACGTACACTTAGGGTTCAGGGTTCGATCGTATAAGGTATAAACACATTTATAGTTAGAAACGACACTGAAGGTTCACTTTTACGAGTTTTTCCGATATATTCAAATAAATTTAGAGTTAGAAACCACTTAAGACGTACACTTAGGGTTCAGGGTTCGATCGTATAAGATATAAACACATTTAGAGTTAGAAGCGGCACATGAGCTCCACTTTTACGAGTTTTTCTGATATATTCAGCTAAATTTAGAGTTAAAACCACTTAAGACGTATACTTAGGGTTCAGGGTTCGATCGTATAAGGTATAAACACATTTATAGTTAGAAGCGGCACATGAGCTCCACTTTTACGAGTTTTTCTGATATATTCAGCTAAATTTAGAGTTAAAACCACTTAAGACGTATACTTAGGGTTCAGGGTTCGATCGTATAAGGTATAAACACATTTATAGTTAGAAGCGGCACATGAGCTCCACTTTTACGAGTTTTTCTGATATATTCAGCTAAATTTAGAGTTAGAACCATTTAAGACGTACATTTAGGGTTCAGGGTTCGCTCGCATAAGGTATAAAACACATATATAGTTAGAAGCGACACCGAAGCTTCACTTTTACGAGTTTTTCTGATATTCTCTATTGGTGGGTTTGGATGTAGAATTTTAAAGGTGATATTCTCTATTTACGATTTACATTTACAATTCCAAACAAATTGAAAACTTTAATCAAAATTCATCAAGCAATATGCATAGAGTTAGGAATGCTTACCACTAAATCATGATGCTTTACCTCTTCGGTACAAATCGATTGTTAACCCTGTCCAATAGTAGAAATATAAAATCGTCAATAATTTTTTTTGGAATTAATAAAATATGATATAAGCAAAACTAAGAAGAAGAACACAACAAAAAACGAGATAAAAAATATAATAGACAAAATTGAATATGGGTTTCAATATTATTAATTTGATAAAACAAAAAAATAAATAAAAAATTCTATTTTTAGAGATGTAGAAGATACTCAATATTTTCTTGGAAAAAATAACTCAACAAAAAAATTAATGTAGCTATCCAGAAATAATATTTATTTATTTACTATTTGGCAGTTACATATGGAGGAAATATTATATGCACTAATAAGGATACTGTAAGGTAAATATTATTGGTAAAGAAAATATAAATTAGAGTTAGAACCACTTCTGACATACACTTAGGGTGAAGGTTCGATCGTATAAGGAATAAACATATAGAGATTGTGTGTTACAATGGTTTTATGGTAATTATTTCTAATCCAACGAACCAAATTTAGGGAAATCAAATCATGGCCAATCTAACGGTTGGTAGTTGTGTTTGGTTTAACTAAATTTATCAATCCGTATCCACTTTTTAAACCAATGGGATTGCCTAAAATTTGATCTAACGGCTATAGATAAACTCATACGGATTATGTGTTTCCCCCCAAACACCCCGCCTAAATTTGGGCACATCCTACTAGAATTTTTAATCTAACGGTTTCAAAAGAAAAAATTCTTTTAACGGCCACAGATCACATCACGTGTCGCCTTCCTTACCAAATTTTTTTTTACCTTCCTTTAACGAGTTCATTCACTTTCCTTTTCATTTCTTTCTCTTTCTCTTCTTTCTCTCTCTGTCTCTGAGAAGAAAAAACTCTGCAACTAGGGTTTCTGAAATCAAACCCAACCCAATCAAGCAATAACAAAACAAACCCAAGCAATAAGAAATCAAACCCAATAGGATATCAACCTCACCTCAAAACCTCCGCCGATTTCTGATTTAAATCTCAATCTCAGGTATAAATTTCCTGATTAGGGTTTGTTTTCTTCCATTTTGTTTGATTTATTTATGATTTAGAGTATGATTTATGTATGATTTAGAGTTCTAATTGATTTTTTTTTTTTGAAACTGGGTTTTTGTTTGTTTTGCTGAGTTTTTTCCTAAACCCAAAATTATGGGTTTTTAGTTTGATTTTTACTGTTAATTTTATAGAGTTCTAATTTGATTTTTCCCTTAATTCGAGTTCTAATTTAATTTTTCCATTTAAAGCTGCTTCGTTCTTCTACAAAACTGGTTTGCTTTGGCATGGATTGAAGAAATTTGATCTTGCTGCTGTTTGTATCCATGATTTTTATATTAATTGCAGGAATATATCATAATAATTAACAAAAGCAACTAATAAATGATTTGTTCTTAACAAAATTAGCTTAGGATTTTCTATATTAGCTTATAATATTAATTGCAGGAATATATCATAATAATTAACATGATTTGTTCTTAACAAAATTAGCTTATAGGATTTTCTATATTATCTTATAAAACTGAAGGCTGAAGATCTTCAGAGGATTTGGAAAGATCTTTTTTCCTTTTTTTTGAATTACAGTATTAACAAAATTGGTTCTAAGTTTGTTAAGGTCTAAGTTTGTCATGGCCCCTGTTCAAAATTGGGTCATCGTCATACCTGTAGTAATGATAAAATGTCATGTTAGTTTGTTTCAACCCCTGTTCAGAGATTCTAAGTTTACTAGATGATACAGATTTTGATACTTAGTTAGGTTGTTATTGGTCGTTCTAGTATTGATGGCTGTCCGTCGGAGACTGAAAGTGATCTTTTTTGAATGTATGTACTTCAGCAGCATCAATATACTAGTACTAGTAGAAATGTGGAACATAAGTCAATGAGTTTGTTGAATTATGAGAGTTTAATAATTGTTGGTGGATGTTTATAGTTTTATTAAATCTGATTTGTTAATGGGTAGTGGTGGTCCTCTGTCAAATGAAACTAATTATGAAAGCTTTTTCTACTGCTAAACTTTCTGAGCTTTCTGAGTTAGTATTCTAAGTAAAATCTTAAAATGAATACTCTGCATAGTGCTAATTTAGTAAAGGATTCACTGCTATGTAAACAATGCATGTTAATCTTTCCATGATGATCTTTTTGTTCCAATCAGCACCATTCCTTATAATACAAATTAGTAGAAATTATTTGTTTGGCCCTCCTCTTGGTTCTTACTCTCATGGCCTTGGGTTTAAAGAGAGCTCAAACCCAAGGCCATAGCATTTTGCATTTGTTAAAAGCTGCAATTATTGTTTCTAATTTTGGACCTGTTTTTGTAGTTGTACGTGTTCAAAAATGGTGAGGACCGAGTTGTCTGCGAAGGCAAAGAATAAAGTAAGTGCATGCTTATCTTTATGGTTCAGTGTTTAAAATTTATAAGTGGTATGTGCTTACTTATCTTGAAAGTAGCTTCTGTAGATACGGAGATTTGAATTCATATGCATATATATCTTGCAACTTAGTTCTTTACTTCCAGCTATCATTTTTAGTTTCTCCATTACATTGCTGCATCTGTTCAAGTTGTCTGCATCATCGTGTTATCATTTTATCTGAGTTCTGCATTTTATGTTGCAGGTAAGCAAGGTTGCCAAAGACTAAGGCAGTCCCATCCCCAAAGAATAAGGTAGTAATACAATCTCTTGACTCACTTTCTTTTATTTATTCAAGTCAATTTATTTACCACCCTCTTGATTAACATAATTTATAGTTACAAATAATCTTGAAAAAGAAGAAGAGTCTGGAGCAGACAAAGTCTTATAACAAGAAAACAACTCCTAAGAAGACGAAGAATTTGGAGCAACCTGTAATTGAAAAGTAAGTCTATTTACATGTTTCTTCACTTGCAATTTTTGTTGTATTTTGTATTTTTTACATGTTTACATGTAAAAACACCGGCCAGTCCAAAAGTAAGTCTGTTTACATGTGGTATTTTCTATTTTTTTTTTCGTAGTCTGGAAATGCCAAAGAACAACAATGCTAGCACTAGCATGGTCCGTGAAAATGGCAGCCCATTGAGCAGAGTAAATATGGTGCAAAAGCCAGTGGGAGTGCCAGAGAAGGATACCCCTTGCAAGTTGCTCAGTTGGTACGTTGAGGGCGAGATTGTTGCTGATGCATTTATTGCTGAAACGGATCCAAATAAAAGTGTCCATGGAAGGCCAATAGTCTGGAAATGCCAGCAACAACAATGCTAGCACTAGCATGGTCCGTGAAAATGGCAGCCCATTGATCAGAGTAAATATGGTGCAAAAGCCAGTGGGAGTGCCAGAGAAGGATACCCCTTGCAAGTTGCTCAGTTGGTACGTTGAGGGCGAGATTGTTGCTGATGCATTTATTGCTGAAACGGATCCAAATAAAAGTGTCCATGGAAGGCCAATAGGTTTTGGAGCATACAAGGTAGGCGTGAAAACTTCTTTTGTGGATGATGCTCTTGTTTACAGGGAAACCAGTGAGTGTCAGACTATCATTCAGGCTGTAGGAAATTTCATCACATGGGGCAAGGAATTTATAGTTCTTGGCTAGCCACCTGACTTGATCTTTATTTTGACAATGTTTTAGGAAACTTACTTTTTTTTTTTTTTTTTTTGGTTGTTGTTCTGTGGTATGGATATTTTGAATGATTCATTCAAGGTTGTGAATGATGTAAAACTTGTTTAAATGTTTGGATGTTGTCACATTTTGGATATTGTCACATTTTGAATGAATGATGATTGAATGAATGCTGGTATAATTTGATTGAATGCTGCTCTGAGCAATTTCAATTATTTTTTTTCAAAAATGAAAAATAACCACAACTACTATGAAAGATTGTCAAAGAAAGTTAATACAACTATAACCAGACTTGTCAAAGAAATGACATACAACTCAAACCACAGTTATCGAAGAAAAGACATACAACTCTAAACGGGATTGTCGAAGAAACGACATACAACTCTAACCTGGGTTGTCGAAGAAACGACGTACAACTCTTATCAGGGATGTCGAAGAAACGCATTACAAGCATAACCATAGTTGTCAAAGAAGTAAAATACAACTACGAACCGCTGTTGTCAAATAACTGACATACAACTCTTAAGCACTGTTGTCAAATTCCAAGATAAGAGTTGTGTTAGCATTAAGAGGAAATTTCGAAGGACATTCACAATTGAAGCAAGCGTCGTACAAAAGTAAACGACAACTATGTTTACGACTCTTGCTAAGAGTTGTGAATATTTGAGGGCCTTCTACAACCCCCTATGCAACCTATGGAGAAACGTTGTCGTACATGTACGACAACTGATTTTTGGGCTTGTAGATTACTGTTTTTCCCGTAGTGTAAAATCTCGACCGTCGAAGGTCACCAAGCTAGCAAGTCTCCCAAGTACAACTTGCCAAGCAAGAACAACATGCTACATGTTTTCCACAAAAACATTCGAGACATCAACACATATCACAAACTGGGGGATCCTATTTGGGTATTGGTTTGGCGGTTTACAGCGTGCGGCGTACACTACGCCCGTCATAAGGAAGTGTCAAAAGGGTGAGGCGGTTAGTAAATATAGGGAGTTAAAGGTAAAACGTTCATGGGACATCAATTCCATACGTTAACGATTTTATGGAACATCAATACTATGCATACGGTAACCACCTCCTCCCATTTACTTACCAATTTTTCCATTCCTTAATGAGACCAGGGTACGGTTCACTTCGAGTTGTATAAATAGGTTTTACCTATTTCCACAGAACAACAAGTTCATTCAGGAATACAAAACACTCAGAATATACTGGTTAGCTTACCATTTGTTAGCCTTCCCACTTTTCTGATACAAGTCGTAGTAACACAACTACTCTTTCAGAATCAACTATTCTGGTCTCATCAGTTTCCTTGCTTCCCTCCCTAAAACCAACCCATTCTCCTTCACTTTGTGACCGAAGCAAGTCTGGAACGGCCAATTCTTGGTTTAGGCCGGACTTGTACAGATTGATCTCTCGAATCTAAAGTACTCCCTTGCAGTACATTATTTAGGGTTTAAATTGTTTCTCACCCGTACACCCAAAATTACTGAAATCAGCAGAAACCATTTTCACCTACAAACAATAACAATACCAAATATTGTATTTTTCAATATTTTTATGCTACTCCAAATTTCTGTATGTTTTCCCTTTAAAAGATAGATATGGCTTAAGAATGAATTTAAAAAATTTATACCTTCAAAAAAAATTGAAAAAATCTGTAAAGAAAATTGATTCAAAAGTACACAAACATCGATCAATTTCGGATAAAAAAAAATATATAGTGTCAAAGCACCACCAAATTGTTGGCAAAATAGAAAGGAAAAAAAATATTGCCGACGTGCAACGCACGTGCTCACTACTTGTATGTCTTAAGAGCAACAGCAATCTGCTAAATATTATCAATTTGTCTCTCTAATTTATCAAATAATGATAGTGTCATTTAGATCGAGTGGACTATGAGTTTTGTTTGTTGAGAGAGATTTTCAGGATTTGGTTTCTGATGTGATAAATGATAACTTCCGCTGATTAAAGAACTCTCTTTGAAAAGGAACTAGGGTATCAACCAGGCCTTCGGCCTAGTCTCAACCTCTCGTACGCCTTCGGTGTGTCGGTGTTTTAATTTTAGTCGTGTTTCACCAAACCCGGATTGGTGCAAGCATTGGGGATATTCTTATGCGGGGAGTTTGTTTTTTCACGAAATACTAAACTAACATACTAACAAAATCATCCAATCTAAAGAAATATTAAAAATTACATGTACCATACAATCTAGAAAATTAAAAGAAGCATCAAATTCTACATTTAGGATACACTACATTTTTTGTTACCGGATCTAAAGACACATTTGATTCATTTGGCAACAATAAAGTAATCCTACTTACAGCAGTACACCTGGACAATGCGACATATAGCTGACCATGGCTATATACTTGAGTACGTAAATCAATGCCCACATACTTCACCGATTGTCCCTGTGATTTGTTAATAGTCATCGCATATGCAACGCGTATGGGGAATTGACGTCTTTCCATTTGCATGTTTAGCTCTGAAGCTGAAGGTTGAAAAGTTATTCTGGGGATGAATACTACTTCACCAGCTTTTTCTCTCGTTATGATTTTAGCTTCAATCACGTGTCCTCTCCCAAAAAGCCAAAAAGAAAATCTTAAAACGGGATCACTTATTACAATTCACATTATTAAATCTTAAAAAGTAAAAACGAAGAATAAAACGAGGAATGAAACCGAAGTTCCCTCCCACACCATAGCACTTTATGGAGGAAAAAGTTTTTCACTCGCAGTGCGAGTTCAAATAGCGAATTCGCAGCATCACAGCCATTGGATGTTGCAGATATGACATCATGACTTAACCACAGTTATGAACTTATGTCATATCTGCAACATTCAACGACTGTGATGTCATATCTGCAACATCCAACGACTGTGATGCTGCGAATTCGTTTTTGAACTCGCACTGCGAGTGCAAAATTTTTTCCCTTTATGGAGAAGAAATTTACTAACTTTTCCGCAAGAGTGGTACTACAAAGTTGTGTTCTTTTTTATCAGAAAAGAGGATTGGACCTCGTACTATGGATTGATAGAACTGATTCTCAAAAGTTCGAAACTCATAAACTGTCACATGGTTAATAGTAAGTAATACAGTTTTTAATATAATTAAAGGTTGTGCAGAATGGCTGGTAGATAGATCATCATGTTTCTAAGTATTTTTAATGACATTCCTATTGCAACGGTTTCGTCATTGATTGTGGTTTAGGCTTAGTCTTATGGGCTAGATATCTAGATGCTAGATTGGCCATTCACGTCAACCTGGGCAACCTCCTAAGTCCTATGGTATTGCTAATCTAGCAGCGAAACGCTGAATAGAACAGCGCTAAACGCCGAATGGTTCGGCGTTACATAATTTTACTTTTTAAAAAACTAATCATTATCTCTCTCTCCACCTTTTTCTTCTCTCTCCAATTTTTTCCTCTCTCTCCATTTTTTCCTCCCTCCATCAAGTTCTCCCTCTTTTTTCCCCCTCTCCCCCTCAATTTCTTCTCTCTCCATCGCATTCTCTCTCAAAAATTAGTAAAAAATATAGAGCGCCGAATGGTTCGGCGTTTATGTCACTTTTTGAGTGTCGAATGGTTCAGCGTTTCAATCTCGCTGATAGTTGGACTGCGAGCACTTGCTAGGTGAGAGAACTATCAACTATCACTATTAATTTTTTTCCAACATTTTTTTCTTGATTTGCAACACTTTTTGGCCAATCTAGCACTCCAATCTAGCACTCCAATCTAGCCCACAGGGGTTAGCCTTACCCACCAATAGATTGTGGTATTTTCCAGTCAGGACATTTCAAGTTCGCAAGATGTTTCTACTAGACTACTACGAAACACATTCTGGCGAGTTCTAGTTCGGGTGTAAATTCCAGATATACGAAGGAACTTCATCTTATACATTTAAATTCCAAAAGTCAGGTAGACATTGGATTCGTCTCTATTTCTTTCCATTTAATCTTTCCATTTAATCTTTCCATTTAATTTTCAAAGCTATGATATGAGTACTGCAAAAATTTCTGTTACTACCCGGCTATTTGTCCTTCTTAGAGATTTCCAGCTTCAAAACGGTCCTGTTGTTAAGGAATTTTCAGTCACTCCAGCCAGAAGCTCATTCGCCTTCTTAAATGCCTCGGAAGTTGTTTCAGTACCAGATGAGCTCATCACCGATGATGCTTCAAATGTTGTTTCAGGGGTTAATTATCAATGTCTGACAGACCGAGCATTGGAGACGGTATGGAAAGTGAATATGGGAGGCCTATGGTTTCCCCACTGAGTGATACTCTCAGTCGAACTTGGATTCCTGATCAGGATTTTTTAGTGAACCAACATTTTGCCACAAAGAAGACGGGGACTGAAGTATTTCGATGGAGAGCCTTCCTCTGATATTGCACCTCCGCTTGTCTATGGCCTTCTCTCTAGTGTTTCAAAGAGGGTTGTATAGCTTTGTTCTTTATATTTCAATTTCGTTAAATGTGCCTTTTGTATATATCCCTGCCAACTTCACTTTGGTCCGGGTGATTCAACGCGCCGTCCAGAGGTAAATTTGTTTTATGTCATCGAAAGGAGCAAGTAAGTAAACATGCATGCACTGGACCGCTGGTGTTAGGATGCTTATCACCAAAAGAAAAAAAAAACAAGTTAGAGGAAAATGATATAGTACTAAACAAGGAAAGTCGGTTGATTTCTTTTCTTCTCTATCAGCTTGCTATAACATGGGACGGTACAAATGTATCCATATGTTGTTTCTTCATTGGAAAAAATAAATATATCCATATGTTTAGAGCTTTCATGAAAGATCTCTTGACAAATTGGACAAAATTGAAGTGATCACTAAGTTCACATCCTAGCTATATCTCTAACATATAGCCAAACAGGCAATCACATGCATGCGTACAGCAATTCTCTTGTGTAATTCAAACCCTTGTCTGTATTACTTTATATATAGATATAGATAGATAAGATAGATAGATAAAACATAATCTTTCCAGTAAAAGAAAAAAAAGATAGATAAAACATACACTTACTGCTTCATCTGTATTCCGTCAACTTTTCTGGCAGTTCATAATGGAAAGCTCATCTGATCAAGTTGATCAATTCCTTGAATGCTATCAGAACTGGATGATTGAACGACAACAACTTCTTGAAGAGCTCCTACAAGTGCACAACCAAAACCCAAACGAGGAAGAAGAACTTTGTTGTATCATCGAAAAACTCATCAAACACTTTCAAGAGTATACTAATAGAAGAGCCCAACTTTCAATAGACGAAGCTTCACCCTTTTTCGCACCTACGTGGTGTACTTCCTTTGAGAATTCTTTTCTATGGCTCGGGGGTTGCAGACCCTCGTTAATGATTCAACTCGTTTACTCGCTCTGTAGTTATCAACTTGAGTCACAACTCATTGAGTATTTAGACGGAGTGAGAAGAGGCAACATAGGGGAGTTATCAGCAGATCAACTCAGCCTTGTTAGTGAGTTACAGATTAGAACTATTCTTGAAGAAGAGAGAATTTCAGAGAACATGGCTAGTTTACAAGAGAATATAGCTGATTATTGTCCACTCGCTAGGCTTGCTAACAACTCAAACGATTCAGATACTGATGATCAGTCCCATATTGGGCAAGTGGAACAAGCTTTAGATTCACATTCTAAAGATCTGGCTAGCATATTAGTTGACTCAGACAAGTTGAGGATGAATACTTTGAAAGAACTTATAAGCATCTTCACACCATTACAAGCGGTGGAATTCCTGATTGCGGGACAGAAACTTCATCCTAACATGCATCAGCTAGAAGGGCCAAGAGAGGAATCACATCCCTAGCATGGAAGACATATATAATGGAGAAGGCTAGCTAAGCATATATAGTGTGTGTAAAGGTAGGTACGTGTTTGTATGCATGAGCATCGTGTATGTCACATATATATATATATATATATATATACACAATAATATGACCTTTCGTTTAAAAGAAAGCCGACAAGCACACATACATAAAATTTGACCTTTCGTTTTAAAGAAAGCCATTAGGCGCCTTGTGCCACTGCACCACAACTCGAATTTGGCCTTTCGTTTGAAAGAAAGTGAACTAGAAATTCTCCGAGATAGAGCAAACAAGAAACAAACTGACAAACTAAAAAGCGGGAAAAAAGAAAAGATAAAAAAGAAAGGTTTTTCTTTTGCAGAACAAGCTAATTAACCAAATCAAGCATTCCTTTTCGATTGTTTTTTTCCTCGGCAAAGATAAAAATTCATTGAAAAAGTAAGCGAAGAGCAAAAATCCCAAACACAGAGAAGGCATAGAGAAACTCAAGCCGAACTCTTCTAAAAATAAAGAGAAAACGACAACCCACAAAACTAAACAACAAATTAAGGTACAAAGAATTTAGACCAATTTTCTTTGCTCTCTATACATTAAGCCGAACTCTTTTCTTTTTATGGCAAGAAAATAGCATCGCAACATTTCTTGTATAGAGCAGATGGGAGGAAGAGTGATGGAAATTCATTCATTTGTTACTATTTGTACGTGGAGTTATTATATTTTTAATGAGGGAGGATCCCCTCACACTCGTATTTTCACATTATCTCACATGTTGAGAGATATTTTCTTAACCAAAATCAAACCGTATGATATTTGAAGTAAATACTTTGGGGATATGCTATTCTTACAAAGATCTACATACCCACAAAAAATGAGCTCATTCCGAAATACCAAACTTCACCATCTACCAATCTTAATTTTAACAGTTGAGAATTAGTCGACTTTCGACAGTCAATTTTCAAAGTAGTAGATGGTGGAGTTATACGTCTCGGAATAAGCTCATTTTTTGTCGGTATGTAGATCTTTGTAAGACGAACATGTCCACAAAATATTAGTTTCAAATACGTTAGCGTTTAGTTTTGATTAAGGAAAATGTCTACAAGCATATAAGATAGTGTGAAAATAATGCTTTGAGGGGATTCTTCCTCATTTTTAATACAGGGCACTCTGCAAGGGCCATTTATATATAATTGATTGAACAATTTGATACAGTTCCTTAAAATGTTATTTGTTTTCCAACGAATATATAGGCATTCCTTAATATGATATACTCGCTGGCTCACCTAATAAAAGGGACGATTGTATTCGTCAGTTATTCCGTTCCTAAAATTTTGTACAAGTTTTGGTTGGGTTTGATAGTTTGATGACCGCATCATGACTATGATGATTAGTAGTAAATGGAGTTAGTTTTCAGGCTATATTTAACACTTTCTCGGGGTAACATATTGTAGTTACCTAAAATCTGAGACAGCTTAGAAGTGGGATTCTAGGATTTCTGAAAGTGAGTAACGGGAGGTTGAGCACGAACAGCCTTCGCCTAAACCACGCACAGTGGCCGTTCAAAGGCTGCTTCAGTCACAGGGAAGAGATTTAGGGCTGGTCTTAGGGAGGAAGCAGATGAAGAGAGAGATCAGAGAATTCTAGGGATTGAAGAAGAATTGCTCTGAGAGGTTATGAGAAAGATCATCGTAGCCTGGAAAAATAGAGGACCTAATTATAGCTGAATTCTCTAATCTCAAGTCGGTGAAGATCATGCTTTCTATGCCGTGCAGAGCAATTCTCTCGTCTCTTCAGGAATAGGGATAAACTAGGTTGAGTTTATCTCATTATTCCACCGCCTTTACTCTCTTTTGTGGTGAGAAATAAGTCGGGTATTTCTCACACGTGCCGTAGACCGCCAGACCAAAACCTTAATTGTTATCCCCCCATTTGTGTGAAGCCGAGTCAGCCTTTGTGAAGATGTGTGAGAGAAATATTCTCTTTAGACGAGTTGGCCAAGATAGAGAGATATTCTATGATTTGTGAGAATGACTAGGATGAGTCACGTGAAAGGGTATGGAATTCCTCAAGAATCGTGTGCAGAGTGTGAGAGGAGTTGAGGCTGATCTCCCTCTCTCCATGGCCGGTCACATATGTTATGTGAAGACTGTATTATTATTTGTGGGTCCCTTTGTTGAGCATGCGGAGCTCAAGAGAGCTTATCCACGTTTTTGGATAGCCATGTATAGTTCAGGCTCAATTTACTAGCCGTGAGTGTATTTAAGAGGCTGAGAAATATGCTTGAGCACTAGGTAAGGCGTGTGCCTATCATGTAAATCTGTCCGAGATTTCGCAGACGGATCAAAATCTCTCCGAAAATTTTCTTGACGGATCCGAATCTCTCTGTGGTCAGCTGAGACTAGGCCTAGAGAGAAAGAAAAGGCTTTGTACGCCCAATTAATGTCTCTGCGAGACTTTGGCTCACTTTTATTTGACCAGTGTATCTTGCAGAGATATGCTAGGAATCAACTGTGTGTCCATATGATCAGCCAACAAGACCAGTGTATCTCGAAAGGATGTTCTAGGAGATCAGTCGAAAGAGATCAGAGGTAGAATAACCAGCGTATCTCACGGGGATGTCCTAGGAGTTATCCGGAAACCTCAGTAAGTTGAGTCAGAGCCTACATGACCATCAGAAGTTATAGATACGTTTGGTTACATAATCAGTCTTTGATCTCAAATAGGGTGAGTCGTGCTTACAGAAGATACGTATATTTCCGCTCTGGGTCATAAGTCCGTCGGGGACATATTTACGCATCTACAGAGCCTACATGACCAGCAGCATCTCGTTGAGGATGTATACTAGGAATCATGGCATCACAATCAGTTGCGTCTTGCGAAAACATGCAGGAATTGTGGCTGTTCTGGTTCATAAGTCTGACATGGATGTTTTACGCTCTACAGAACCTACGTGACCAGAAGCATCTCGTCGAGGATGTGTGCTAGGAATCACGGCATCACGACCAGCAGTGTCTCGCGGGGACGTATACTAGAAATCGTGGCTAAGAATGCCTTGAGGTCCAAGGGCTTAATCTCTCCCATGAGAGTTGAATGTTGCCTATAGGGTTGAAATATCACTTTTGCCCCTTATCCAAATTTCACCATCTACATTAAGTCCCCTACTCAGAGTAGAACCTTGATTGTTCTATGATGAGTATATAGATGGTAACAATTGCGATTCGTTCGTCCTTTTAGACTTGCATAATCCCTGAATTGATGTTTAGCCTTCTGTTGTTATGACTCTGATTTTGTAATCGATTCTGGACTTTGGAACTTCCTGGGATTTTGTGTTGGACATTAATGACATGATACTGAAGTCTTGATGAGACAAAATCTCTGTCTTGAGTGAATGGAATTTATTAATTAGGGTTTACTTGGCCAAAACCCTAATTTTATCTCTTTGTGCTTCCTTGAGCTTCCGAGTTTGTACAAGCCATTTATGAACGGTATCCTGAATGGCCTTGATGTTGGTGAAGAGACATGAGAAAAGATAGGTACTTACTTTTGAAGTTACGGACTCCCTATCCCAAGTAAATTCTGAATTTTGTATTGTACTTAAACCCTAATTTCTCTTTTGTTCGCGTCTAACTACTTCAGACACTCTGGAGAGGCTTTACGAGGCTTTTAAGGCATGCATCTATCTTGTGGGGTCGGCACCTTGTGTGATGAGAGCTTGTTTAATTCCCTGTACCAATCAGACTCCTCTTTATTAGATAAAATACATACTTTTGAAACTAAGGGTATTTTGAAAGCCTAGTTGTATTAAGGCTTTCTTCTTTGAAAATACTCAAAATTGCAATATAAGGGTATTTTGGTCAAAACCCCATATGAGATCGTTTTTGTTGAAGAGTAATGAGCTAAAAGGGAGTGAAAGAGGCTTAGAGAACCTTCTAATGGAATAGGAGAGGCTCGGTCTCCTCTCTTTTAGAATAAATCCCTTTTTTCACAGAATTCTTGAAATTAGGGCTTTTTCGTCAAAACCCTAATTCTCTTCGACTTTGATCCCTCTGAAAAAAATCCCGCGAGAATAAATCACGTCCCACTGGCCTAGGAGAGTATCCTCACGCGTCAAAACCCTAATTCTCTTCGACTTTGATCCCTCTGAAAAAAATCCCGAGAGAATAAATCACGTCCCACTGGCCTAGGAGAGTATCCTCACGCATGAAAAGGGGTTGTCCACTGTTTAGGGAAATTTTCAGAAGAATAAAAGACCTTGGTTTCAGCCAAATTATGGCTATTTTCCTCAAAACCCTAATTGTCTTCGACTTTGATCCCTCTAAAAAAATTCTAAGAGAATAAGTGACGTCCCACTGGAGTAGGAGAGAATTCTTACGCATGGGAAGAGCTTGGCCACGGCTTGGAGGGATTTTAGAAGGAAGAAAAACCCTCAGTTTCCTTATTTGATCAAAATTCCTCTTAATTTCCTCTTCTTGCTCTAATTCCTTTTCCTTTTGCTTCAAGGCTTCCTTTTTGAAATAAAATTAAAAATAGAAGTACTTTTATATGTGGTAATGTATAGAAACCAGTCCACCTCCTCCCATGAATTTTACTTGCACTGAAATTCCTTATTTGAGCAGAATTCCTATTTCTGTTTGAAGTATAACTGGTATTGCAGGAAACCGTTTTAGTTTACTTAATGTTTGAATTTAATTCTTGACCAATGAATTATAATTGTGGCATGAATGTGCTGAACATATTCCTCTTGCTTAGATGATAGCTTTGTTTGTCTTTCAAAACGATATTAATCTTCAAATTGATAATGTAGAAGCTAATAATAGTTAATGATCTTGAGTTTTCTGATGTAGATACCCATCGTTCATTCTTCATTGAAGCATCCTCGGTAAGTCTTGAAAAACTTCATATTTGAGACACTTAGGGAGAATGGATGTTAAATCTTTATATGGACTCTTATTTGACTCCCCAGCCCCAACTTTGAAACAAAATAAGATAGGCTTTCTAATGCAAAAAGAATGACTCGATTCCGAGTTCGTTTGGTCAATCAAATCGATGCATACTTTTGACTTTAGAATCTCGTATAAAAATTTCAGGAGTTTTCAGATTGCACTTACTTCGGTGTTGGGACTACATCTCCTAGCTCGTTTGTCCGTTTGAAGCACCCTTTTGGTATGTTGTTGGGAAGACATAGAGGAACACATTTGCTTCGGAAACTACCCCGAAATTCCTTATGAATTGTCATCAGTTTTCAAGTCTTAGCGCTCCAATATTCATCAATCTGAATTACCAAATGAATCCTTGTTTCAGTTGGATTCTTAAAACGCTCTCTTGCTTCAAGCACAACCCCTTGGAGTATTATGACTTCACTACCCTTCCTTAGCTTGGTTTAGGTCGTGAGTTTTGTATTCTTAGGCCAGAGACACGTCTGTGGTATTGATTATTTGTTTTTACTCTTTGGTTTCCAGAAAACGTATTTTGCTTAATCCCTTGTTAAAGTGTGGACCCAAACAAATCCACAAGTATCTCATGAGATATGAGATGGATTTCTTGATAAGTACAGGACTCTAGGCATGAGGGTATGCTTGAAGGGACTAGGAGAAGACAATGCTTAAAGGGATTGTAGGAGGACAAGGTTTTAGGGGAAAGGTCGGTCCTCATGTAAATCAAACCCTAGTCCTATGTTGTTGCTCCCTTGATTTTAACTTATGTAATTTGAACTTTGCATCCTTATCTTATCTTCTCTTTGTTTGTAGAGTACTCTTCATGGAGAGAACGAGTTAGATCTTGGTAGAATGCGGATGAGGCGGGCTCCAACAATTTCAAACGGATTTCAGGAAGAGATTCGGGTGCAGAGACAACCACTAGTGGAAAATGGGGTTTTTTCAACCCACATCCACGACCCTCATAGATGGTCAATTGACCTTTGACCGGTCAAGCCGTCTGGGATTTAAAAAAAAACACGGAGTATATATTAAGCGGCTAAAACGGTTCGTATTGTATTTACCATTTTATCCTTTATTCTCAACCGATGTTATGACTGATGAGCTTAGTTTTTTCAATGGGACCCACTTTCTGTGAGGTGTCTCCCTATCCTTATCATCGATCTAACCTAACTCCTCATCCTCATTATTTCTCTTCCTCATCTTCCTGCGCCTTATCTTCTCAATATTCTTCTTTCCATCGCACCCCAAAACCGAAACTGAAAAAAACACACATAAGAAATCACTTAAACCATTGCTCTTAATACCAACCCCTTTCTCCATCATTTTCATCTCTCCACAAAATCACCATGTTCTCCAATAAACCCTATTCTAAATCTGTAACCACAGACTTGAGCAGAGAGGAAGAAATCCATTCTTCTTGAACCATTTTTTTCTTTTTATCTTTGTGGTTAAGGTTATTCTATTTCCAGACAAGCAACTCCTCTCCAAGCTCGTTGTCAGCATTATTATGAATCTGCCAAACCATATAATTCATATTATGGTACTCAAATTGAACAGGTATCAACAATCATTGTTGACCCACACGATTATTATTCAACTTCTCCACAACACCAACAGCCTGTGAATTTTTCTTTTGCTCCAACAACTTCGCCTATATTACCATATCCTGTTACACCTCAATCTACTCAGCAACAACAACAACAACAACAACAAGCTAAACAACAAGTGTTAGATTCTCTAATAGAATGCAACAACAGTTTCCACCTCCAAATAAAGCTCCGAACATTTATTCTAAATTTCGTAGAGATAAATGCAATAAATGTAACCAACCTGGTCATTCTTGGTGATTGATCGGGCGCTTTAATGGTTTCATTGGAGATACTCAATTACATACTGAATCAAAAGATAGTGAAGTTTTTGATGATGATGATGAAAGTGATGAAGTTGAAAATCTTGAATTACATGAGACTTATGGTGATCACTTTGTTTGGATGATTCGACCACTCATGCTTACTGAACCATGTTATTCTCAACGACATAATATTTTCAAAACCAAGTGCTTTTATGGTGATAAAGTCTGTGACATGATCATTGACAGTGGCAGTGTAGACAATTACATTGCATCTGTTGTTGTCGAGAAAATGGGATTACCAACTACACCACATCCTACTCCTTATTCTGTAGGTTGGGTGAATAGTTCATCTACACAATGAATTACTCATCCTGTGTGTTATTAATTTTTCTTTTGTTGGATATAAAGAATCTTTGCTATGTGATGTTATCGATATGACTGCAACACATCTCCTACTTGGAAGACCTTGGCAGTATGATGTTAGAGCAGTTCATAACTGTTTTGAGAATACTTACACTTTTTACAAAGATGGTAAACGAGTAACTTTGTTTCCTTCAAAATCTTCTTCAGTAATTAAGGAACGTAGTGATAGCAAGACTACGGCTTTGGTGGCTACTATTTCTCGCTCTTTACATTCAACTCACACTTTGAGTTCTCATGAAGACACCAAACCTATGGTACAAGTTCCTACTCAGGTACAACCTTTATTATCTAAATATCATGCATTATTTATTGAAGAATTACCTATGAGTTTACCACCTTTTCGAGATGTTCAGCATTGCATTGATCTTATACCTGGAGCTTCTTTACCTAATCAAGCTCATTATAGGTTAAGTCCAACTGAACATGAAATATTACAGGGTCAAGTTAATGATTTATTGACTAAAGGGTTAATTATACTTAGTAGTAGCCCTAGTGCTTGTCCTGCTTTTCTAGTGCCTAAAAAGGATAATGGATGGAGAATGTGTATAGATTGCAGAGCTTTGAATCGTATAACCATTCCTTATAGGTTTCCCATTCCTCATATTGAGGATATGATTGATCTGTTAGTAGGGTCTATTATTTTCACTAAACTTGACCTTCGCAGTGGTTATCATCAAATTAGAATAAGAGAAGGAGATTAGTGGAAGACAGCGTTCAAAACAAGAGAAGGTTTATATGAATGGCTTGTTATGCCTTTTGGCCTGTCTAATGCTCCTAGCACCTTTATGAGACTCATGAATCAAGTTTTACAACCATTCTTGAGTAAGTTTGTCATTGTATACTTTGATGACATATTGATTTTTAGTAGAAATGCAAAGGAACATCTAAATCATCTTTCCCAGGAGTTCAAGGCATTATTTGATCATTCTTAATTTGTTTGTCAATTTGAAGAAATGCACATTTATGTCTTCTGAAGTTACTTTCTTGGGGTATATAATTTCATCAAAGGGTATTCATGTGGATCCTTCTAAAGATCAAGCTATTATGGATTGGCATGTTCCTACTTTTATCAAGGAAGTAAGAAGTTTTCATGGATTAACTTCTTTCTATAGGCGCTTTGTAAGAAATTTCAGCACAGTTGTTACACCTCTTACTGATTGTTTGAAGAAAGAAAAGTTTATCTGGACTGAGGAAGCTGATAAAAGTTTCAATATTCTTAAACAAAAACTGTGTTCAGCTCCTATTCTTGTCATGCCAGACTTTTCCAAGCCTTTTCAAGTTGATTGTGATGCTTCTATTATTGGAATTGGAGCAGTTTTATCTCAAGAAGGACATCCAGTTGCTTTTCATAGTGAAAAAATTCCGAGACACAAAAAAGTGGTCTACATATGAATCGGAATTACTTGCACTTGTGCAAGCTCTTAAACAGTGGCATACTTATTTGGTTCATCGAGAGTTTATCATTAATACTGATAATCATGCTTTGAAGTATCTCCAAACTTCAGCAAAAAAGATTAATCATATGCATGATAGGTGGTTATCCACAATTAACAAGTACACTTTTTCCATCAAACATAAACGTGGAAAGCTCAATCAAGTTGCAGATGCTTTAAGTAGAAGGAGGCATCTTTTAGCAACTATTCGTAATGAAAGTTTTGTTTTTGACTATATCAAAGAGCCTTCTGTTGAAGATGATGATTTTAAAAAACTTTGGGAGAAATGCAGTTCTTCGGTTCATGGAGTTGATGATTTTCTCATTCAAGATGGCTTCTTATTTAAAGGTAATCGTCTTTGCATTCCTAGTTGCTCCTTACGTCTTCATTTAATACGTGAACTGCATGGAAGTGGTCTTGGTGGTCATTTTGGCAAAGATAAAACTATTGCACTTGTAGAAGAACGTTATTATTGGCCTTCACTTAAACGTGATGTACAAAAATATGTTATGAGATGCATGGTTTGCCAACAATCTAAGGGTACTATTCAAAACACCGGCCTTTATACTCCTTTACCTATACCAGAAGCTCCATGGGTGGACATTATCATGTAATTCATTCTAGGTTTACCTCGAACATCTAGAGGTAATGATTCAGTGATGGTTGTAGTGGACAGATACTCCAAGATGGCTCATTTTATAGCTTTGTAAAAGTCTCTGATGCGTCAAATGTTGCATCATTATTTTTCGTAGAGATAGTTCGATTACATGGCATTCCTAAGTCTATTACTTCTGATAGATATACAAAATTTCTGAGTTATTTCTGGAAGATATTGTGGATGTGTTTGGGGACTAATTTACAGTTCAGCACTACTTCACATCCTCAAACAGATGGACAGACTGAAGTTGTCAATCGTTCTTTGGGCAATTTGATTCGAGCCAAAAGCATTGATAAAAACAATCAATGGGATATTTGGCTGCCTCACATGGAGTTTGCATTCAAAACTTCGGTAAATAGATCTACTGGTAAAACTCCATTTGAAATTGTTTATTCAAAGGTTCCTAATCATGTATTAGACTTGGTTGTACTTCCTAAGATAAATAAATCCAATGTCAAAGCTGATAATCTGTTGGAGCAAGCTTCTCAACTACATCATGAGGTCAAAACCAAACTTGAGGAGTCTAATGCTAAATAGAAAGATGCTGCAGATAAGCATAAAAGATTCAAAACCTTTCAAGAGGGAGAGCTAGTCATGATTCATTTGCGCAAGGAAAGATTTCAGTTGGTACCTATAATAAGACTAAGATGAAGAAGTACGGCCCTTTTAAGATTATGAAGAAAATCAGTGATAATGCATATGTCATTGATCTTCCCAAGGAATGGAACATTTCTAATGTGTTCAATGTTCAAGAGATCTTCACCTTTCATGGTGATAATGAACTCTTATTTGTTTCAAGCAACTCAGAGACGAGTTTTTCTCAAGAAGGGGGGGATGATGTAGAACATCTAACTATTCTCAATGTATCAACTGTCCCAGTTGATCTAATTGGTATGTATCAACACAGCTGACAGTTGATCCCTTTATGTTGTATCAACTTTTACAATTGATCCCTTTACGCAGTATCAACTGTCACAGTTGATTCATTGCATCTGTTTTGGTTTACTTGTTTATCAAGTTTAGAACTTCTTCTTTTAGAGTTTCCTTATTACTTCTTTTAGAGTTTTACTATTTTTAGGTTCTTTTCATGCCTATATAAACAGGCTTATTACGTTATTGTGAGATACATTATTATTATCAAGATTATTTAAAACAACTCTATTCAGAGCTTTCTATCATTCTCATCTCTAAACCCTATTGTTCTTCTATTTTCTCATCCTTTTCTTCCCTTCTCATCACCTGTAATCTCCGTATTGCCTTCTTCTCTTATCATACTACACTAAAAGATGAATATGAAAATGATGTTATGAGTTGCTGTATCCCGGCGAAACAACTTGATTCAGCAATCCAGGTTAGTCTTCTTTTTAATCCTATTGCGAAAAACTTTACTACTTACTCTCCTATTTTCGAAAATTGGGTGTTCTTGTTTAAAATTTCACAATTAGTTAAAAGTGAGTTAGGGTTTTTTCGTAGATTTGTTACAAAAATGAAATTGTTAGCCTGGAATGTTCAGGGTTTTGGAAATAAGACAACCAGACAATATCTAGAAGAGTTAATTAGGGCAAATGACCGTGATATCATTTTTCTTTCTGAGACTAAAACTAAAGACAGAAAAATGGATAATTTCACTAGGCCTATGAGCTACCCTAATAATTTTTATATCAACCCAGTAGGTCTCTCTGGTGGTTTATATGTTTTATGGAAAGATGGCATCTATATTGATTTAGTGGATATGAATAGGAATTTCATTTCAGTTTTTGTTAACATGGATGCTAGATCAGGTCATACTCTTTTGAATTGCATGTATGGAGCTTTATCTGATGAAGGATGGGTAAACCAATGGGATTATTTAGATGATTTGGCCAACAGATATAATCGCCCTTGGATTATACTTGGAAACCTAAACTTTATTCTTAGTCAGGAAGAAAAATTAGGGGGAAATCCTATATCCCAATCCCAGTTAGATGATGCTAATGACCATGTATGAAAACTAGATATGAGTAGTGTTAATTTTGTGGGAAATCCATATACCTGGTCTAATAAAACAAGTGGTACGGACCTTATTTTGGAGAGACTTGACAGGGCCATGGCTAACACTGAATGGTTTTCTTATTTTCCTAATGCTATTGTGTATCACCTTGTATAGGAAGTGATCATATTCCAATTTTACTTGTGACTTCTAGGAATGATAATCCTACTAGAAAGCCTCAAAGATTTAATAAATGTTGGTTAATGGATCCTTCTTGTGTAGATGTGATTAATGAGTCTTGGAATTGTGATGATGTTGTTGGTTCCTTTGCGTATAAACATGTTAAATGCTTTCAGTATGTGAAACAAAAATTAAGGCTTTGGAATATATATACCTTTGGTAACATCCAGAAAAACATAAATAACATAAAGGGCCAAGTTGCTGATTTACAACAACAACAAAATAGCATAGCTAGAACTGCCCAGATTACTTTGTTAGAAGATAGGCTTAAACATTGGTACAATGCTCGACATGAATATTATGCTCATAGAGCTAAAGAAGATAGGTTGAAATTCGATAATATAAACACTAAATATTTTCATGACAAGGTTAAATACAGGAAAAAGAGAACTCAAATAGAATCTGTGCAAAACAACCTAGGGATTTGGTTAACTGACAGAAGCATGATAGCTCAGGAACTGAAAGATCATTTTTTGAAAATTAGTAAATCAACTAATCCCCCTGTTACTACGGATTTTCTGAAAATTTGAAGTCCTTGTATTACTGATGCTGAAAATGAGATTTTAACTTTTATACCTTCTAATGAGGAAATTAGAAATACCCTTTGGCAGATGCAGCCCTGGACCTCCCCTGGTCTAGATGGGTACCCCCAGGGTTTTACCAAACCATGTGGGATGTGGTGGGAAGTGACACTTGTAAAATGGTGAAAGCCTTTTTTCATACTGGCTATCTTCTCAAACAGATGAACCATAGTTTTATTACTCTGATTCCTAAAACTAGTTCACCTAAAACAGCCGCAGACTTCAGACCTATAAGCCTCTCTAATGTGAGTTATAAAATTATTTCCAAGATTTTGGAAAATAGACTTAAAAATGTGATGGATAAGTTCATTAGTACATATCAAGGAGCCTTTTTGGCCACTAGGAAGATTACTGATAATGTGGTCATTGCTCACGAAATTGTTCATACAAAGAGAAATAATAGAAGTAAGTCAGGGCTTAGGGCTATTAAACTCGATATGTCAAAGGCCTTTGATAGAATTGAGTGGCCTTTTCTGATTTCCATTCTCAGGAAACTAGGTTTTAATGAATCTTGGTGTGGCATGATAAAACAATGTGTGTCTACCGTTTCTTATTCCATCTTATTAAATGGATCTTCAGGTGACGTTTTCTATCCTACAAGGGGTCTTAGGCAGGGAAACCCCTTGTCTCCATATTTGTTTATTATCTGTATGGATGTGTTGTCAAAACTGTTAGTTTTAGCCGAGTCCAAAGGGGATATATAAGGAATTAAAATTACTAACGATTGTCCTTGTCCTTCTGTCAGCCATATTTTATTTGCAGATGACTGTTTGGTATTTGCAAAGGTGTCTGTGAAATGTGATAGGAATTTGGATGTAATGCTGCAGCAGTTTAGTAAGTATTCTGGCCAGGCCATTAATTTTGATAAGTCAGGTTTAGCCTTTAGTCCAAAGATGAACCTAGAATCAAGAACCAAATAGGTGAGATTCTTCATATTAAGAGACTAGGATTACAAGACAAATATTTAGGTGTTCCACTGCTAATCCAAAGGAACAAACTGGAAACCTTTAGTCACCTTATAGATGCTTTTGATAATAGGCTTGCACCATGGATTTGTAAATCTGTTAACCAACCTGGGAGGACTATTTTAACCCAATCTGTGTTGGGATCACTAGCTAATCATCACTTGGTTGTTTTCCCGATGCCTAAGAAAATGACAGATAGGTTAGACTCAATTCAAAGAAGATTTTGGTGGAATAAGAGAAATGGTGGTAGAGGTCTCTATCTTAGAAATTGGGATAATGTAGCTAAACCTATTGTTCTAGGGGGTTAAATATAAAATTGACTGAGCATTTAAACACTGCCCTCTTAGATAAATTGGCTTGGAGGATGATAACTGAGTCTGATTCATTGTGGGCAATTATTCTTAAATGCAAATATTTTCCTGATACTAACCCTCTTCATGTAGTAAAAGAGATTTCTGGATCTTTTATTTGGAAAGGAATTCTTAGAGGTCTTGAAGTTGTGAAAAAGAACTACTATTGGGAGATAGGGGATGGTAGGAATGTCTCAATTTGAAAGAACAACTGGGTCCCCAATAGAGATGGCCTGGAAAATTCTCATTTTGTGTCTTGTAATATGTCTACAGTGGAACCTGAACATTTTAAACTCCCTTTTTGATTCTGCGACAGTAAATGACATTTGCGCAATTAGAATTTCGTCTACTGGCATGGATGTTATTAGGTGGACACCATCTCATAATGGATTGTTCTCTGTCAAGTCTGCTTACAGGGTAATGATTAATAATATGTATGGAAATGAACATGTAACTTTTCCATGGAAATTTTTTTGGAAAACAAGACTACCCCCTAAGATCAAACATTTTTTGTGGAAATGTATGAATGACTGTTTGCCAGTAAGGAATTTACTATCTAGACATGTTCAGGGTGTGGAGGATATATGTCCTCTCTGCAATCACAAACCTAAAACTATTGATCATCTATTATTGCACTGTCCTGTAACTGTGATCTTGTGGAATGAAGTACATGCTAACCTTGCAGGGATAATAAGTGGAAGATGTATTAAAGAGTGGATTACTACTTGGTTTGACTGTTATGCTAACAACAAAGTTTTGCAGGATAAGTTAATAATGAATGCAGGTTTTATACTCTGGCACATCTGGAAACTAGGATGTAAGATAGTTTTTGATAATGCCCAACTGCAGGTGGAAACATTTAAAAGAGGAACTCAGCAGGACTTAGCTGATTAAGATACATACGGTTACATGCATAATAGTGGTAGTAATGTGTCATCACAGATTATGACTATCACTCAGTGGAAATTGCTTGAGCATGACTATACTAAAATTAACTTTGATGGTTCTTTTACTAAAGCATATAAAATTATGGGTTGTGGACTGATTATGTTCTCTCATACAGGTGAATGTGGAGGAGCAGTTTGCATCCCAGGTATAGCTCAAGATAAGGAGCAGGCAGAGGCTATGGCAGCATTGGCAGCATTGGAAGCGATTATATGGGCAAAACAAGCGATTATATTGGCTATGGAATAGAGTCTCTGCATCTGGAGGGAGGCTGTTTGAATGTAGTTAATGCAATAAATGGTAGAGAAGGAGTTGTCAAATGGACAAATACAATATAATTTTAGATTGCAAGTCTTTACTAAACTCTTTTAGCAATTGGATCTGCACCCACATTCCTAGGAATTCAAATGGAATTGCAGATTCCTTATCAAAGGAAGCTAAGAACAAAACTAGTAAAGAATTGTGGAGTGGTGTATTACCAGATTGGCTAGAAACTCTCATTAGAGAGAAACTTGATGTAGTCTCTTTCTAGTTTCTCAATAAAATTACTCTTCCTATTAAAAAAAAAGAGTAATTTCTTTTACTTCTATTCATATTTTTTTCTTGAAGGTTCTAGACCTTTTTTTTTTTTTTTGGATATGAAGGTTCTAGACCATAATAGCAGCCTGTATCCCTATCAACATGGATTTTCTTCTCAGATCACCTGAAGATGACAATAATGATGAAGCTATCCGACTAGGAAAAAGAATTAAAACTGATGAAAACACCTACTCATCTGCTGAGATTGTATCATCTTCATCCACTGCCTTTACTGGAAACACTGCAGAGATTCAAACATATCAAAGGTGCGCAACACAAGAAACACAAGCTGGTGCGGCATCTAAAGGGAGTCAGGTAATTTCTAGCCTCAAAAATCTTTTACTCACTTATTTTTTTAGTATATTCACCGTTAAGTCTTTTCCCATTTCTTTCCCAAGCTTAACCTTTAAGATTTCTTATCTTTTCTTTGAAGTTTTGATAATTTTTGCATGCATTAATTTCTACGTCTGCATTTACCATTGTCATACTAAATATAAATCAGAACTGAGTTGCCATAATATTTTCTCCCATTTCTGTAATTCTAAATTCATTTCCATATTGCTTCTAGCTTTCCTAGCCATGAAAATCCTCTCTTGGAATGTTCAAGGATTCAAAAAAGCCAACACTAGAAATCACCATAGTGACTTGATTAAAACGCAAAACCCTGATATAATATTCTTATGTGAAACCAAAATCTGCCAAGCTAAATGTAAACCCCTCCTAAAACAGTTCATGTACCCAAACTATGAGTTTATTGAACCTGAGGGTCTTTCTGGCGGACTTGTAATCCTCTGGAAAAATGGTTTCCAATGTGATATTGTTGATGCTATCCATAACATGTTCAATCTTCTCATTCAAGATGATCCTAGTAAGCCTGAGCTCTTACTTACTTGTATGTATGGTTATAATAACTACAGTAAAAAAAAAACAGCAATGGGAATATATCCATCAAATTAGTAGGAACAATTCTAGCCCTTGGATTGTGTTAGGAGACCTCAACTTTCATTTGACCTATACTAATACTCAAACATCTTCCTCTATAGATTGATGGATTAATACTATGGTTCACAACAGTGGTCTATATGATATAGGATACATAGGGAAAAATTATACTTGGTCTAGTAATAACCTAGGTACAGGGGAAAGAAGGTCTAGAATAGACATGGCTTTAGGAAATGGAGGATGGAATTCAAACTTTCCTAATTCCAGACTTATACACTTAACTCAAGTAGGGAGTGATCATAGTCCTGTTATGCTTGTTACTGATAATTCTACTCCTACTCTTTGGAAACCATTTAAATTTTTTCTTACTTGGCTTAATGATCATAACTGCTCTACTATCATTGCTAATGCTTGGAAGAAAAGTGTGAATGGCTCTCATGGGTTTCAATTAGTTAATAAGCTCAAGAATACCAGAAGAGATCTCTATATGGAATAGATAGCACTTTGGTAATGTAAATCAGCAAGTTAACAAGTTACAAACTAAGTTGGATTCTCTTCAACAACAAGTCCAAGACCCTGGTACTCATTCTCAGATTATCAACATCAACCATGAACTAAACAAATGGCACAAGTTCAAGACTGAATTCTATCAGCAGAAATCTAGAGACTACTTCATCAAAGATATGGATAACAACAATAAGTACTTTCACACAAAGATGAATAGAATGAGAATAAGAAATAACATTGATTCCATCAAAGATCAGAACAACAACTAGCTGCAATCTAGAGATGAAATTGCTCAACATCTCACTGCTCATTTCAAGAACACAAGTACTTCAGTGGAACCAACTTTGGATGAAAGTCTTTACAATGTGATCCCTACTATCATAACAACTGAGGAAAATGCAAGTCTAATAAGATCTCCATCTCATGAAGAAATTCATTCTACTCTCAAAGGCATGGAAAATTGGAGTGCCCCTGGACCTGAAGGATTTAAAGCAGGATTTTACAAGAGTCAGTGGGAAATTGTTGGTGAAGATTTCTAATCAATGGTCACCAGATTTTTTCATACCAAGTATCTTCTCAAGCAACTAAATTAAATCTACATTTCTCTCATCCCAAAGAAAAAGAAAGCTGTTTGTGCTGCTGACTATAGGCCTATTGGCCTATGTAATACTTCATATAAGATCATCTCCAAGATTCTTGTTGGAAGAATGAAACCTTTAATGGAAAAACTTATCTCTCCATTTCAGGCTTCTTATGTCTCTGGAAGATTAATCAGTGACAACACAGTAATTTCCCAAGAAATAATACATTCTATGAAGAAGAAGAGAGGTCAAATAGGATGGATGGATTTTAATCTTGATATGTCAAAGGCATTTGATAGATTAGAATGGAGTTTCTTGATTAAGGTACTTCAGTACTTTGGTTTTTGTGATGATTTTTGTGATATGGTCTTCCAATGTATCAGTACAACCTCTCTATCAATCATGTTGAATGGATCTCCTTGTGAAGCTTTCTGTCCAACAAGAGGCATCAGACAGGGTGACCCTATGTCACCCTATCTCTTCATTTTGGCTATGGAATACTTATCAAGACACCTTATTGCTGCACAACAAGATAACAATATTAAAGGTATTAAAGTGGCTAACAATTCACATGCCATTAATCATTTGCTCTTTGCAGATGACTGCTTGATTTTTACTCAAGCAAATCTTACTTCTGTGAACAATCTTCTAGAGTTACTTCATAACTTCAGTTCACAATCTGGTCAAGTTATCAACTTTGACAAGTCTGCAGTACACTTCAGTAAGTATACAAATCCTAGTGTGGCTGAAACTTTAACTCAAATTCTTGGAGTTAAAAAGATGAATACTAAATAGAAATATCTTGGTTCTCCTCTCATTTTGGGTCATAACAAGCAAGAATCTTTCAAGCCTATACAAGAAAACTTTGAACATAGGTACTCTACTTGGAATACTACTTCATTGTCTCAAGCAGGAAGAGCAACCATGGTTAAACATGTACTTAATGCATCACCCGGTTACCAAATGGGAACATTCAAGTTACCCACCAGTCTACTCAACAAACTTACTTCAATTGAAAGGAGATTTTTTTGGGGATACAACACAAGTAGAGGAATGAATCCAATTGGTTGGAATAAAGTGTGCAAGCCTAAAGATCATGGAGGTCCTGCTTTTAGAGACCTTGAAAAACTTAATCTTGCACTCCTAAGTAAACTAGCATGGAGGATTTGTACAGAGACTGAGAACATAATGGTTCAGGTGCTTAGGGGAAAGTATTTCAATGGTGGAGATATTCTGCATCAGAAATTTGAAGCTATAAATTACTCATATACTTGGAATGGTATCACTCAAGGCTTAAATATAGTTCAGCAAAATTTCTTCATGGAAGTCAATAACGGTTCCAAAACAAGAATTTGGGCGGACAAATGGATACCAGGTATGATTGAACCACCCAGTCCAACCAATGAGCTATTCAGATTTTATGAATTTGTATCTGAACTGCTTATTCCTAACTCAAATCTCTGGAATGTTACCCTGCTGAACCAATTATTTGACAATGAAACTTCTAATATGATACAAAGATTATACATTGATCTAAGTAAGGAGGATGAAGTAATTTGGATGCCTACTAAGAATGGTTCTTTCTCAGTAAAAAGCACATACAACATGCTCACTAAAAGTCAGGGTCAAGCTCAAATAAATGGCAATATCATCACATCTACCGTTTGGAAGAATTTATGGAAATGTAATACTGCTCACATGATAAAGCTCTTTTCCTGGAAGTGCATAAGAGAACGTAACTCTACTAGGTTCAAGCTTGCCTATTATGATTCCAGCATTGAGGTTTACTGTGGAGTTTGTGGACAACAGGAAGAAATAATGGAACACTTAATCTTTCTATGTTCTCATATGCAAGATCAGTTTGGAGAGGAGTTCAGATTGATATTGAAGAAGTCAGTAGAAGATTCAGTACTGTCTCAGAATGGGTTACAAGTTGGTTCTCTAACAGGAACTATAACAATGATGAGAAACACTTGTTTAATCTCATGATAGGTATATGGGTTTTGTGGAAGGATCGCTGTGATAAAATATTCCAGGGAGTATCTCTTAATCCTTACACCTCTATTCATAAGATTAATTATCACCTTGCTTCCCATCTACATAGCTCGGGAATTTCAACTTTGTTATCACATGATCACTGCATCTCTTTATGGATACCACCTGAAGTGGGGATCCTTAAATTTAATGTTGATGCTTCATTTGATCTTGACACTAACCAATTGGGAACTGGCATCGTTTTACGCGATCATACAGGTGAATGCAAAGGCATCAGGGGAGAATATGCAAATGGAGTACTAGTGCTGAAATGGGGGAATGCATGGCGATACGAGAAGCGCTGAGCTGGGCTAAAAGAATGCCCAATGGTTCAAGTGGAGGCCGATGCAAAGCTTGTCATCCAATCAATAAATGGAGTCTCATTACTCATTCAATGGGAAAACCGAAATATCATTAAAGAGATTAAACATTTGGCTCTAAGTTTTATTTAGTGTACTTTTTCTTTCACTAAGCGTGAGAATAACCAGGTAGCTGATAATATCTCTAGGACTGTTAGAGAATCAGCTACTGGAATAAAAACAATTTCAAATTTTCCTGCCGTTTGTGATCTTCTGGTGAAGGATCAAAACAACTTTTCTATCTGATAATCAAAATTTTATGTTATCAAAAAAAAAAGACCATAATAGCAGCCCTGAACCTTCTTTTAAATTTTTTTATACAGCCAAAGCCCTATCCTCCTTAGTAGGGCCGGACTTCTTTCCAGCCCATCCCAGCCCGTCAAACCCACATAAAGATAATCCCCCTCCGGCCATCTAGTTCTTTTTTTCTTCATTTTATTCTATGATCTCTTCGTTTTTTTTTTTTTTTCGGCTCTTGTTTTCTGATCTTCGTATTCCAGATTATGATAATATAAATATGTTAATACGTTTCGGGTTCTTACAATCAAGCATTTCATAAGTTTCCAAAGCCAAAGGTAAGATTTTATTTTTTGATTTTGATTTCAATTATTTCAAGGTTTTAATTAGTTTTTGGTGTTTTAGGTTTTTTTTTCTTCACAAGTTTCAGAGGTAAGAAATTAATGTTAATGAGAAACAAAATACAGTGTGTATGTGCTCAATTCTGGATAGGAATTAGAAATACCCATTGGAATTTGTTGGAGGAAAGACATCATTTGAATTTGAGTTCCTTGTAATACTAATAATACAAGATCATCAAAACCCTATTGTTGTGTTAGAAATTAAAAATTGGGTAAGTTGCTGAAACTTGGGTTGGTGTGCATTTGTCCCTAAAGCGTAATTGATGAATGGAGTTACAATTTGAGGGGTTTAAAAGAAATTTAGGTCAGAGAACCAGTTATTTGATGCCAATCTATTGTTTGTTATATATGTTATTCGTTTGCTTTGATTTGGATACTTTGAGAAATGTATATAAGTCAGTCAACTTGACTGCTATTATCTCAGTTGATGAAATGAACTGATTGGTACTTCTGTTGTTATCTCTTCAATTGTTGTTGTCTGTTGTTACGATATAAAGTATCATGACCATAATCCTGCTTTTGCATAAAGTATGGTTTCCCATTCTCGCAGTTCCGTAGTTTCTATTGAAAAAACTAGTGCTGAAGGTAAATCCTGCTTTTGTCTCATTTGTGGACAAGTCTTTTAAATCACGGAATCACGGATCTGTGGCGCAATGGTGGCGCGTCTGACTTTACGTCAGAAGGATGCGTGTTCGATTCACGTCAGGTCCGTCCCCTGTAAGTAACCGCGTTCTACAAATACTATTGGATATAAGTATTTATTGACGATTCTTTTCGTGCCGCATACCTGCATTTTGAAAAAGATGTAACTCAGTAGGCTAGCTGAAGAGTAAGAAGAGATATGTTTAGCTTTCAGAGGTAATATCATATGCTTTTCCTATTTTGGTTCGTAATGCATCTAAATATACTATCATTTTCTGTCCATTCTCTCAACTAATAAGCTGCTAATATCGTTCTATGAATCTTCGTTGATGTAACTCATCTCTGAGATTTGTTTACATGTCTACAATTTTTGGAATTTCAGGTAACATGACCCATATATGCTATTAAACGGCATTGCACGTATCCAAAGTTGCAAGACACTCGAACGAAGAACATAAATATGGATTGATTTTTTTGCATCATCTTTGCATGTTCATCCTTACATTTTTTCATTCTTTCTTTCTCCCTCTTAATTCTCTTTCGTTATCTCTTTTTAAAGATTTAAGAACTAGAAGTAATTGTATTGTTAAACAATTTGATTGCAGAACATTGACAGCCATTATGAACAATTTGCTTTACATGCAACAAGAAGCCGACCCTTCTGACAGTAAGATTACTCTATTTGAAGCAACTGAGGATAGCAAATGAAGTGTCCCCTTTTGTTTTTGATGGGAAAGTAAGTGTACATCAACCTATGCTACATTTTAACAATTGGTGTCAGCAATTAATTCAAGCAGTTCACAAATACTTGTTTTAATCTTTGATCTGGAATATTTGCTTTTTATTCTCTGATTCTAAGCTTCGTATATTTTACTTTTTAGTTGCTAAATTTATGTGACTATATGTTTTAGTCTTCGCAGGCTTGAGCAGTCCAGTGATATATTGATTCAGGAGAATCAATCCTTTGTTTGGCTTATCAGATTTAGAGTCTGTTACCAAAACCAAGTCATCGAATTTGGATGCTCTCAAGGTAATATATTTCCTCTTTCATGTTTGCTCAAGGTGTTGTAATTACTCTTTCATGTTCGGTTTTGTTGATTTGCATGATGACATCTTGGAAATTTCCAAACTCAGCGAGACCTGTTACCCAGTCCAGTTGCCAACTTGGTACTTTAACTTACCATATTAATTAGTATTTGTGTGTGTGCGAGTGTTTTTCTGTTATCAACATGGGTACATAGGTGATCGATGTGATACATCTTTTCTGTTTATTTTTTTAGTGTTCTATTTAAGATCTGTCTCTTACGTACATATTCACTTTTGGTTTCAGGCTTCCATGCTTGAGCTGTTGATCGTGGTGCCAATTTGAGCAGTAGTGGATAAATCCCCAGTTTTATTTTGTGCCAGAAATGAGCAGTGAGGTTCGTCTTCTTTGAGCTGTGGACGTTGCTGGTACCAAAAAAATTCCCAAATCACTTTGATGTTCACATTTTAATCGAACCTACTAGGACGCTAACATGTTTGTCGTTGAGTCAATCTTCACGCATCATGCTGTATGTAGGAATATTTTTTCTGAGATCTATACAAACCCAAAAAGGATAAACAAGGGAGGTTTAGAAGCCTTCCTAGCCAAAGAGGGAGATAGTGACTAATGTGTCAGAGAAGGATGAGCCTTCCTAGCAAAAATGACCTTTGTTCTTGTGATGCATACTAAAATATGGGTACATACACGGGTTATTATAGATTTTGTCTTAATCCCTTCAAAAAGATTACGCATCACAGGCTGTGAATCCTCTGAACCTGCACCATAAGACTGTCCTCACGTTAAAAGCTCGAAATATGAACAGCCCAAAAAATATACATAAACAATGTATCTGCACTGGAAATATGGTTATAATAGTGTCTTGTTTTTGGGAGCTCTGGTTTCTCTTTCAGAGAAATATGGTTGTCTCTGACTCTCTAATAACATGCAATCTCAATTGTCTGCTCCAAAACGAGAAACGGCTACTTAATAACTTAACCATTATCTAGTTCACCTAGTTAACCTTGTTTTTCCTATATATAGATTCCCGAGGCACCAAAAGAGTTCCCTTTCAAGATTGAGGATAATGCAGGGGACAAAACAAGTATAACCTTGACTAGAGAGTATCAGGGTGAGGAGATTAAAGTCACAGTTCACGGGCCTCATTATTTCCCTAGTGATCCACCGTATGTTTACTTGTACGGAAGTGTTTCGAAGAAAAGCGGACTAACTTTGAAATTCGATGTTACCGCCTTTTCGTATGGAATTACAATCAACAGTTTTTGTGTTTGTCTCGCAACTCCTTGATAGTCTTTGATAGAAATGCTTGATCAGTATTGATTGATTGATTAATAGGTTGAGGAAAATACTTCATATGTTTTGCAGCATTGGAAGCTTAGGTATAATAGGGGCAGAGGCAGTGCAGAATTGCAAGACATCCGTGCTACAAATTCCTATTTTCATGACTGATGAAAGTTGGAAATTATAAACTGCCCCTTGACTGCGTGAAATGCAGGGATAACAAAAAAGATTTAATAGGAGATCTTTGAAATGCCCCTTGACTGCGTGAAATGCTACTATTAGTTAGTATTCACCATTAATGATTGAGTATTCATCGCTGCGATATTAGGTTGTTTTCGTGATTCTTAATACTTTAATTATGAATTTATATCCTACTTATTTTTTGGTTATATAGCTCTAAGTGATTATTTTTTGGAATTCAAGATCCTCAAATGGTTAAATTGTCCTTTTCTGTCTGACAAAGAAAAACAGATGGCGTACACATGTTCGTATAGGTTGATGAAAAGGGTAATGTCCTTCACGTGAAATCCATATGAAATTCATATTGGGGGGGTGGGGTGGGGATCACCAAAAAGGTAAACACCTGGAACATTGGTCCCAGCTCATATAATCCAAACAAATCTTGTCTTTGGTGTAGTTTTTTTGTTATTTCTGGATAGTTATAACTTGTTGTTTCCAAAAGCTTCCAAATTCCTCTCCATCATCCAGCAGCTAGCATGCAGATTCATTTACTTTGGTAAGGTTCTCACTTCTACTCATCTACTCAGCTGTCTGTGTACGTAAGTGTATATTTTAGTAATACAACTCTCGTAGTTTCTCTCTTGCTATTTTTGGAATTCCTCTCTTTGTATTTTTAGTTTCAACAATTCAAAGTCATCTCTTTACTTACTAAGCCAGTACTCTTTTATTGAAAATGAGCTTTGGGATCATATAAATTTTCTTTTTTTCTCTCAAAAAGTCTCTTCTTTTATACAATTTCTCATCGTGGGGGTATCTTAGAAATTCATTTCCTAAGCTTTTTAATCCACGGAGATTTGTGTGCTATTTCTTTGTTTCTTGTTGTTGGATTCTTTGGAATAGAGTTGAATAGAGAGATATATACAATTTGGAGATGTCTTCGTCTAGGCCTATTCTGTCATCTTCGAGCAATTCATCAAGCAGATTGAAACGTACTGCTAGGATCATAGCTCAGACCAAAATAGATGCTAAGCTCAATTCTGAGTATGAGGAATCTGGAGGTACTTCTTTTGATTACTCTAGATCAGTTACTCTAACCTCTGATCAACACACACTTGATCAAAACCAACAACCACCTAGGTCTGATAAAGTTACTACTGCATACCTCCAGCAACTCTTGAAATTAAAACTTATTCAACCCTTCGGTTGTTTATTAGCCATAGATGAAAAAACACTCAAAGTCATTGCTTACAGTGAAAATGCACCTGAAATGTTAACCATGGTCAGTCATGCTGTTCCAAATGATGTCGGCCATACTCCTACTCTTGGCATTGGTACTGATCTTAGAACCCTTTTCACTACATCAAGTGCTTCTGCTCTTTACAAGGCTTTGGGGTTTCGGGAGGTTTCGTTATTGAATCCAATCTTAATTCACTGTAAGACTTCTGGAAAGCCCTTCTATGCGATTCTGCACAGAGTCACTGGTGGCTTGATTATCGATTTCGAGCCGGTAATGCCTAATGAAGTTCCCATGACTGCTTCTGGTGCACTACAGTCGTATAAGCTTGCTGCCAAAGTGATTGCAAGGTTGCAGTCTCTGCCCAGTGGAAGTATGGAAAGGTTGTGTAATACGGTGGTTCAGGAAGTGTTTGAACTTACTGGTTATGATAGAGTGATGATTTATAAGTTTCATGAGGATGAACATGGTGAGTTCGTTGCTGAGGTTACGAAACCTGGTCTAGAATCTTACCTGGGTTTGCATTATCCAGCCACAGACATTCCTCAAGCTGTTCGATTTTTGTTTGTGAAGAACAGAACTCGCATGATATGTGATTGCCGGGCCAAGCATGTGAAGGTCATCCAGGATGATAAATTACCATTCGATCTCACCTTGTGTGGTTCGACACTTCGAGCTCCACATATTTGCCACTTGGAATACATGAAAAACATGGATTCAGCTGCGTCTTTGGTTATGTCGGTTGTAATTAATGACGGTGATGAGGAAGGACAAAGTGGTTCTGGGTCTGCACAATCACGGAAGCGGAAAAGGCTTTGGGGACTAGTCGTGTGTCATCACACAACTCCAAGATTTGTTCCTTTTCCTTTAAGGTATGCCTGTGAGTTTTTAACTCAAGTGTTTGCCGTCCATGTTAGCAAGGAGTTTGAATTGGAAAAGCAGATGGTCGAAAAGAACATTTTACGTACACAGACACTCTTGTGTGATATGTTAATGAGAGATGCACCTTTGGGTATTATATCACAGAATCCTAATGTTATGGACCTTGTAAAATGTGATGGTGCTGCACTGCTTTACAAGAATAAAATCTGGCGTCTTGGAATGACACCAAGTGATTTCCAGATACGCGATATTGCCTCTTGGCTAACCGAGTATCACGCGGACTCCACAGGTTTGAGTACAGATAGTTTATACGATGCAGGGTATCCCGGGGCTCTCTCACTTGGTGACACAGTTTGCGGGATGGCTGCTGTGAGAATAACCTCAAAAGATATGCTTTTCTGGTTCCGATCTCACACTGCTGCAGAGATTCGATGGGGTGGGGCTAAGCACATTCCAGGCGAGAAGGATGATGAGAGAATAATGCACCCTAGATCTTCGTTCAAGGCATTCCTTGAAGTGGTTAAGACAAGGAGTCCACCTTGGAGGGATTTCGAGATTGATGCTATTCACTCTTTGCAGCTAATCCTCAGGAATGCTTTCAATGAGATGGATGCTAAGGATGAAAATCTCACTGTGCTAATCCATTCGAAGCTCAATGATCTTAAACTTGAAGGGATGGAGGAATTGGAGGCGGTGACAAACGAGATGGTCCGTTTGATTGAGACTGCCACGGTGCCGATCTTGGCTGTTGATCTTGATGGACTAATTAACGGGTGGAATACAAAAATTGCAGATTTGACTGGTCTGCCTGTTGATCGAGTAATTGGGCAGCATTTGCTCACACTTGTGGAAGATTCTTCGGTTAATGCGGTCAAGAAGATGTTGCACTTGGCTCTACAGGGTATATTTTTAAGATCATTACACCTGCATATTTTGGTGGTGATATTAATATGACTAATTCTCTTATACCGTCTTCGTTGACCAGGTAAAGAAGAGCAAAATGTTCATTTTGAGATGAAAACTCACGGTTCTCGGAAAGATTGCGGGCCCGTCAGCTTAGCTGTGAATGCTTTCGCGTGCAAAGATATTCGGGAAATTATTGTTGGGGTTTGTTTTGTGGCACAAGATATGACCACTCAAAAGACGGCCATGGACAAGTTCACTCGGATTGAAGGAGATTATAAAACAATTGTGCAGAATCCAAGTGCACTTATACCTCCTATATTTGGCACAGATGAATCTGGCTGGTGCTCTGAGTGGAATCCAGCAATGACCAAGTTGACTGGGTGGAGCCGGGATGAAGTGATTGGTAAGATGCTACTAGGAGAGGTTTTCTGTAACCATATGGGATGCTGTCGTCTCAAGAACCAAGAGGCGTTTGTGAACTTCGGGGTCATACTCAATAACGCAATGATGGGTGAAGAAACCGAGAGAGTTCAGTTTGGGTTTGTAGCGCGAAATGGGAAGTGTGTAGATTGCTTGCTCTCCATTACCAAGAAAGTGGACGCAGAGGGTACTGTAACAGGACTCTTTTGCTTCCTGCAGACTGCTAGTCAAGAACTGCAACAAGCACTTCATATCCAACGTATATCCAAACAAACTGTAATTAAAAGAGTGAAGGAGTTGACGTATATAAAGAGACAGATAAGGAATCCTCTCTCGGGGATTATCTTTTCCAGAAAAATGATGGAGCGAACTGAATTGAATGATGAACAGAAGCAACTTTTGCACACCAGTATGCACTGTCAACGCCAACTGAATAAAGTTCTCGATAAAACTGATATTGAGAGCATCATGGATGGGTAAGTGAGTCAGTGAGATAAGTCATGTCGTTTATTGCACAATGAACACTATATTCTGTTGCATTTACTTCATTCTTGATGCGTAGATTTGTGAATTGTTAAGATGTGGTTAACCTCTAACTTCAGTAGTTCATTAAGATGCTAAAATTCAGATTACGTTTGAACGCTTAGTATAACAACAATGCTTTATTGCTGGGATTGAACAGATTTCTCATGTTGAAAGTGGGTGAATATAAACTTGCTTACCTTTGATTTATGTAAGTCTGATGCTACTTTTGTTTCGCTGCTATTACCAGTTACTTGGATTTGGAAAAGGTTGACTTCACTCTGCAAGAAGTGTTGCATACTGCCATAAGTCAAGTTATGATTAAGAGCAGTGGAAAGGGTATCCGCCTTACTCATAGTATATTGGAGGAGATCATGTCTGAAAGACTCTACGGAGACAGTATGAGGCTTCAACAGATCCTGGCTGATTTCCTATTGGTTTCTGTGAACTACACTCCAAATGGCGGTCAGCTTAATATTACTGTCAGTATGACCAAAGATAGACTGGTAGAAAGGGTTCATGTTGCTCATCTAGAGCTCAGGTATTAATTCTGGCAGACACCTATTTGTTATTTTCTTCATATTTGCTTTCCTTCGATTTTGTATTAAGTCACTCCCTAGTTACTGAAATAAGCATAATAGAATTTTACTGGCTTTACTCCAATATCGCGTCAAGTCAGGCCTCTAAGTTTTTCATCCAAAGCCTAATGAATATGTGGGTTAAAATAGCTAGCTATTAACTTACAAGATGCATATGAAGGGGATGCACTATGTTCGTGTTTGTTATATCTGCAATTTCGCTTTGAAGTTCTCAAACTTTAATTTTTTACCTTTTGGAAGAATCACACATCCGGGAGATGGGGTACCTGAAGAGCTGCTGAGTGAGATGTTTGAAGACTACACTACTGGTCATGAGACAGAAACTCCACCCGTGGTTTCAGAAGAGGGGATTAGCCTGTTGGTGAGCCGGAAGTTGTTGAGGCTCATGGACGGTGATGTGCAGTTTCTGAGAGAAGTGGGGAAGTCATCTTTCATTATATCACTTGAGCTTGCTACTTCCACTCCCAAAAAGTAGACCCAGGCCTCTTCCTCGAGCTCTAATCAGTCAGTTTCACCCATCTATGTACCATCTGTGTTAGTTTCCAGGAATACTGATGCAGTGCAGGATTAGGAGATAGTGGTGCTGGTTAAAGAGTTTTATCATTTCTGCTTCTGTATTGTTAATGATGTGTGAAAAACTTTTGTGTGTTGTCTGTCTTCTGCACTTGTTGTCTATAAATAAGGTTTCTATTTTATATACATGTTATTTTTATTTTGAAATTTTGATTTATTTTTATTTTGGTAGCACAATGGCGGAGCTAGAAAATGAATGTTCGGGTGGCTTGAAAACAAATTGGCCAGACCTGGGCTGGCTTAAGCCTGTTGTTTAAGCTTGATTTTTTTAAACCAAACACAACTACACTATAAAAAGTAAGTTTTTCTGGACTTTGATCCAACCCAAGTCACTATATATAGTTCCGCCCCGAGCATAGAACATTCAAACCCCAACCTCGCCTATGAGGGGGCATAAAAATCATCAGACCACTCGAGGGTTCTCTTATCGTAGAGAACCATCAAGTGGGATGTATAAATGTCAAAACCTAAAAGAAGATTTGAAAACAAACTTACAAAATCTAAAAGAATTTTTTTTGGGATGTCTAAATGTGAGCTGACACATTACCCATATAAATAGAACCATTTTTTTTGGGACCATGTTTTTTTTTTTTGAGGGGACCATGATTTCAATTTTAGAAGGACCTTTAGAAGTAAAGTGAAGCCCCCGTATCCACATATTTTAGTTAATGACCAAAATGTTCTTATATTATTTTATTTTATTTTTTAAAAAATAATATTTTTTATCAAAAAGTTTTTCAAAATTTTAAATTTTAATTTTTTTTTAATTAGCTTTGGTTCGACAAGTATAAAATTCACAAGTATTTTTCTCGCAAACCCTTTAGCTACATGCAAATTCGGAGGTATTTTCCCACAAACCTGTTGCTTTTAATTTGTGTTTGAATGAGAAAAGCGATTAGAAATCATCAAATTAGGTTTGAAATGTTAATTACTGAGTATTGTTCGGTTAGGAGTAGTTTAAACAAGCCCTAATTTTCCAACCGAACTCCCTACAACATAGAACACCAAGAACTCGTCGGTTAGAATGAAAAATTTCCTTGCAAACCGAACTCATAGTTCGGTGCGTTCGAAATTTTTTAGAAATTTTGTACCTGAAGTTCGGTTCTTTCGCAATTTTTTTTAGAATTTTTTTACTTAACCGAGCTCCTATCTGAATTTTTTTTACTTAACCGAGCTCTTAGAGAGCCGATCTGAGCAGGGCGGCGCTCAAGGGGAAAAAGTTTTCGTCGCTGCTATTTTTTTTAGGTTTTAGGAGAGATGTATATGGCTGACAAAGTTTATTAACAAAAGATGTAAATGGCTTGAAAATAGTTACAAAAATAGTTTTTATCCAACAAACTAAGAACGCGTTTGGATATAAGAAGCCAGAAATAGAAGTTAGAAGCAGAAATATATTGGTTCACAAAAAATTGATAATTTTACTTATAAAAGTAGTTATGATATTTCATATAATGAGATTAATTTCTTGCTTTTTGACTAGTAGAAATCGAAAGGATTTTTTCTGGATGTATATCCAAACAAAAGGTAATAGAAATTCATATATCTTGGGATAGAAATTCATATATCTTGGGAATGCAGTAATTGCAAAATACAATCAACTTCTCCTTTGGTCAGCTATGGCATGGCAGTGGAATTACCTGGCTCCATGTCATAAACCGACTCCTCTGATAAACATAAACATACACAAACAAAATATATTTATGGACTCTGAAATATATGAAAATTAGACTTATGTGAAAGTTCCAAAACTGGACGTTTTTTTTTTTTTTTTTAATGAGTAAAAGAGAGAGTATACTGTATAATAAATGACACAAGCTTTGTGCAAGTGGACACAACTGAAAGAGAACGAAAAGCCCAAAAAAAAAAGTAATTCAATATGCTTCATTTGCCCGTAACTTATGTAAGTACTTTGATATAGGTTGCGGAAAGGTGAAGATGATCGGTGTTGTTGAATGTATCTTCAAACTACCTTGCTCCAAACACCCTATTATATTGTGCCCGTGAATCTAGAGGATATCATTGCCTGACCTTTTTTCTTTTTCCATAAATACTTAGGTACCAGAGTTAGTGGCATAAGTACTGCCACTACTCCTACGATTAGATCCCCTTCCAGATGTACCAGCAAATATTTTCCCCCTTCCAGATGTACCAGCAAGTTGTAGCAAAAGTGTTACTAGATAGATTGGGGTTGTCTGTGATGAACTAGGCATTGAATCAATGAAGGAATTCTGTGATGGAATTAAATATTCCATGATTTGATCCCAAGAGATGGTGCCAGACAGTGGTTCCAGGTCGGCAATTTAAGAAGACATGTGCCATATATGATTTTCTCTCCACTATTGCACAACTTGCACATATAATCAACATAGTGAAGAATGATGGCAGTTTTATTATTTGTAGGGAGTATCCATGGGAACATTTACAAATAGGAGTCATTCCCATATAAGGATTCTATCTTAGCTCTGTAGATGAATTTTACAGTAAATTTTCCAGACTCTGTCAGGTTCCATTGAACTTGGTCCTCTTCACCGGGATGGGCATCATGGAAATAATTATCGTGGCTTCCTCGGGATTGATGTATCACACTGGGGTTTTCCATCACCATTGTACAAGAGGAGGTGTTCAACAAACAGAAGATCACTGACAATTATCAGTTTTAGTCAGCTGGGTGGTAATTGGGATCTTAACAAGTGTGCTTTATGCTTTCGAACCTTGAAACAATTCATTTGTTAGATGCTAGCTGTGGATGTTGCAATGCTGATGAGAGTTTGCCTTCCTGCTGGGTTGATGGGACCATTTTTCCAACTTGTCAATCTGATCATGAGTTTGTCAGCACAAGGTTTGAATTCCCATACAATTGCTGATAAGATTATTTTTGTTCTCATCAGTATTGTGGCCCAGTCCTGTTAGTGAGTTCTTGGCATGTCATGATTTAGGTTTGTGGTGCGCAGTTCTATTAGTGAGTTCTTGTTGTTTCAGGTGGTCTTAGTATTACAATTAATTTTATTGCGGAATTTATGGCTACCATCTGTGTATTGGAATGGGCTATGTAGCATCAAAAATTCCCTGATGTTGTGACAAGTTTCGAACTCAGATCGTTAATATGATCACCTAACAACTTTATCATTATATTATAATGTCATTTACCACTTAAGCAAGCTTATTGTGAGATAATTTTTTAGCAGATTTTGTTTTGCAAAAAGAAAGAAAAAAAATCATTTTGTAAGGGCATGATTCAAGTAATTTGTCTATCTAAAGACTTAAAGGCCTAGACAAATAAAGCCACCATATTGAATGGTGAGGAAACCCTTGCTTCCTATTGGTCGAAATATACCTTTTTTGAGTTGTTGTGAAACGAGCGTTTTGGTGAGGACATTTGGCAATGTATGATTGGTTTAAAAAAAAATAGGAAACCAAATAATAAAAAGAAACCAAATTCAATTTGAAATTCATGACGTCACAATATTTAGGTGAAGAACGTATAATTGGTTGTAAAATTATAAACTCAAAAAGAAAAACCTAACGTACCGTGTTTGGAATTTTATGGAAGTCCAAATTTAATCTGGGAATCGAGTAATTACTATATTATTACGACTCTTTTTCCAAATTAATATATAAAAGGGGGAATAAATCCACGTACTTATGCGAAAATAAAAGGAAAAATAAATAAAATCTACACACCTAATAAAAAATGCATCGCCATGGGGATGGGCGATGCCCCGCGCACACGAAATCAAAAATTCATTGCCACGGGGCGTGGCGAAGCCCCGCGCACACTAAGTAAAAAAATAAAAAAAAATCTACACATATTCTCCACCTATTTAATGTATTTACTCCATCACCCCAAATCAAAAATGCATTTCCACAGGGCGGGGCGAAGCCTAACTAGCACACCAATATTTAGGTGAGGACACTTGGCAACGTATAATTGGTTTTAAGATTATAAATTTAAAAGGAAAACCTAACTTACCGTGTTTGGGTTTTATGGAAGTCCAAATTTAATCTGGGAATCGAGTAATTACTATATTATTTATCAATTTTTTTTTTACAAATTATTAATATATAAAAGGGGGAATAAATCCACAAACTTATGTGAAAATAAAAGGAAAATTAAATAAAATCTGCACACCACATAAAAAATTCATCGCCACGTGGTGGGGTAAAGACCCGCGCACACCAAATAAAAAATGCATCGCCATGGGGAGGGGCGATGCCCTGCACACACCAAATCAAAAATTCATTGCCACGGGAGGGGCGAAGCCTCGCACACACTAAAGTTAAAAAGATAAAAATAAATAAAATCTGCGCATATTCTCGACCTATTTAATATATTTGCTCCGTCACACCAAATCGAAAATACATTGCCACAGGACGGGGCGAAGCCTTAGCACACCAAATCAAAAATGCATTGTCACGGGGAGGGGCGAAGCCTAGAACACGGAATCAAAAATGCATTGCCACGGGGCGGGGCGAAGCCCCGCGTACACAAAGTTAAAAGGAAAAAAAAAATATCTACACATATTCTCCACCTATTTAACGTATTTTCCCCATCACACCAAATTAAAAATACATTTCTATGAGGTGAGGAGGGGCCCGTGCACACCGAATCAAAATGCATCCCCACGAGGCGGGGCGAAGCCCCGTGCACACCAAGTTAAAAATAGTAATACGCCCAATGTGAAGCACGGGCACAAACCTAGTAGATTATAATTTTCCGATTGTAAATATTTTAGATTTACTAGGAGTATCTTTTGGGCTTGGTTTTTTCGTCTTCAGCTTTTTCGTCTTTTTTTTGGGCTTATTTCTGGAAGCACTCTTTTGGAACCCTGTTTTAGGGCATACCAAAAAATTTCAAGGCATACAAAATAGTTTTCCCATCCTAGGTGACCTTATAAGGGGTTTCTATTGGGTAACTCAATTACCTAAATACCCTTGAACCTAAAATAAAAAAACAACAAACAAAAAATGTTTTTATCCTAAACATGTCTTCTTCTTCCTCCACCCGAACCACCTCCCTTCTCTCTCAGAATTTTTTTTCCATCGCCGTGATTAATTGTCGATTCGTGAAAATTTGATCGTCAATTATATTGAACTATATAATGGATCATATAAAGAAAAAAGTAGACGTCAGGCGTTCTAAATCCTCTTCTAATCCATGAATTGAAGAAGAAGAACCGATTGAAGATAAAGGTGTAAAAACTATAATTGAACTAGAAATTGAATCGGAAATTCAACCATTTGAAGCTCCAACTCCTAAAATGAGGATAAGAAGGTATTTCCTACAAACCCAATGTCTTATTTGTTGTTTTTCATCGATTGAATGGGTTAAATTACTAAAAAATTAAGGTTTTTGACGGTTATAGTAGTGGGTTCGGCTGATAATTGAGTAGAGTTTTGAGCCGAACTGTTCTTGAATTTTCACCCTGAAAGTGTCTATGAACAGTTCGGCCTATCAGTAAATATCAGTTTTTAGCCGAACCCCAAAATGTGTATTAAATTAACTTTTATTTTTAAATCTAATAGGTGTTTGGCTAATATTATATTCAATATACAAGCCAAACCTAAAAGATATATGATTCGGATGATTCGATATTAAGTAAATGAGTCGAACCAGAAAAGTGTCAGTTTCGGATAATACCTTGCCAACCTTTCCCGGCTGAACCTGAGAAGTGAAATTTACCCCAGGTGCATGGTTGTCAGGTTCGGCTGACTCGATTAGATAAATTTCAAGCTGAACATCTCTCTGTAAACACTTCAAAAATATAGATTTGCAGGCTCTAGGTTCGGCTAGATCGTGCTGGTGAGTTATCAGCCGAACTTTCTCTTTGCAGACTCAAGTCTTTCGATCTTGTTTTGGCCATAACTTTTTCGTCCGATGTCGGAATGACCTCATTCTTTTTGCGTTGTGTTTGTATTTTCATTCCCTTAAAGTTAAAGATAATATCTCCTTGATTTTAATTAGTTGAATTTGGACCTTGGTATTCTCCATCTGTAGACTTCACTTTCTTAGCACTTTAGTAATTTCCACTTTTTTTGTTTGATTCATCCTATGAAAAGGATGCACAATAGAAAACATATGTAATAAGAAGCCTAAACCCTAAATGTTTATGAATTTAAATGTTTTATGGAAAATCAGTAACTTGTTCGCTTGATATGATTTTTTGAATATGAGCCGAACTTGGAAAAATATATGGTTCGGCTGATACGATATTTAGAGTGAAAACCGAACCTAACTCTCAAGAGAAGGTTCGGATTGTAATGAAAATTTCTTATTAGCCGAACATTTAACTAGTAAGTAGGTCGGAAGTTACAAACTATAAGTTCGGCCAATAACTATTGTATTTCGAGTAAGCCGAACTGTTCATCTTCGGTAGTATACAAGTTAGGATCGGCTGATAGTTTCAAGCCGAACCTATCTCTGGTTTGCCGAACTTGGGTGAAAAAAATAAATTTTTTGATGATTTCAACCTACAAAAATGAAATTAAACATAATCTGGAAGTATACTTGTGTGTTGTTAGCATTGGGTTTATCATCGTTGTATTCATCTTCTGGATTTGGCTCAAAAAATACAAGCTTTTCCTCACTACCCCTTCTTCTTCTTCTCCGAAAAAAAATGTAACTTTTTTTTCTTCCCCTAAAATTTTCATCAACACAAACTTTTATAATTTAATTATCTTAATCACTAAACATTAAACACTAATCAAAATTATTCATTATTATTAACACTAATACAGAAAGGGTAAATTTGCCATTACCAAAAATATTTGGTTAAGGGGATATTGGATTTACTATTTCCAACCCGTTTTTGTCTTTATTCAGTATGCCCTGTAATTTTCTTGTCTGCCCTCCTCTTTTGGATGTAAATTAACCTAGCATTTTTAGGGGTGAACCCAAAAGAATTAGGAGGGACACAAAAGGACAAAATAGGTCATCATCGGAAGGTTAATCCATAATCGGGAGATAACTTTATAATCCCATTTTTTTAATGGCCAAACTACCCTTTACAATTGGTAGATAACTATACAATTGGTAGTTAATCCACAATCGGGAGTCAATTTAGTTTATATAGCTTCCGAATATAAAGTATCCACAAAATAAAATCCTCTATCTTTTGAGTTTTGATTATCCCATAATCGGTAGTAAATAAAGTTATCTTGACTCCCGATTAAAGTAGACTTTTGGCAAATATCCTACCATAATCGGTAGTCAAGATAGTTCATATAACTAGCGAATATAGAGTAGCCCCAAAATGAGATTTTGCAAAAATTCACTTTTTTTGAATTTTGGTTGAGCCTACAATCGGTAAGAAATGAAGAGTTATCTTGACTTCCGATTATACAATGGCTCTCTTTGCAAATATCCTACCATAATCGGTAGTCAAGATAGTTCATATAACTACCGAATATAGAGTAGCCCCAAAATGAGATTTTGCAAAAATCCTCTTTTTTTGAATTCTGGTTGAGCTTATAATCGGTAGTAAATGAAGTTATCCTGACTTCCGATCAGAGACGGAGGGACGTAGGGACAAATGGGGTCCACCGACCCCACTTGATTCTGAAATCCCACAAATTTAGGTGTATAAATTTTGTAATTTATATGTTTTGTTGGGGAAAATATGTTTTATAAAATTGAATTTGTATTTTTAATGGGATCAAAATCATAAATCTCATATAAAATCAATAAAAATTCATCAAATTTACAACATATAAACACAAAAACGGTCTAGATTACTATATCTAATTTAACTAAAGTATTTTATTATTTGATTTTCACTTAGTTAATATTAAAAAGTCAATAAAAATGCCAAAAAAAAATTGAGCGGCCTTCGGCCTCATACCAGCTAGCATATACAAAATTTTATCATATGATTTTGCCCCCACTTGAGAAAAAATCTGGCTCCGTCACTGCTTCCGATTATACATTAGCTCTTTTTGCTGAATTCCTACCATAATCGGTAGTCAAAATAGTTCATATAACTACCGAATGTAGAGTAGCCCTAAAATGAGATTTTGCCAAAATCCTTTTTTTTCTGAATTTTGATTATCCTATAATCGGTAGTAAATAAAGTTATCTCGACTCCCGATTCAATTATTCTCGAGAATTAAATGACTGTGATGCAGTGGACTGAAAACCAGAAAATAGTTGTGTCGAAAATAAGTATTTTCATCATATTTTGTCTTTTTGTGTCGCCCCAAATTTCTTTGGGGTCGTACCTAAAAATGCTAGGTAAATTAAAGCTTTTGTTTTTTTGTTTTTGCTTTTTTTGGTTTTTTTTCTCTAAGAAAAAGCACGTGGAATTAACAACTTTGAGTCAAACAATTTTCTAAAAACAGCACCAGACTACCTATGATTACGGATACGATTATAGGGCATTCTAAACTTAAATAACACATGCAAAGCACCAACAGCATTGGACTTGGTCACTTGGTCATGGAATTCTCCTCTTATCTCTGCAAATTAGGTGCACATTTCATGATCAAGTAAATATATATATACAGATGGACATAGATTTGAAAACAAAAAACCAAACCAAAAAAAAAAGTCCAAACTTAAGTTAATGAAAAATGGCACAAAACGGTGTCCTCCTAATAATCTTGTTTCTTCATTCTAATCTACTTCAAATAATACCAGGAGTGATTTCACTTAAGGTAACTCCATTTCCATCAGATCCAGCTGCTCTACATACATGGGAATCCAGTAATATACTTCCGTTTAGTGCACGCGCCAACGATCCCGAACTTGATCCTGCTATCAAACAAGCAGAGACAACCCCTGTAAAAATACTGGTAACAAAAGATGGGTCCGGCCAGTTCAAGACTATAACTGAAGCTGTTAATAGCATCCCTGAACGGAACACTAAAAGAACGATTATCGTTATCGGTCCTGGAACTTACGTAGAGAAGATTAAAGTACCAAGATCAAAACCATTCGTTACGTTTTACGGAGAGAAGGCTAATGATATGCCGAAGCTTACATTTAATGGTGATGCAGCCAAGTATGGAACGGTCGATAGCGCAAGTGTCATAACCGAGTCGGATTATTTCATGGGTGTTAATATAATCTTTGAGGTGATGAGTCTTTGAAAACACCATTTCTCTAATAAATTTTCTTTGTCATGCACAAATTTTCCCTATTGGATGAATTTACCCCAAGCTTGTTACATTTGTGACATTCATATTTTAAGATGATCATGCCGCTATTGCCAGGGAAATCTCATTAGTTGGCTTGAGGCAAATGCAATCCATGAATGGTGTACGCTAACCGGGATGATTATGTTATTACACTTTTGAATTTCAGAATTCATCGCCTCCCCCTGATGGAATAAGAAAAGGAGCTCAAGCAGTTGCAATAAGGATCTCGGGGACCAAGTCTTCCTTCTTCAATTGTAAATTTTATGGCTACCAAGACACTATATGTGACGATAGGGGATTGCATTTTTTCAAAGACTGTTTCATTGAAGGAACAGATGATTTCATCTTTGGAAGTGGTACATCCCTCTATTTGGTATATCTATCTAACTCTCAACTCATCTTCACATGCATGGAAGCGACTCATGCAATGTACATTAACAAGTTAAAAATGTTTGATGTCTATGTTCATGTAATTAACATTTGGTGTAGAAAACGACATTACATTCGGTGTCTAAAGATAAGGCTGGAGTGATCACTGCACAAGCAAGGGAAAAAGCAGATGATACGGGATACGTCTTTGTACATGCTACTATTCAAGGTAGTGGAGCTGGTAATACAGTCCTGGGAAGGGCATGGAAGCCATATGCCAAGACTATTTTCGTTTACTCATCCATGGACGACTCTGTGAAACCTGAAGGATGGGACAATCATAGAGACGCTAAAAACGATAAGTATGCAATTTAAAACCATTTGACAAAAAAAAATTTTTTTGCATCAAATGATTCATTTCTGTAACAATGTCAAACGTTTTTTTTTTTCCCTCGTAGGACTGTGTATTTTGCAGAATACCATTGTACGGGTCCAGGGGCGAGCACGTCAGGACGGGCAACATTTACAAAAATGCTAACAGACCAAGAAGCAAAACAATACTTAGACATTGAATATGTCAAGGGTTCAACATGGATTACAGCTCCTCCCGTGGTTTAAATGCAGAATTATACTCCCTCTGTTTTTGGAAAAGTGAAAATATCTCTTTCCCAGAATTGGAGGGAGTAGTTCTTTATCCTTTACTTCTTGTGTCTGAATTTTTTTTTTCCTCCGTATTGTGTAACTAAAATGGTTTATGTTCTTGTTGTTCGAGTTATAAAAATAATGAAGGAAACATCCCAGCCCATTAAAGGCTTTTAGAAACAAAAGATTTAACCCTAGAAAATAAAGCTACATAGATCTAAAAATCTATGCAAATAATGAAAATATCTTTACATGCCATAGCAATTAATTTCTTATATATCCTAACTAAAATACTGAAAAACAACCAAAACTACTCCAAACTAACCATAAGTGCGTTTCTTCAAGAAGTGCCTAAGAACAACCAGTACGCCGCTCTCTTTCCTCTGTTTCTGCCATGTTTTTACGCCCTACATCAATAACCTACGCATAAATCCTTACCAATAACCTCCTTTGTGATTGATTAACAACAGCCTATTATTAGAAAACAACCTCATAAATTTCTATCTTACATCCAAGTTTAGTAAACCAGTTTATAATTATCACAAACCAGCCATGAAAATGGATATTTCTCTCCAGATTATAAATAGCTTGTGAAAATCGATCCTACGTACATTTGGAACAAAACAGACCAAGAAAAATGAAGAACTACATTGTTCTTGCAATATTTGTGAAAACCATTTTTCTTGGTCTTTTAGTTCCTGTTTTTTCATTTTCTTTAGCACCTATCCCAAGCGATCCAGCAAGTTTGAGCAGATGGGCACAAGCAAATCTTGTTTCAGTCAGAGATCGTAAAGGTGATATATCAAATCTTGATCCAGCTCTTGTATCAGCTGAGAAACATGTAGTCGTAATCAAAGTTCGTAAAGATGGTTCAGGCCAATTCAGAACGGTGACTGATGCCATAAAGTCGATCCCGAAAGCGAATACCAACCGTACAATCGTTTGGATTGGTCCTGGTGTTTATAAGGAAAAGATTACGATAGAAAGAGATCAACCATTCGTTACATTGTATGGAGATGCAAACGATATGCCAACCCTGACGTTTGATGGTACCGCGAGACAATATGGTACCGTTTTCAGTGGTTCTGTTACAATTTATTCTGAGTACTTCATGGCTGTGAATATCATCTTCGAGGTGAGTTTTTCAAGCTTAGAACGGTAAGATTTCGGGTTGTGATACGTTTTTGTTGCCTGACTTCTCTTTTCATTTGGTACTTTATTAGAATTCATCACCAATGCCAAAAATGGGAACAATGGATGGTCAAGCAGTAGCAATGACAATCGCCGGGGACAAAGCTGCATTCTACAACTGCAGGTTCAAAGGCTTCCAAGACACTCTATGCGATTTACATGGAAATCACTTTTTCAAAGATTGTTATATTGAAGGCATGGCTGACTTCATTTTCGGAGACGGAAAATCAGTATATCTGGTATCTTATCTATCTCTCTATCTCTTTAATTCTTTTGCAAAATGGTCATAGGATACGAGCTTATGCTCATTGCGTTTAATGCAGAATGCGGAGATACAAGCAGTTTGGGACCAAGGAGGAGTTATAACCGCGCACGGAAGGACATCAGAATCTGAAACAACTGGATTTGCATTTGTGCATGGTTCAATTTCTGGTGTCACTACTGGTAAAACATACTTAGGCAGGTTATGGAGAGATTGGGGGAAAGTCGTATTCCTTTACGTAGACATGGGAGCATGCATCCATCCTGAAGGCTGGAGTGATAATGGGAAAACCGCAGTTGATAAGACAGTATATTATGGAGAGTACATGAACAAAGGTTCGGGATCAAACTTGTCAGGCCGAGTAAAATACGCCCAGAAATTAACCGATGCAGAAGCAAGACCATTTTTGGATCTCAATAACCTCAATGCTTCAACTTGGCTTCTTCCTCCTCCCCGCCTTGTATAACATGTAACCCGCGGCTACAAATGATGCATGATCGCTTGTTTTATCACCTTTGTACGAACCATGACTTTGTTAATTGCAATAATATGTCTTTTCTTTTCATTGTGAACATAAGAAAACGTTAATCGAAAACAAAGACATTTTGAGCTATCCCTTTAATTTGTTCGCAAATCACTTTCTCCCATAACGTGTACACTATATATGCGAAACAAGAAGAAATCAAAACTTGGTCAGTAAAAAAGAAATGTTATGCCAAAATTGGCTAAAGCTTCTTAATAGGTAGGTCCGAGTATACATATGCACATATCGTATGGTCTATGCAATTATTCCAACTTTGTTATTATGTATCCCTGCTGACGGAATATCGAAAGACACTTTCAGAGGCTAAAACATGACAACCTGACCCTATGCTTACATATGATGTTTACCCATAATAAGCAAACCCAACTCTATGATTAACATCTCTTAGGTACCCTTACATTGTCACTGATTGTCAAGGTTATCGGACAAAAAGTATTTTTCATACGTTTTACTTAAAAATCAAGTAGCAAAAAGAATTACATCGTATTAGTTCTTTATCAAATAAATAAATAATAATAATAATAATAAAGAATTACAGCAATCTGTTCAATTAATGTATTAGTATGTTGTTGGAGCTTAGTTTGTTAGGCTTCCAATTAGTTAATGTAATACTCTTTATCCAATAATAAAAAAAAAAATAAAAAAAATAGTTACATCGTATTAGTATGTAGATAAACTGGGTTATCCTGCCCAGTCTCTGTCCCTTCTGAATTACAAACTCCACTCTTTTGAAAACAAAAAACAACAATCCACCGATTTGGCATATTAATTTTTTTAACTTTTTTTTGATGATATTAGTGACCTGAGTTGGAAACTTGCCAGCACCAAATTCTTTGCATGTAGCAGTATGTCGTTGGAGCTTAGCTTGTTAGGCTTCCAACCAGTTTGATGTAATAAATATTTAAATGAATTATCTCATCAAAAGATGAAGACTTATTTTAAAAAAAAATCAAAAAAAATAAAAAAATAAATAATTATTTAATCCTCTGGTAATTGCACAGATGTTTCTGATCTGTTTTCTATACTGCAAGTGTCATATCGGGTAAGTACGTAGATTGGCAGCCTGGTAATACTCATCTATTGACTCATAAAACAGCTTTTTCAATTTCAGTTACAAAAATTTTCACCAACAAACCTCCAACAAGTTGAAGCAACCTAACCAATTCAGTTCCAAATCAGTGGACAATGGACACATTCTGAATTCAGTTTCTCCCTGCTATTATAAATAAATGCTGATGAAGACAAAATGTTTAGCAGAACAAGAAAAAATGAAGAGATACATTGTTTTTCTTCCCACTTTTCTTGTTTTTCTCCTACACCTGCTAATTCCTGTTTTCTCAGTAAACATTTCACCAATTCCTGAAAATCCAGCTAGTTTACGATCTTGGTCTGCCACAAATATAATCCCGTTTAAGGTCCGTAAGAATGATATAGGAGGACTTGAACAACGTTTGGTGGACGCAGAGAGCCAGGTGTTGGTTATCAGTGTACGTCAAGACGGATTGGGGCAGTTCACGACCATTACTGAAGCTATAGATAGCATACCATCGGAAAACAAAAGACGTGTGATTATACGGATAGGTCCTGGTGTTTACAATGAGAAGATAAATATTGATCAGACGAAACCCTTTATTACATTTTTTGGATCCAAACTTCAAATGCCGAAGCTTACGTATAATGGCACCGCTGCGCAGTATGGTACCGTTGATAGTGCTTCTGTTATCGTCTCGTCTGATTACTTCATGGCTGTCAATGTCATTTTTGAGGTGCGTTAATCCGTTCCCTTTTTTCGCTAAGTTTTCGAGTTCTAGCCTAAACTTATTCTACTCATTCAACAATCTATTGCTATAATCAATCAAATATATATCCAACAGTTTCGGGTAAGAAATACTCAAGAACCGATGGAATTTCAGAATTTGGATACGGCAAGTAATGAAATTTTTGTTGATATGTATTTCAGAATTCATCACCAATGCCTGATGGAATAAGAAAGGGAGCTCAAGCAGTAGCAATGAGAATTTCAGGTGACAGAGCTTCATTCTATAATTGCAAGTTCCTTGGTTTCCAAGACACTTTATGCGACGATAGGGGCAATCATTTTTTCAAGGACTGTTATGTTGAAGGAACCGTGGATTACATCTTTGGCGATGGCAAATCACTCTACTTGGTAAGCATTTTTGCTCATCCTTCTCGGAACACTTGTTATGATGCCTGTGTTGGCACCTAGATAATTTATGCAAACTCGTATATGTTTAATGCAGAACACAGAGTTAAGATCGGTGGCGCCTGACGTTGCAGTTATAACAGCACAAGCAAGAATAGAAGAAAAAGACGACAGCGGATTTTCTTTTGTACATTGTTTAGTTTCAGGTCCTGGCAATAGTAAGACATATTTGGGACGAGCATGGAAACAAAGGGCAAAAGTTGTTTTCATTTACTCAGACATGGGAACTGTTGTTAATTCGGAAGGATGGAATGATCGAGGAAACATCGAAGCCGATAAGTAAATACTCAAATCTTCTTTCACTACGCTTTGAATACTTTTTCTTCATTTTTTATTTTTGATTGATCGATGCTGGCGAATTTTGAACTCAGGTCACTGGTACCATCACCCAGTGTACTTTACCACTGTACTACTCCAGCTAAATATTTTTCCTTCAGCTTTTGCTATTTATGTACCTGTTGGACGAGGCCGATCCATAAAGAGATGGCAGATGAGATTGCTAACATTCTATGAGAGCTAGACAAGTTAATTACTTAATTAATTATGCATGTTTTGGTGGTGCAGGACTGTATATTATGGAGAATACAAGTGCAAAGGTCCAGGAGCAAACCCCGCAGGACGCGTAAACTATGTAAAGATGTTAACAGATGAAGAAGTAAAGCCTTACTTGGACATCAATTACATCAATGGTTCTTACTGGATCCTCCCTCCTCCTAAGTTCAGAGGTTATAAGATTAGACCTTAAAAAATATGGCTAGTACAGTTCTTGGTTAATGTCAAGAGGCGCCAGCTGAAATATAGTGTCACTGAGGCGTGTGCATCTTGGCTATGCCGTATCCGAACCGTCAAAGCATCAAGGAAATTTGTGGAATGATGCGTTTTTCTATATGGTATGTTGTTGTTATGAAAGGAACGAAACCGGAGAATCTTTCTGAAGAAGTATCATCTATGAAGCTCATTTTGGACACTCATTCTGAAACATTCCAGTACAGAAAAAACTTGATAATTGTTATGTACGTACTAGGTAGTAAGTTCGTGTTTTTTTTTTTTTTTTTTACCATCTTTTTTGCACCCAAATTTTTAACACCCATCATCTGATCGGTTTGGCACACACTATATATGAATATGGATTGTATACGAGTTCTCTAAAAGCATGACAAATTGGAAAGAACCATTCAAATAAACTTCATTCCATGCGGTGATAATACAATTTTTTACACACTTAATGATAAGAAAACAGACGAGAAAATAACATGCTATTATAAGGCAATCTTATAGAATAAGATTTGGGAAGGACAATAAGTGATGGGAATCAAGCATAAATCTTCCTTTCTTCTAACACTTATTATACCAAATATTTCTGACATATCTAAGTCCTCTAGCTTCAATCCATCGGTGAGTTTCCAATCAATAATTGGGCAAGCACCACCTCGACCAAGGCTGTACCGAAATTTATTCCTGGACACATCCTCCTACCTGCCCCAAACGGTATATACTCAAAATTAGTCCCTTTATAGTCAACAAGACTTCCATAGAACCTCTCTGGTTTAAAACTCTCTGGATCAGACCAGTATTCTGGATCTTTCCCTATTGCCAGAGCATTGAGTTGCTTTTGTGCATGTAATTCACTCTCGTCTATCTTCTTGCCTTTGTGCAACACATGTCTGACTTCGGCCTGAGCCTTCTTCATCACTCCTGCGTTCTTCAGTATTTCTGACATGGCCCATTCTATGGTCGTTGATGTAGGGTCAGCACCTGCGGTGAAAGTGTCCTGTCAAAGAAACAAATGTAAGTTGGAGTTTTTAGAGATGTACGTTATCTATCTATCTATCTATCTCTCTATATATATATATATGCAGCTCTTATATATTTTTTTTTATCAGAAGAGAAAGATTTATTAATAGAAGAAGAATTTACAAAAAACTACCGGAGGTAGTTAAAAAAAGCAAAAATGACAAAGGAAAAACAGAAAAATTACAGATAAACAGAACTCCAATTGCGTACGGTATAAGAGAAGTTCAAATGAACTCTGTTGCCAAAACTTGCAGCCCACGTTAGCACAAGAGTTTTAACATCTAAACACAAGTCTTCGTCAGTTTTGAACTCATATTTCTCTTCAAAAGTGCGGCAGTTTCCTTTCCTCCATAAAATCCAAACAATAGCTGCTGGAAAAAGTTTCCAAACAATTTTACCATTGGTAGACAAATGATTATTCTCCCAAGTCCTTACAAGGTTAAACATTGAGTCTGGGAAGACCCATGCCCATTGATCCTTCGGTGTAACAGAAGACCAGATCTTATGAGCAACCTTACAATGGATGAAAATGTGATCTTGGGACTCATTACTATCTCCACAAAGAATGCAAGAACTATGAATATCCATCCCTTTGTTTTGCATCATATCTTTTGAATTCAACTTTCCATGTGTACACCAAAGTAAAAAATTAACTTTAGTTGGAATACCTGTAATCCAGACAAAACTATGCAGAAAGTTATCAACTCCTGCATCACTGTTCAGCTTAGCATATAAAGTTTTTAGTGAGAAAACTCCACTCACTACAAGAAAACTTGGCTTTAGCAACTATTTTCTTACCAACTACAATTGATGGTGCTCTCCAGCAACAACTTTCGGTAACTAAAACCAACACTGGTCAGTATAAAACTTTATCCACCTGTTTTCTAGCAACAACAATGTGTACAACTCTTTAGCAACAATGACTTAACAACCCGAATACCATACTTGTTGTTATTAGCCTCCAACCACCATGTTTTGGCAACCAAAACGTACCCTAGAAGGTGTATATCTTTTGTCACTCGTCTTAGCCACCAGAATAATCTGTTAATAGACACCTAAACCGACCATCAAATTATTAGCTTCGCAAGGAGCTTTCATTTACGAGTGTGTGGCAACTTTAAAGTACAATAGAAGGTAAATACTTCTAGCCACTATGTGGAGCCTCCAAGTTAATCTGTCGGTAGACACTTGTACCAACCCATCAGTTTGTTGGTGTGATTAGTAGCTTTCACCCAACATAATATGGCAACTCTGCAAAGACATTAACATTCAAAAGGTTTCTTATTTTGTAAACAAAATTGGTATTTGCAGAGTTTATTGCATGATCCATTAATATAAGAGGATTCTTTTTGGAAATATGTATATCGACCAGTCATTTGTGATTGAGTCCAAAACTTATGCATGACGATATATCATCGCATATATAAGGATCGACTTAATAAATATGATTTAGGTTTTTTTATGAAGCATGTGATTTAGATAAATGGAATACATTCAAGTTAATTTTGTTTTTCCTTTTAATATAATGAATGTTGCCTACTATGTAGCTAACGGATAATACAAGTCGATCCCACAAGGGGTTGATCGGAATGGTAAAACTAAATTTCTAAGTTCTATTAATACTAATTTGAACGAGCGGGTAGTCGAATGATCAAATGATGGATTATTATACCAAAAAAATAATAATTAAAACAATATATGTAGAGAAACTTAGGCTTTGAATACAGATCCTAAGGCCAAGCACTATGGTGCACAATTGAAATTCAAATCGAAATTGAGCTTTATATTTATTGATTTCGATGATGTATACTGCTAAGTTTGAAGTAAGAACCCTCCCGGAGCTTCTTGGTTCAAGTTTGTGTGCCATTATACCGAATTTGAAGTTCAAATCGACATTGAGCTTCATATTTATCGATTTAAATGATGTATGATGATAAGTTTGAAGTCAGAACCCTCCTGGAGCTTCTTGGTTCATAGTTTGTATGCCGTTATACCATATTTGAAGTTTGAATCAACACTGAGCTTCATATTTATTGATTTCAATAATGTATCATGCTAAGTTTGAGGTCAGAACCCTCCCGGAGCTTTTTGGTTCATAGTTTATATGCCGTTATACCACATTTAAAGTTTGAATTCAGAACCCATCCGGAGTTTCGTGGTCCATCTCTAGTAATCTTATAACCTGAGTCTACCAGTGTGAACTAAAGCTATTTCATGACCTGTATAACTAGTCGAAATTACTTCATGACCTATGTGACTAGTCAAAATTCAAACCTGAAGCACATAGAGAAAGCACAAAAGCACAAAGAAAGCATAAAGAAAACACACTTGCCTTAATCCGTATGACAGTCTTAAATCAAATCTCTACCGTCCAAAGATATCCCTAATCCGTATGACCATCCCTAATCAAATCTCTACCGTTCAAAGATTGGTATATGAAACATCAAAAGAAATTTCTCACATTTTGCTACATTTCCTCTCATATCTTCGTCTCTAACCTCTCAAAACTTCCGTCTCCCTCAGGAAAAAACCATAATACACAAAAACGGCTCAACCTTCATTCATTAGTTTCGTTCTTCACTTACCACCCTAATCCTCTTCAATGTATACAAAAAGTTAGCAGTAGATCGGTTTCTTCCTTTATCATCTAGCTGATTTTTTAAGGAAGTTAAGATGGAAATGTTTTTGAAATCTCAGGATTACAGAGTCAAAGTTCAATCTATGGTAATAATCGCTTTATTGATGAGATTTATTTATTGATTTTGATGCGTTTATGAGTAGATCTGGTCCGATTTTCGTCATTGCTTGGAATTGCTTGCCTCACTTTAGCCACAAGAATCGAAGAAAATCAGATGCACAACTTGTAAGTTGTAACTATTATTCACCTTTTTGGTACTCAGATGGGTTGTAGCTCACATTGACTTCAATTGATATGTTTATCTACAAAAATATCTGCAGTGTGACGCAAAAGATGTTCCATATTGAGAGCGATGTGTATATCAGGTGCGAACAAAGTTAGTTTAAAATTTAGTTTCACGGTTCAACTGTGACCTTCTCATGTGCTTCTGTCCGATCATATTTCGTTGTAGCTGCTCGATGTTGGTTTAGTTTTAGTCACCAATTTTGTTACTGTAATAGTTACTACTTTTTGTGATATATACATATATATTTCAGTAATGGTTTTCATTGGATGATTTTACCAATGCTTTTATTTGGAAGTGTTGTTTGAACTCTAACAAGCCGTACAGTTTCATGCTTTCATTTGTATGTCGTTATACCACATTTGAAGTTCGAATCGACACTGAGCTTCATATTTATCGATTCTGATGATGTATACTGCTAAGTTTTAAGTCTAAACCATCCCGGAGCTTCTTGGTTCATAGTTTGTATGTGGTAATACAACAATTTGAAGTTCGAATCGACATTGAGCTTCATATTTATCGATTCCGATGATGTATCCTTCTAAGTTTTAAGTCAGAATCCATACAAAGCTTCTTGGTTCATAGTTTGTATGCCTTTATATATACCACATTTAAAGTTCATGACCTGTATGACTAGTCAAAATTTCTTCATGACCTATCTGACTAGTTGAAATTCAAACCGAAAGCACAAAGAGAAAGCACAAAAGCACAAAGAAATCACAAAGAAAACACACTTTCTTATTTTTTCTGCTTCATTTTCATGTATTTTTCGAAAAAAAATTTATAACTGAAGGTCAATAATAATATCTTAGATTTATTGATATATTTATTGGATTTTTTTCATATTGAAAGTTGATAATAAAACCGAATACACGAGTTTGTACTTGCACAAAGAGAAACACGCAAGCTTCTCAATCCGTATGAGCCTTCTAAAACGAATCTACACCATCGCATAACTTTTGCAATCCGTATGACCTCCTTATCTACGGTCCAAATCTAAGTATTTATCATATCTATAATAAAGGAGAGAGAAAACCAACACTCATTCTCCCCCTCTCTCTTCTCGCTCTCTTTTGCAGTTCGTGAAACCCTAACCCAAGTTTCGTAAGATTCAATTGCTTCAAATCTTCATCACAGAACTCAATTCTTCTCTATATATTTCAGTAAAACCCATCTCTAATCTTCCCTGAAGACTCTCAATTTCATCTTCTACATATTCTCTGAACAATTCCACGAATCCCTAATTCACTGATTTCCCAAATCCCTGATTCTATTTTCCATTTCATGTTGAATCCTTAAAATCCCTAGCTTTATTTCAAGTAGAAACCCATAATTTCATCTCTGATTTCTCTACTTTACTTCATCTTGAATTCATCCCCAAAACCTAACTTTTATCATCGGATTTACCTTTTCTCCTGGTTCGGAATCAAATCACATACTCGTATTAACACCACCTCTAACAGACACACCTAGATCATTCCCTAACTCTGTTCATCTAAAAAGATCTCTATTTCATATTCCGACAATGTTTGACGGGTACAGTTTGATGTTCAGAAGATGGAAACTATTGATGAACTGAGAAATTCAGTGGAAGATTAAGGGTTTGAACAAGAAATCAGAAGATTGGTTTTTTTCTGGTGCTTGCAGTTGTTATCCAGAACATTCATATGGGTCTGTTTGTGATGCTACATCAAGAAAATAGGGAAGAATTGATTCTCGAATTCAAGAAGGAATTTTTGGTTGCTGTGATGGATCTATGAAGTGGGTTTTCCTTGAATTTGTGTTTGAACCGATAAAATAGAAGAAGCAGATCTCATTGATGTTGTAAAAGATGAATCTGTAATGGAATTGGGGAGTTGATGTCTGTGAGATTTCAAGAAACAAGGGTTTGAGGTGAACTTTAGATGAAGTGAAGATTTAAGGGTTTGATTGTGTTGCAATGAAGCTTTGAACAAGAAGGGATTTGTGTTACAGAATGGGTGTTGTCACTGTTTTGATTGGGACCAATGGTGTTGATATTCACGGGTTTCATGGCTGAATATGTGTGCTTATTGAGCTAAGGTGATTTACTGATTCCACAAAATGATATGATTGTTAATTTATTTGTTGGATTATTGTTTGGTGTTTAAACAGTTAAATTTCTTAAGAACGATGTTGCATAAGTGTTTTTCCCTTCAATTCTGTTTTCCAATTTAAATGTTTGATTAGCTTCGATTTCTGAATTTTTTTTATCAGGTTATATCATGTCAAATGTGTTGATGCATCTATGATATTTAACTGCAGATGTGATATATGTGGTTGTGCTCCTAAATGAATATTTGTGTATGCATCTTTCTAAGGTGAATATGAGGTGGATCTATAGTATGTCCACTATTAGGCATGGCTACCTTATTGTCTACCGTTTTACCACTCCTAAGGGTTGTTACAGAGTTCACATCATTGAACTCTTTCTCTCTAGAGGATACTTCATGAATTGCTCTAGTGTTGGGTAGTGGTTGATTGGGGGACTTTTCCTTTTCTCTATCGCTCAAAAATTCTGCAATTATACTAACCTGATTTTTTAGCTCTGAAATAGCCTGAGAGTTTTCCTGTGAACATTTATCAACCGTTTGCTTAAACTCTGCAGTGTTATGAGATAAGATGGTCAGAAACTCTTCTAAGCTCATGATTTTTTTATTCGACGGGTTCTGATACTGATATGGCCCTAAATGGTTCTTAGTATACCCAAAACCAGAAGAAGACTCAGAATTACTAGACTGGCCTTGACTCTGTCCCTTAGACCAAGAGAACTTCGGGTGGTTTCTCTAACCAGGGTTATAAGTGTCTGAATATGGATCAAATCTTTGATGGTTTTCAAACCTAGAGTTGTTATAAAAAGCATGGGCTTGCTCTTCGTATCTAGCATGGTGTGACCCTTGATTCAATTCTAAGGCTTCTAGACTCCTAAGAATATCTGACCCATAATCAACTCTATCGATCCTATGGATAGGATTTCTAGGTATTTCTAGTTCTCTCATTGAAGCCCATTTCCTAGTTTTCTCGGCTAACTCAATGAATTCGTCGAAACATTCATCTGGGTCTTGATGGGTAAATTCTCCACCACTAATTGTTTCTACCTACATACGGGTTTCACTATCAAGGCCCTCATATAAAATTTGGGCCATGTGGGGTTTTTCAAAGCCGTGATGTGGACACTGGTATAACAATTCACTAAACCTTTCTACATAATCATGAAGTTTTTCACCTAGTTTTTGCTTAAAGGTTTGGATAGACTGCCGAACAGCAGCAGTCTTATGGTGTGGGTATAATTTCTTAACAAATACCTCTACAAGACCATCCCAGGTGGTAATTGTTTTAGAAGGAATAAAATGATACCACTATTTGGCTTTATATCATAGAGAGAGAAGTGAAACAAACGTAACCTAAGCACATCTTTGGAGACATTCGGATAGTTCATTGTGTCACAAATCATTTCAAAGTCTCTTATGTGGGTATACGGGTTCTCATTCTCTAATCCCCTAAACTTACGAAGCATGCCAATAGTCTCAGGTCTAATATCAAATTGGACCGTAGAAGATGGTAGAACTACACCTGGGTCACGCACTACCCTAGACGGGTTCAAACGATCCCTAAGGGTTTTTACTGGGACCTCATCATCCTTTTCCTCAACCATTTTGGCAAAAATAGAAATATTAAGGATATTTTCCTCACCGTGAGAAGAACGTCCAAAAATAGGACTTTCTAGATTAAGGTAGTCAAGATTCTTGTTTCCTAAAGTATCACTTTTAGGTTTTTCAAGCATAAACCGTCCTAGAGCGTCTCTCTTACGTTCTGGCATACAAGAATTCAACAAAATGTGCACATGCAAATGCTTGGCTAACTAATTTAGGTAAGCTTGGGTTACCTACGGCGAAATATACCCAAAGGTACGAGGCTGAGGTTTGTGGACTTTCAGCTGGTAACTCCCATAAGGCCCAAGGCACGGGTTAAGCTTACTAATCCACCGGTTTTCATAAACTCGGTAGTCTGACGAAGATGCAATTGGTGTGTGCGTTGATTTTTTTTTTTTTTTTATAAATAAAGTACTAAAAATAAACACAAACAAATATTACAAGTCCAAATATAAATAAAAAAAAACTACCAAAAATAAATGTCCTTAAAAATAAAATCTTCGCCTTTCTCCTTTTATGGCAAGTCCAACATTTCACCTTCCGTTTCAAGCAAAACCTGCACAACAAAAACAAAAATATCAAAGACGTAAAATAGAAAAAAAATTAATCTAAAAATAAAATAAAAAAAATATATATACAAAACTTAAAAAAAAAATGCAAAACCTAAAACCTAAACCTAAATACAAGTCCGCGTCGGCGGCGCCAAAAAATGATGTAGTTTTAATTGTGGTAAGAAAGGGTTTGATTCTCGGACTTGGGAAGTTGTTGATTTTAGGACTTACTTAAATAAAATACTAAAACTAGCGAATAAAATAAAGGATGATAACAATATTGAGAGATTATTGGGAATCAAGATTTCACCAAACTCTTTTTCTGTGGTTCAATATTAATTCTTTGACAATAACAGCTCTAAAAACAATAATTATTGACTCTCAATCTTTGTCAAGGTATATTTTATAAAACATTAATTGTAAATGATAAGCATGAGTTATCAAAATACTTAAGCTAAGCATAACTCATCAAACTAAATGACAACTAATTAATTTAAAATCATAATGCAAAAGTCATAAAAAGAATTAAATAAAGTTACCACAGTAATGAGAATTGGCTTCCTCCGTCATCCCAGTGATGGGGTTTAGCTCCATATGGTGAAAATACGCTCAAAATATTTATTCATGGCTCGAAAGTGTGTTTACAATAGTCAAAAGAGAGAAGAGTAATAAAAACTAAACACTGCAACGTTTATAAGTGTTGCGAAGTCACTGTTATAATAAACGATAAATCATATATGTTGTACAATAATCGATCGATTTTGTGTGTGTACATTATTCGTGTTCTTGAGAACGACACTTCTCTTCTGTCGTCTGTAACTCTTCTTCCTCCTCTTCACCTGCTGCTGCTGCAACTCCTCCTGCAGCGTGATTTTATGCCTCTGCTCTACCCCAAACTCTCGATTCCTGTTTCTAGGACTAGTACAACCCTTTTATACACTCACAGGGTTGATTAATTCCTTGTTTATTGTGTTTTACTTCCTCCCAAAGTCTCCGACTTTCCTTCCTTTTCTGCTTCACCTATACGCATTTCTGGGTTGTTTAACACCTCCAAAATTATTTCTGTGACGTAATAGAATCATGTGGAACAGATATCTTCCCGTTAATCCCATGTAACTTCCGATTATAAAACAGAAAACCCGATATTTTGTCGAGATATGAATGGAAGTATTCTTGTATTTTCCGTTATAAGACATTTACCGACCCTGTTTTATCCAAACAGGGTAATCCCAGTCCATATCCATGAAATAATCGACCCAAAAATCCATCACAGAGAGTTCGCAGAAGAGAGAAATATTCTCCACCCCTGTTCTTTCCAAACTCGATGATACGACCCAATTATGTTGATTTACAAGCCTATACCAGCCTTGTTTTGATAAGCCAAAACCAGTCCAATTCGAATCCACAAGAAAACCCGATTAAATCTCCATCACACAAATTTCAGAAACTTCCGCAGTTGAAAATCCATCTTCCCGCCAAAACTCAAAATTCAAAAGGTAGGAGACGGAGTGCCCTTAACCAGACAGGGGTGCGATTAGAAGTTTGGTTACCCCTTAGCATTTGAGTTGCCCCTTATCCAAAATGGGGGTCCCTTTAGCAGATTTCCTCCGAAGGTGCCTTTAACAACTTTTCGAGCCGATTTCTCCACACATGTTTATTTCTCCAAAAACACCTACAAAGACATAAAATACCAAAATAAGCACAAAATCGAGTACTAACATTGCAGAGAATTGAGACTAATATAGACACATAAATGCGTCATCAACCATCTTGATTACTTCGTCCATGATGTTGCTCATCTCTCTGATCTCTATCATTTTGTTCAATATGATAATTTTCTCCACGTTGAATATAACGATCTTGCTATTTCTCTCTCTTCACGATGCCCGTCTCCAAGATTTTGCATGTCTTCTTGAATATTATCAACAACATCTACTTCAAGCAGATCTCGTCTTGCTTCTCTTCTAGTTGATCTTGAATTTGACCTTGTAGTGCTTCTCGACCTTGAATTTTGTAACCTTATATTTTCCATTCTCAACTCATGATTTTTTCGTGTTAAATTTGCACGTTCTTCTGCTTCTAATCTTCTTTCTTTAAATATACTCTGTATTAATGTCTCTAGTGTTTCATTCCCCTCTTCTCTATGGATTATTCCTCCTTCTACTCGCCTCAGTTGATGTGTTTCTTCTATTCCTTCTGTTGAGTCCGTCCTCCATGTGTGTACACTGACTCTGCCGTAATCAATGTTTCCACCTTGCATTGATGTCTGCTGAATTGGGAATTGAATTCGTTCTTCTCCTTCATTTCTAGCTCCCATCAAGATTCTCCCATTTCCTTTCTCCTCCTTCTTGCAATTTTTATGCTTCTCCTTACCATCTTTTCAATTTTAATGATCTCTTACCATTTCAAAAATTCTTCACCAATTTCTTAAAATCTTCTTCAGATCAGGTCCCTGTTTCTAGCGTCAATATGTGGTTGCAGGATTTCATACAACCACACCCCTCAAAGATTATATGATACTCTAACCAAATTCCATAATAAATTTACAAAGTTGTATTTATCTTTTTTAATGAATCTTACAGAAGTAATGAGAATACAAGGAAATCAAAATAGCTCTGGACTTTCTCTCTCCTATTTGTTCTCCTCTCACTCTCAAAAAGATCTCTCCTCTCTCGATTTTGCTTGGTTCTTTATATAGGATATTACATAGTGGATGAAAGCTAAGCCAACCTTTATTTTCGGATCTGATCTGCGTTGTTCTCGCAAGCTTATAAGGGTTTTCTTCGCAGAAAGTTCACACTTTCTTTATGACTAAGCTGACGTGACTCGCTACATCACTTCTTTAACAGTCTGCGATGACCTTCGCAACCAACCTTTAGTAAAAACTTCGCTGAGATATAATTGTTGCGAGATTCTGCTCCTACAGGCCCGTTTTGGTTATATATCAACATAAAGGGTTGTATCCAGTTTTGATATAAATTAGCCTCATTGGTTGATTCAACAAGATACATGGGAAGAATATTATGTCGGCAAACCTAAGCCGAGCGGCAACTTCATTCTCACTCGCCACATCTTTTGTCTCTTTTTGTTTCTTTGCCATAGTGGGAAAAATCGGAGTTTCCCATTGTAGCTTTATATTTTCTAGCTAGTTGATTGTGGATGAATGGTGTTCTTTATATGCGAAGAAGACAATCACCACAACTAGGTTTTTTGTTAGGTGTTATTTAACGAAAATCTAGACGCATCCCCTTTTCGAAAAAAAAAATAGATTTGTTTTGAGTGTAATTATAAATGAAACAAATATGTCATTTTGAAATGAAGGTAGTATGTTAAAAGGAAGATTTTATTAAAAATGGATAAGACTTAGTCTTATGGGCTACATTGGAGGTGCTAGATTAGCATTTAAGTGTTGCAATTCAAAAAAAAAAGTATGACAAAAAAGTTAACACTAGTTCTCTCTCCTACCAGTTGATAGCATGTGAACTAGCATGCTAGATAGTTACGCTGAATGATTCAGCGCTTGAAAAACTACTTTTTCGCGGAATGGTTCAGCGCTTAGAGATTTATTTTTGATCTGACGGCTGAGATTTAAAGCGCTGAATGGTTTAGCGTTGGGCGTTGAATGGTTCAGCACTGGGCTTATGTGGACTGCTAATCTAGCTGCTAGATTAGCGCTCCCATAAGACTTTAGAGGTAGTCCTGACTGCTAATCTAGGTGCTAGACTAGCACCCAAAAGACTTAGTCTAAGGCTCTAAGCTTGCAAATCGAAAATCTGGTAAGAGAAACAGATTCCGAAAAGTAAAAAGAAACAAAGGTATACATTTGTGGGGCTCTATGAGTCAACACCAAAGTAACCGTGTAGTGTTGTAGAGAAGATCAAGTTCGTAATGAAGCGAAGACGCAACATAAAAAAATCTGGGTAATTGTGTTGTTATAATTAATTCATCATATAAATCTGGGTAATCTGCCAAGTACTATACGAACTACGATGTATGGTCTTATAGTTAATTTGTTCGCATCTGCGGATGTATAAGTACAGTAAGGTACATATACAGGTGACCAGGGGTTCAATCTAGATCCCCATTATTACTTATATATAGATAAGGGTTGGAGGGTGGATCAAGTGTTGTAGTATAGAAAGCGACCGCATACCCGCTCAAAAAGTTGGGTTTAGGTTTGGAGGGTGGATCAAGTGGTGTAGCATGAAAGGCGACCAGTACCGGATCATGAATAGAGAAATAAGAGGACATCCCAACCGAAAATCCACGTATCGAAATTCAACACCACATTCCCGCAACAAATTCTTGTAGGCTAGTCGATATTGCAATAAATTCTTGTAGGCCGATATCTCAGGTCAGGGTTCAACCTCCCCATTACACCCTATGAATAGGGTAGCAGGGTGGAATGGTACAGAAAATGGACCATATACCCGCTTAACTAGTTGGGTTAACGGTTGGAAGGTATAGGCCGGCCAAGTGGTGTACGTAGTATGGAAAGCAACCACGTACCCGCTCATGATTAAAGAAATTAAGGTGGAATCAGTTTGTAGAGTGCATTGGAATCCATTCGTAGAGTGCATCCAACCAAATATCCCAGTATGGACATTCGGATGCCGCATTCGGGCATTAAATTCTGTCTGGAACAAGAATTGATTTATTTTAGACTTTTATGCCATGTTTTGATGTTCATGTTCTTACCATTTTAACAATTTCTTGTTGGATTTATTTCGTTTTTGTTTTAATCTAGACAACTTATATTCCCCTTGAACCACAAAATTGGGTCTTACATCTTGCAGGTACCAAATTTGGTTTACTTTATGTTGCTTCCTATCTAAATCTACTGGCTTCTTCGTTATTTGTAGCAGTTCTTTATTTAGGGTATTCCATAAAGTTACTATCTACGTAAAGTGAATAAGTCGTATTCCATAAGGTTATTGTCTACATCTTGTTACTTGTATAGCAGTTCTATATAAATCGAGGAAGTCAATTAATTGTTTTGTGGCCTCTAATTAATTAGGAGTATCCTACTATCCTTTTATGTGCCCCTTCTTCTTTGCACTTTCCTATTTCCTGATCAAGTGAAGAAAATAAAACCATCACACTGATCAAAATATTATAGATAATGACTAATGAGTTTAGAATTTGGAACCTTTACATAAGAGTTTTATCCTCACACGAAGTAGAGGCCGCGGAGCCGGGATTGAAGGATAAAAGGAAAAAAAAAAAAAAAAAAAAAATAGTTGGTACGTACAACAAGTAGGTATTAGACAAGCAAAAGAAAAGAGAAAGAAAGGGATTCGGTAGGTAAAGAAATAGACAAAACACGATGAAAAAACAAATATATAAATATCGCTTTCCTCCTCATCCATTGAACTCACAAGTGTTCTACTTCTTCTCCTTCAATTTTAGCTATACCACATAATCTTATTCAAAATGGGCTCACTCCATCACAGCAACCATATAGGTGCTTCTGAAGAACAAGCATGTATGTATGCATTACAACTAGCTGGTGCTTCAGTACCAGTAATGGTATTAAGAGCCGCAATTGAAATGGATGTTCTGGAGATAATTGCTAGAGCTGGTCCAGGTTCTGAACTTAGTGCTGCGTATATTGCATCACAGATTGTTAATGTTACAAACACGAATGCAAGTGTTATGCTTGACCGTATGTTGAGATTATTGGCTAGTTACAAGATTCTTACTTGTTCTGACAGAATTCTTGATGATGGGACAACTGAGAGAGTCTATGGTCTTGAACTTGTTTGTAAGTTTCTTGTCAAGGATGAAGATGGTGTTTCAATGGCTCCTTTGCTTTTAATGAACCAAGATAAGGTCTTACTGGAGAGCTGGTAAGCAACTTTCAATTACAATTTGAATTCATAATCATGCATATATCAAACTAATTCTTAAATCTTATTTCTACGTACGTGTTCAGGTTCCATTTGAAAGACGCAGTTGTTACCGGTGGTGTCCCATTTAACTTGGCATACGGCGTGAACGCATTTGAATACCATGCTCAAGATGCACGGTTCAACACGGTGTTCAACAAAGGAATGTCGGATCACACTAGAATATTCATGAAGAAAATATTAGAAACATACAAAGGTTTCGAAGGTATAAATTCAATCGTAGATGTTGGTGGAGGTGTCGGTGTCAGCCTAGACATGATTCTTACCATGTACCCAACCATCAAAGGCATTAACTTCGACTTACCTCACGTCATCAAAGACGCACCAACTTATGAAACCGCAGTCGAACATGTTGGAGGCGATATGTTTGTCAGTGTTCCTAAAGGAACTGATGCTGTATTTATGAAATGGATTCTTCATGACTGGAGTGATGAACTTTGCACAAAAGTTTTGAAGAATATTCATGAAGCTTTACCTGAACATGGTAAATTGATACTAGTGGAATGCATTATTCCTTCAACAGTTGAACCAACTCTTGAAGCATTAAGTGTTTACCATGTTGATAACATGATGATGGCTTATAATCCTGGTGGTAAGGAGAGAACAAAGAAAGAATATGATGATTTGGCTAAAGCTACTGGATTTTCTGGTGTTAAACTTGTCTGTTCTGCTTTTAACACTTGGATTATGGAGTGCTACAAGAACTAATACCATGATTACTACCTCCATATGTATCCAGCGTATGTGCCATGATCAGTTTCTTTTGTTCATTTGTTGCTTTTCCTATTTCTAGTTTTGTTGCCAGTTATCTATTTTATCTTACACTTTTTTTATGTATGATCAATTTAATAAAAATGTTTGTATGATCAATAATGTAATAAAAATGTTTGTTTTGTTTGTGTTAATCTTAACCGAAAATGGGTCATTTGTCCAAAAAAATTTAAAACATGGTTCAAATGGACGAGTAAAAATTATTATGGGTGAAATGGACACAAAAAAAAAGCAAGGATGAAACTGGATTCATCCTGGCTTAAACTTAAAAAATAGCAAGGATGAAACTGGATACATCCTGATGTAAATAAAAAAATAAGAAAAAGAATTTGAAAATGGATAGGATGAAACTGTTTACATCATGGCTATTTTTGTATATTTGTCCATTTAAACAGTATCAAAATCTAAATGTCTTTTTCTCCCAGGAATTATTGATTTTGGTCTTTTTAACCAATTTTGTGTAATTTTAATTAATGGATCTTTACGGCAAAAAAAAATGAACATAACTTCAATACAAAATCCATTAATCAAGAAAGTTTATTCATACAAAGATTTGAGATAAATCCCAATACAAAATCAGAAAATCAATTAGTTAGGGTTTAAAGAGACAAGATATACAAACCCAACAAACAAAAATATATAGATAAACTCTCATCCTCATGCACGTGTTATACAAACCGCATGCATGTAGTTGAGTTTTATCATTAACATTCTTTTAATTAAATGATCACGATGAATATTAATTCCGGGCACGACAATTTCTTCGAATTTCTCCAATCCTTCCATTCCTGTGTGTGATAACATCAAGGTTTCCCATTTTGATCAAGGCTGTAGCAAACTGAGTTTGGAAAAGTGGTCCATCGTTTGCGAATAATCTAACTTTATTACGAGTTTCAGGGTGAGACGCCATGGCTTGATCGATTTCCAAAATTCCATTTCCAGCTCCTAACTGATTGTAAAAACCATTGTCCACGACAAAAGAACTACCCGGGGTTTGATCTAGGTTGATCGTGTTGTCGGGCGATCCTCGAGGACATGTTCCTCTCAATCTATTAAGTAGATTGGCATTCATGGATGGATCAGGTCTACCAGTATTTCTGAAATCGAAGAGCCGGTCTCTGATAAATGCACAATGTGTTACCCCAACGGTATGACCCCCACCTAAAACACGAACAAGAGAAAACTTTAGACGGCACGAAAATGCTAATAAACAAATCAAAGATAGACACAAAAAAGGAGTACGGAGTATCTACCAATGAGAAGAACCATTTCTTTAGTGGTGAAACCCTTGTTGGCAAAGAAATCGATGGATGCAGAGACTGAAATTGAAGGACCTGGGAGGTTGACACTGCTAGCTTGGGATACTAATCCATCTCTCCTTCCTGTTCGTACTCTGTAATTTATCCCTTGAGCCTGCACGGTATTAAAAAAAAAAACAATATCAGAATAATGCCGACAGTGCACATAACTAGGTACTTAATGGAATTGATCAATATATATTACGTACCAAAGAGACGGCATCTCTAGTACAAATGGCGATGATATCAGCACAGGAGACGACTCTTGGGCAAGATCTCTCAACTGCAGCCTTAGCTTCATCGATAAGGTCATAGCCTCTCACACTAAAGTTTGGATCCGCTGTTTTTTCACTTGAAGGGCCATCTAAGAGTATGGACGCATCACATCCCTTCATTCAACCAAAAAAAATCTGACATTAATATGCATGTTTGGATTTCGGAAAATATATATTGAGGGAATTCTGGAACATGTACCGTAACAAAACAATCGTGGAAATGCATTCGGAGAAGTGCAGCAACAATAGTAGGGTCCCTTGCAAATCTTTGGCGGACAACATTTCTTATGATGGCTTCTACATCCTGGTTTCCACACTTGCCAACGTAAAATCCTGTTTGCAAGACACCGTGACAAGTTGTCAAGCAGACTAAAACCAGAAGAAATACAGCAACACCAAAATTCTTCATTTTAGGATTTTTGATTTGAGGTTGATGAAATGTTTTCGAATGACAGTAAAATGCAAACATCTCTTCAATATTTATACATACACGATAAGAAGAAAAAGCCCACTCGAAAGATAATGGTTTGCACGACACCGCCTAGTAAAGACCCGTTCGTTACATGATTTTTAAAATAATGCTTGAGTTGGTCAATTTATCATGACTCATGAGTTGAGACTTCCGATATCACATTCACATGACTTTTTAGTTTGATGTTAAAAAAAAAAAAAAAAAGATCAGACGAATACTTTTGAGTTCAATACTATAAAAGATGTGTTTGAGGGGATCCACTAAGAAGCACTCATAGGTCATCCCTTGTGTCATCCATATCTTATCTGCATAAATAGCATAGACTTATGGATCCACATGTTTATATTCTTTCGACAAGAAAATAAAATGGAAATGAGTCATTTGTCCAAAAAATTTAAAATATGATTTAAATGGACGAGTAAAAATTATTATGGTGAAATGGACAAAAAAAAATAGCAAGGATGAAACTGGATTCATCCTGGCTTAAACTTAAAAAAATAACGAGGATGAAACTGGATGCATCCTGATGTAAATTAAAAATAAGAAAAAGAATTTGAAAATGGGTAGGATGAAACATGTTACATCCTGGCTATTTTTATCAATTTAAACAGGGTCAAAATCTAAATGTCTTTTTCACCAAGAAAATATTGATTTTGGTCTTTTTAACCAATTTTGTGAAAATAAAATACAATAATAATAATCGGTGTGACGCCCGTAGACGATGATACTAGCAATCCGAATTCGAAATTTATGGGTTATCCGAGGGCTGGGTTGCACAGACGCGGACACGACACGACGCTAACGCGGACACTACCAAATTTTCAAAAAACTAGGACGCAGACACGTATATACATATTTTATTTATATATTATTTATATATACAATCATGTATTTATACAGGAAAATCAAGTATTTCGACCCTAAAAATTAGAAAATGATGTTATATATGTATAAATTTCAAAAGAAAAGAAGATATCGTTTGTTAATACACGCCGAATGTCAAATAATCAGTCACTATTAAACACATAGCACAATCAAAATACATTCTCAGATCAACACATGTCTAACTAAGGGTATACGTGATGTCATTTCCAAATACAAAATCCTAATAAAGACCTAAATTATTGATCTAAATGTTTGTCTTTCTTCATTTGGTTAATAATAATAATAATAAAATAAAGGAAAAAGTTTATATGAAAATGAAAAGAAAAAAAGCGTCGGACACGCGTCATTGGTGCGTCCAAACCAGACGAGTGCAAGACGCGTAAATTGGTGCGTCGGACACGCGTCGTGTCAGCGTCCCACGCGTGTCCCGTGTCCGCCGCGAGTCGGACGCGGACACGGCTCAAGAAATGGAGCGTCCGTGCAACCCAGTCCGAGGGGTATTTCTTTCTTTCTTTGTTAACCAAAATGGAAATATGGGCATTTTAGCGGACATATTCTTATGAAAGATGTTTTTCTTTTAAAAAGAAAATGTCAAAACTCTATATTTGGGTGAAATTCTCAATTCACATATGCCCCATTTAAATTGATTGGGAAATGTTCCACTTGGAATTAAATGGAAAAGTAGTCGGCTTTGAGTTTTTACATCGCATTTTCGTGAAGTCAATGATATTATCATAATTGAATATTACACCCACGACTTGTGTCTTTTAATACTATACCAACGTATTCTTTGATGGAGTCTTTTGTACTCCTGCTTAAACAATGTATATCCTCACTTATCCATAATAAAAGAAAACTGAAATTGTGCTTGATCACCGACAAATGTACCTATTTAGGTTTTTGCACGATTGTTCTCATAAATTTTGAAAAATTTCTACAACAGAAATCTTGATTATATACTCCCTCCCTACCTATTATATAGGCAGAATTTTGATTTTTCTTTGTATCAATAGATAGGCGGAGTCCTATTTTCAAGATGAATTTTCTCACAAATACCCTTATTTATTATACATTAAAAATTGTGTTAGTAATAAGACAAAGGGTAAAACAAGAAAAAACATAAAAAATATTGAATCAAGATAATTTTCTTAAGAGAAAATGGGTCATTTGTCCAAAAAAATTTAAAACACGGTTCAAATGGACGAGTAAAAAAAAGTACGGGTGAAATAGCCAAAAAAAAATAGCAAGGATGAAACTGGATTCATCCTGGCTTATACTTAAAAAAATAGAAAGGATGAAACTGGATGCATCCTGTGTAAAATAAAAATAAGAAAAAAATATTTGAAAATGGACAGGATGAAACTGGTTACATCTTGCCTATTTTAAAATTTTTGTCCATTTAAACAGTATCTTTTTAATTTTTGGCTATTTAAACAGTATCAAAACCTAAGTGTCTTTTTCACCCAGGAATTGTTGATTTTGGTCTTTTTGACCAATTTTGTGTTTTCTTAATCTATGAGAATTTGTCTCTCCGCCTATATATGTGGTACGGAGGGAGTAAGAGTTTACATGATTGAGTTTACATTTTGTTCTAGAAAATATTTGCAATACGTTATGAATAGTGTGAAACTTCTATATAAGTATTCCGAATTCGAATTTCGGAAGATAATAAAAAAATATTGTAAACATTAAATCTGACCTATGATTAAATAATTTTACAACTTGTATTATATTGCATTTGCCTAAAAATTTTCATTTTTTATAAGTGTGTTATGTTTCACTGTATCGATTTGACCCTCAAAGGCTCAAACAAACTAATCCTACCTAGCTGGAGGCCCATTTCGTTTATTTGAGGCCCACCCAAATTTTATTCCCAACTAGAAAGGACAGGAGCTGTCTAAATTGGATGAAATTATCGAATTACCCTCGATACCTAAATCTATTTCATTTTCATTTCATTCTATCTTATTTTCAAATGAAAACATCATCGATAATCGAGGATTTAAAAAAGGATTAATCATTTTTTTTTCTTCTATATAATGTCGAAGCAACAAGAGTTAAATAAGTAAGTGGAATAAATTATTATAGTGAGAGTGACCCAGGAATTGCTCAAGCGGTTCGAAATAAAGAATAGACGAAATCCGAGCACAATAGAATCAGAAGAAATGGATCGAATCAGGTATTTTTCTATCAATTCATCCTTTAAATTAGGTTTTAACAGCATGCATTCGATCAAAAGTTGAAAATGTTGAGATTAAAGTTTCATGGGTTTACCAAAATCAGTCTATGTTCACGTTCGCATAGACCGATTCCTTCATAAAATATGGTCGATGTTCATCCGCACATTGACCAATTATTATTTTTTGTGTTTTATGGGTGAAGAACATCTAACCAGAATTGGTCAATGTTCACGTCCACATTGCACCGTTTCTGGTATGAAAGAAATAACCGTATTTTTTTTGGTTATTTTTGATAGAACTCTTTATGTGGATGTGCACATAGACATATATTATATAGCATGTGATTTTATAATTGTCAAGCTAATGATCAGTTTATGTGGATGTCCACATAAACCGTTTTTAGAGTGTGAGATTTCTCAACTTCCAAGCCCGTAATCGGTCTATATTTACACTTTTGTAGACCGTTATTGGTTGGAATTTGTCTTTATGAATGTATCGTGTTGACTGATTATATACTTGGATTTCGTAAATATACTTGAATCTGATTGTTGTTTATCGTGTATTGCTATATTATCTAGGGGCAACAGGGGAAAGCAAAAGCAGTAGACAATCAAGAACAATAATCCGACGGTGGCATGTTTTGTCTTGAAGGCCATGTGAAAATGTAACAGGAAATCCCAAACTCGGAAGTAGATTAAAATGTCTCAAAGCTCGTACAAATTGGAAGAGCTGAAACAAATACAAAAGCCTAAAAAGCGCACTTGCTCAAATTGTAGAAAAGGGAAGATGAACTAAGAGTTCTGTTAAACATAACACAAACTTCGAAAAGATAACGAAATTAAAGAAATTATTATGGTCCTTTTTGGTTAAAAGGGATTGAAATATATTAAAATTATTTAATTAGATTTTTATTAGAGAGAGAGCAAAATGTGATCCGAGGAGTGCGAAAATCGTAGTCGACTCGCTAATTAGAGTCAACTCACTATACTTTTCTTCTTTGGCCTAAAATATCCTTACTATACTTTTCTTCTTTGGCCTAAAATATCCTTACTAATCTCACGTACACTTCACACATTAAGAAGAATACAGTAAAAAAACACAATTTCTCTCGTCGGCTTCTTCTTACGTGAAAAATAGCCCTAACTTATTAGGGTGTCTATTGATTTTTTATGCCAGTGTGATTCGTGAAGGATTTTTTCCCTTTTCCGAGGTTTGTTACGAGTAGGCTTAGTTTAGAACAAGGGACAACATCTGGGCAAAAACACGTTTATTGTTAAGTAAGCTTGTGGAAATGTGAAAATAGCCACGGGACTGAGAGTATTGATTTGAGCATACCTGTTGACATACTATGAAAGAATTCTCTATCATTTGGAAGTATCGGTGCTTAAGATTTGTAAGTACACTTATTTATCTCCATCGCCACGTGTACTAGAAGAACCCACGTGGAGGCCAAGTCATAAAGAGGATCGACACGTAGGGGCACCCACGGTGTCTAGATGACGTGCCATCTGTCAAGACCGACGGTCCAAGATGAAGGGACATCCAAGGCAGATAATCCCGCGGAACACCAAAGAGTCACCTTACCCCATCACACGATGAAACACAATCAACGGCTAGGGATAGTCCGACTGACACGGACGTGACAAGAGAGGACTGACATCACCTGGCGCGGACTGTACCGCCCCAACCACTAACATTTAATGCTGCTCAGAGGGCACGTGTCGGATGACCCACGAAGTAGATGCGCATTGATCAGCGTAATGAACTTGGACATGGTAGAATCCGCGGAGTGACAGAGAGGTCCGCGGACCAGGCACAAAGCACAAGAAGATAAGATCTCAACAGCTCTATGACAGTGGGCCCATTCAAATTAGCTATATATATGTATATCCCTTCCACTGAGAGGGGATGGAGGAGAAATTAGAATTAAGGAAATAGGAGAGAGAATAGAGAGAAGTAAGTATGAGTTTAGGGAGATCCCTCCCTGAACCATGTAATTCATCGTCTCTCTTACTTTTGTAATCGTTTACTTTATAGTGGATATCTCCGGATCCGTGGATGTAGGCCTTAGTGCCGAACCACGTAAACCATCGTCTCCTTTATCTTTAGTACTCATATAGTTTCATTTATGTATCCACATCTCAGATCTATCACCTTGGGGATGATGACGAGATCATGGCAAATTTGCGGGGTTTGGAATCTATGAATCATCATCCACCTAGGCATACTATGCTTTATCCGTACTCTAATGCATTTATCTAATTCATGTTAAGATTGTTTGTGAACACGCGGATGACGCCAGAGTTCCGTGCTCACAATTTGGCGCTAGAAACAGGGACTTTGTCCCGGTAAAAAGATTTATCTTTTCTTGTGACTTCATAGCCTCTAGCTCAAAAATTTTACTTAAAAACACAAACAGATCCGTTCTTGGACTCGTTTTTCGCACATATTTGTGTCCTTTATACTTTCTACCTGCAGATCTGGATCTTTTACAAACACAAACTAACAGATCTATGTTTTCGAACTATTTTTCGCACATATTTATGTCTATTGTGTTTTCTACCAACAGATCTGGGCATTGTGTAACCTTTAAACCAACAGATCTGAGTTTTAACTGCTATTTCAAACACAATTTCCACCCAAAGATTTGGACTTTCTGCAAACAACCATCCATGGACCTTACCCCGGTTAAGTCCGCATCCGTCTACATTATTCATATTGTTCGCCAAACTAACAAGCTTGAACTAACAACTAACCCGTGGACTTTTTGTCTCGGTTTACCTCCGTGCTCTCTGTGCAGAATATTACAATGGAAAAGAACAAAGATACCGGGAAAACAAAGATGCTTTCGAAAGAGATACCTAGGACTACGCCAGTAATAACCAGGAGCAAACAAAATGGCGCGGGATTTTCAGCCAGGGAGAAGACGCAGAACGGAGCGGAAAGCACATTCCTTTTAGATGCGGGTATCATCGCAATGGAAGCAAAGAAGGCCGCGGCAGCAAAAGATGCTACACCTACCGAAGGAACTTCTCAAATGGTCGCCTCCAAAGTGACGGCTACAACCCGGCCCACTGAACCTCGAGAAGCGGTAGCAGAATCCGTAATCCAGAACCCTCCTTACGGGATGCCACAGACTGATGAACATAATATACCATTACACGCAAGGTCCTACGGAATGATCGAGCCGGGTAGACGACTAGTAGAGGAAGTCAACACCGCAGCCCCCGAAGGACAAGCTCAGATACAGATAGGAACGAATCAGGAATCAAACCAATCTGCGCAGATATTGGCGCAATTAGAAGAACTAAAAAGGAATCAGTAGATATACGCGGACGCGGTGGCCTTACTAGCCCAAGAGAATCAGCAATTAAGAGAGAAGATCCTCCAAAGCGCGGAGCTAGAGAATCAGCAGGACGAAGCCAATTCTGCGGTACAAAATAGATATCCGAGGATGATCCACGAAAACGTCCCCGCAGTAGTCAACCGAAGAGGAGTACCCCAAAAGGGTACGCAGAACAATAGAAGGATCGACCCGGACTACCGCCCGGAAACCTCGGACTACTATGATGAAGAAGAAGTCACAACTTCATAACCTACAAAGAAGACACGGACTTCCATTCAGAATGAGCAGTGTTTGGCAATGGAGAATCTCCGTGCGGAAATGCTAGCGGAAATCAATCAAATCAAGACCAGGCAAGGAGGCGGAAGACTAGAACAGGTCATGAAGGAGGCCAGCACTACCCCACTAGCACGGCAGCTGGCTACCGCCACCATTCCACAGAAGTGTCCGGTCCCATCCTTTGAGTGTTACGACGGATCCGCGGATCCCGCAGCTCACCTACGGTATTACAACAGGGTAATGGCCAGGTGGGATCATGACGAAGCTATATTATGCAGATATTTCCCTTCGAGCCTGAAGGGATCCGCGTTATCTTGGTTCGATAACCTCAAGCCAGGGTGCATCGGTTCATATGATCAGCTCACCGAAAGATTCTTGGCCACCTACATGTATAACAAGGTCGTGAACACAGGGATGGACAAACTCTTCTCACTCGCAATCAAATATAAGGAGTCCATTCGAGAATACACGGATAGGTGGCACAAGATATGTCAAGCCATAGGACATGTGGATCCCGTGGTGAGCATTAATTGTTACAAATGGGGGCTTGACAGGATGAGCCCATTGTTTGTCGAAATCCACGGTACCTCTCCGACCACGGAGGGAGATCTGAGGATAATCATCGAAAAACATGCCAGATTGGAAGAAATTCAAAGAGAGAACCCAAGAGCACAGGCTCAACGACCCCCACGAACCAACTCCGCGGAACTAACGAACAGATCCAGCGAACACCAAAAGGATCGGAAGGATGACCACAAAAGGGGTGGAAAAAAGTTTGAAGACCGAGTCTACACAAGGCTCAACGCCAGCTACTCACGTATTTTAAAAGAGATCAAGGATCGCGAGGACTTAGACTGGCCCTGGTCCAAAGGAAAACAACCACCGGCCTCGGCAGAATCTAAAGAGTACTGCAATTTCCACTGCTTCTACGGACATCCAACAGAAAAGTGCAAAAATCTCAAGATAGCGATACAAAAGCTGATTAATACAGGGGATCTTAAAAAATACATAGAAAAGGCTGGAACGGAAGATAGAGCCAAACGCAGCAAACAGGTCCAGTTACCAGAAGGTAATCGCACATTGAACACTATATCCTGCTCATAAGAGCCAACCCTAACGACACAAATAGGGAAACGGCTGAGAAAGCAGTTTGAAGATTACTGTGAGCTTTACAGCGCGAATGGAAAGGAAGTGGAAGAACACGAGGAGTGGATGAACGCACCTCTGACCTTTGAAGCCGAGGATATTGAGGATGACATGGAAGATCACAACGACCCATTGATCCTCACATTGCCAATCGCAGGATGCAACATAAAGAAAATCCTCATCGATGGAGGAAGCTCCGTAAATGTCTTGTTTTACGATACATTCAAACGTATGGAGCTTAACGATGAGCAACTCTTGACTTCGCACTACACCATCTACGGGTTCAATGGCACGGCTACGAAGCCTCTGGGGGATATTATTCTACAGGTGGACGCAGGCCCCATGAAAGTCGACACTCGCTTTAGTGTGGTGAACACGCCTTCGCCCTACAATGCCATTATTGGACGAAGATGGGTCTACAAGCTTAAGGGAGTCGCAGCTACCTACCATCAATACCTTAGGTTTCCCACTCCCCTAGGAGTAATGGAGATAAAGGGTGATCAAGCTTCCGTAAAGGAATGCCACGCGATGCAAATACAACTCAACAATGAAGAAGATGAGAAAAGGAAAACCCGCAAGGCTCGGAACAAGGCGATATCCAGAGACAAAGCCATCGACGAATATCTGGAAGAGATCTCAGGGAAAAGCTTGTCTAAAGGGAACTCTGTAGGAAACACGGAAGCCTCGACATCAAAGGCAAACCAGGGCGACCTCGCAAACAAAGAATCTGAGACTACCAAATAGCAATTAAAGAAAGTCCCCCACCTTGGGGAACCAAAGCCCACGTTTACATCCTTGGAGGCGGTGAAGGAAGTTAACATAGGGACGGAGCAGAACCCCAGAAAGATCAAGATAGGAACTCTAATGGACGGAGAACGCGAAGCTTCACTAATAAAACTACTAAAGGAATACGCGGACATCTTCGCGTGGAAACTATCCGATATGCCGGGAATAGACCCACAGATAGTACCGCATGATCTGCGCATCAAACCTGGCACACCCCCTGTACGACAAAAGATACGAAAGGTGGCTACGAGAATATCATAAAGCAAGTAGAAACGGAGTCGCGAAAGTCGTTGGAGGCCGGTTTTATAAAAGAAGTCAAATATCCCACTTGGATCTCTAACATGGTAATAGTACCAAAGAAGAACGGAGGGGTCAGAATCTGCATCGACTTCACCAACCTGAACAAAGCATGCCCCAAGGATAGTTATCCGTTACCCAGCATTGACCAATTAGTCGACGCAGTAGAAGGATACGAAGAGTTATCATTCATGGATGGATACTCCGGGTACAACCAATTATTTTTGGCAGAAGAAGATCAGCAGCATACTACATTTTACACACCCCATGGTCTGTATTGCTACGTAAGAATGCCTTTCGGGATCCGGAATGCGGGAGCAACGTACCAAAGGATGGTCGATGCTATTTTCAAGCCGTGGATTGGCAGGACCTTAGAGGTCTATGTTGACGATATGCTCGTAAAAAGCAGGTTAAGGAAGGACCACCACCAGGACCTGAGGGACATCTTCGAAGCTATGAGAAAACACAATATGAAGGTAAACCCGGAAAAATGCACTTTCGGAGTAACCTCAGGAAAATTCCTTGGGTACCTGGTGACAAAAAGAGGCATTGAAGTAGATCCCGCAAAAATCCGAGCCATAGTAGACATGCCGTCTCCAAAGAACCTAAAAGAGGTACAAAAGCTCAATGGATCCCTAGCAGCCCTGGGAAGATTCATTTCAAGATCCTCAGATAGGTGCAAACTCTTTTTCAACATACTAAAAAAAGGGACGAAATTTGAATGGACGGCAGAGTGCGAAGAAGCTTTCTTGGGTATCAAATAGTACCTAGCAGAAATCCCCATCCTTCAGAAACCGGACCCGGACGAGGTTTTGGCACTATACATTGCGGCGACAGACGATGCAGTAAGCGCAGTACTCGTCAGAACCCACACAAAGGAGGAGCAACCGATCTACTATGTCAGCAAGACCCTGAATTCCGCGGAAAGGAACTACACAAGAATCGAACAGCTAATCTTAGTCGTCGTATGGTCTACATTAAAACTGAGGACGTACTTCCTAACACACGACATACGTATCCCATGTAGAGCACCCTTAGAGACCATCCTCAAAGGGGCAGGAAAGGTAGGACGCATAGCAAAATGGAGCACGTACCTCGACCAATTCAACATCCACTACGAGCTCCAACACTCCCAGAAATCGCAAGTGTTAGCGGACTTTTTAGCAGACCTGCCTTTGGACAACGAAGAAGAAGTGCACATACAAGGATGGAGGGCTGTGGGAGCCCCAGAAATAGAAAAACTAGAGCCAAATAATATTCTTGAACCAGTGAACCCACGACAATGGGAGGTCTTTGTTGATGGCTCCAAAAATAGAGAAGGCGCGGGGATAGGCATCGTTATCACCACACCCACAGGGGACAGAATTGTGCACGAATTCAGATTGGAATTCGAAGGCCATACAAATAACATCGTAGAATATGAAGGAGTGATCCACGCTTTCCGCTTGATAATTGAATTAAGGATACAAGAAGTGCGGCTGACAAGTGACTCACAACTAATCATACGGCAGATAGGCTACGAATACAATGTGTATGACGAAACGCTGATGGCATACATGGATCTGGTACAAACATTGGCTTCCCAAATACCAAAAATCAAATTCCGACATCTGCGTAGGAAGGAGCTTAGACACGCAGATGCCCTGGCATATATATCATCCATGCTTAAAAATGAGGATGTCAAAGCAATCAAGATAACAAGAGTGTACGAACCATCCATCAAGCTCCAAGAGACATGCGTGGCTAACCGACGCAAATCTAAGGAGGATATCTCTGATGATGATGTCGGAGAGCACATATTCGACGACTTCCAGGACGATGACATCACGCGACAAGCTGATGAAGATGACGATCACAGTCAAGAAGCAGATTGGAGAATCGAAATCCATTCTTTCTTAAAAGAGGGGAAACTCCCCCAGGATATCAAACAGGCTAGAAAAATACAATCCAGAGCAGGGATGTACGAGTTAAGGGACCAAACCTTATACAGAAAATCATTCCTCGGGCCACTTCGCCGCTGCCTATCCCGATCAGAGGGACATATCATCTTGAAAGATATCCACAGAGGAGACGCGGGAAATCACAGCGGAATGAGGTCCCTAGCAGATAAGGCAAAGACCCAGGGTTACTACTGGCCAACCATGATCCGAGATGCAGCTAGAATGGCGAAAAGGTGCGAAGAATGTCAAAGATTTGGTAAACGAATCCACGCCCCAGCCACAAAGTTGAACTCTGTGGACAGTCCGTGGCCCTTCGGGAAATGGGGTATCCACATAGTAGGCCCACTCGTATCAGGGACTGGGAAGAGAAGATTTCTGATAGTGGCAACGGATTATTTCAGCAAGTGGGTAGAAGCAAAGGCACTGGCAAGAATTCGGGATTCAGATGTGTTTACTTTTATTTTTCAAAATATCATCTGCAGGTTTGGCATCCCCGCAGAGATAGTTTCCGACAACGGTAAACAACTACAAGGGAAGAATATCGACTTGCTGTTCGACACCTTCAAAATTCGAAAAAACAAATCCACCCCCATATATCCACAAAGCAACGGACAAGCAGAAGCCACAAATAAAACTTTGGCGCTTATCCTTAAAAAACAACTAGACGAATACAAGGGGCGGTGGTGTGAGCAATTGCATAACGTTCTATGGGCATATAGGACGACTCGAAGATCAGCTACCGGAGAGTCTCCATTTTTACTCACATACGGAGCAGAAGCAGTAATCCCTACGGAAATCCTACTTCCAACAACAAAGACAGAAGCATGGGAAAAGAACCTCACCACGGACATGATGTTGGAAAAGCTTGACGATCTCGAAGAAAGGAGAGAAGCAGCACTACAAAGAATGGAAAACTACCAACGCAGGCTAGCCAGAGAATATAACAAAAAAGTGAAACTTAGGAATTTTGTAGAAGGACAGTACGTGTTGAGAACCATTCCCCAATACCAGCGAGAAAAGAAGTGGGGAAAATTAGCACCAACTTGGGGAGGACCCTACGTAATACACGACATCGCAGAAATGGCTCTTACTATCTCTGCGTAACTCGAAAGGGGAAATCCTCATGCATCCGTGGAATGCCAAATATCTCAAGCCATACTACCCATAACCCACCACCTGCGTATGCATTTCAGAAGAAGAAAACGGACTTACAAATCCGCATGTCTCTATCTCTGACAAAGGAGTAACGCGCCTTAACTTTTCAATCAATACAAGCTTTCATTTTCAAGTGTCATATTCTACAATATTCTATTCATTACCCACACACATTTCAATCTATTCAAGATCACAACCTATACCATATAAGACACATGTATATATTACTTACACAATGTACATTGTAAACCATACCACGTCTTAATAAAACATCGATACTATCGTTACCCCGTGAACGTAGGCCTTAGGGATGAACCACGTAAATCATTGTGCAGTTATTATTATTAAGAATTGGCATTAGCATTATACTTTATCAAGAGGGATATCCCGCACGAAGCGTGGATCATACCCACTGCAATATACCGGGCAATATCCCATGCAAAGCACACACACGCAATATATCGGAGCATACACATGCAATCTCTCAGAACTCCTCCGTAAGTGTCTATAAGTGTATGACCAGGGGGCGACTTCCCACAGAATGAGATATCCGAGCAATATTACAAGCCGCGAACTCAATGGAATATATCCTTGAACGTCGGCCAGACCCCCACCGTTCAGAAATCCTCTGGCCAAGGAATTAGCTGGACGGGGTGCAAGGTCACAAGACAATTCCGGGGATATCAACCTACGGAATTGCACAGACAATACACTTTCTCAAATTCAAAGATTGATATCCGCGGATTATAAATACTGCGGAATTATTCATTATGTTTAATTTAATGAGTAAAGCTGATAGATGTAAATTCAACAAAATTCAAAGTCAGATTTAAACACCAAAGTTTGATCTAGTACATGGCAGTTGATTACAAGCCCAGCAAGCAAAATAGCAAAAACGCCAAAAAAGGATAAGCAACTGAGATCAATCCCTAGCATACTAGCTACGGTCTACTGAGAAGGAGCGTTATCCGCAGGTTTATCCTTCAGTGATGAAGGAACACTACCACCCGAGGAGGGTCCAGAAGAACTTGACGGGAGCGCGGGCACGGGACGCCGAGTATAATTCTTGGTTAGACCGTGACTCTTCTTGAGGTCCAACTCAATCTCGCCAAGAGTCCTATTAATCTCTTCTGCCAACTGCCTCCGAGCCACAAAACCTATGGCTACGCTCTTCATTTCATCCTGGTTTAGGGAAGCAGAAAGTTGGTCTACCTTTTGATTGGCATGCTTCAACGCTTCCTCCTGAGACAAGGCTAGACCGCGATGGTAGTTAACCTGACCCTCCAACTGAACTACTTTAGCTTGAGCTTCGGCAAACTTGTCATCCGCAGCTCTAAGCTGTCCTTGGAGTTCTGCGGACAATAGAAGAGAACAATGAGTTATAACAAATAAAATACAAAACACACTCGATGACAAAGACGTTACCTTCACAATGTTCAACCGCGGAATCCCTTGCTTCTGCAGCATAATCATATTCAGTTGATAACCTATCATAATCTACCTGCAAAAGATTATGAGCATACTGACTCGCGCTTAGGTCATCTCGAAGCATCGAGTCTGAATGACGATATCGATTAACCTCATCATTATTCGATTCCAACCCCTTATTAAGACGGTACATAGCCACCTCTAAATTTTTCTCACACTCAACCTGACGGGCCACATCAGCTCGAGACGCGGATAAGGCACTACTAAGAGCGCCAGATTCTGCCCTAGCGTCGTCCCTTTCCTTAGCAAGACGTTGCATATATGCCCGCACACCCGAGGGATGGGAGGACCGCGCCTGCTGCAGCTCATTTTCCATAACATTAAGTTTAAGTTCCAAAGAGGAAACCTGACCGCGGGCTTTCTCAAGATTATCCCGCGTCCATAAAAGAGCCCCGTTAAATAAATGACGGTCATGGTTGTTTTTATTTTGCAGATCTACCATGCAAAGCTTTTTCTTACGCCATTCTTCGGCCATCGCGTTATGCACATCCGCTCGGGCATTCCATTTCGCGGACTCACTCTTAAGTCTTTCAACTAACTCGGCAATACGGCCCTTTTGACGAATTCTCTCATTCCGAAGCCACAACAACTCAGGGACTCCACCCACTGAAGACAGTACAGCGGGAGGAGGGAAGAAGAAGATAACTCAGAACATATAAGGGACATGTAACTATCAAAGAAGAGGAGATACAAACCTGAAATAGACGAGGATTTTTTCTCAGCAACCGCTAACTTGGCCTTAACCGAAGCTAGCTCAGAACGCAGCTTCTCCTCTTCCGCGTCCCGCTTCTCCTTACGCTTAAGCAGCTCCTTCAGCTCTGCTATCTCCTCATCTTTAGCGGAGACCGCCGCTTCAACGCTTGTAAGCGTTCCTTCACAATGCCGGAGCTTCCCTTCTAGCTTGAGAGATTTAGCCTTGAAGAGCCGGTAAAGATGATGGTTATAATACTCACTCCTCATCATCTATCAATCAAAAAGGGCAATTAGTTCACAACACTTTTAAGCAAAATCAGGGATAGAAAGAGCCAGACAAACCTCCAATAATCGATGTTGGGGATAACTGTACTGGTACCCATCAGCAATGGCCATCATGTCAGCAACCGTAGGGGGGGATCCACCACAAGATCAATCCCACTGGTCACAAGATTCTTGCCCCACCCTCGATCTACCACCTCCTCAGGGGTTAACTCCATTTGCCTACGAGTAAATGAATCTGAACTCTTTTCCCCTTCGACCACAGGGGCAGGATGAGGTACAACAAGCAAATTTTTCTTTCGCAGCCATGCCAAAACAGCATCATCGCCATCCGCGACCAAGGACCGCGTGAAATCATCTGAGGAAGAGTCTGAGGGCTTCCCACCAAGCAAGGCACCAGTAGTACTTATCACCAAGGCCCCACCAGCAGTGGAGGAAGTGCCAACACAACTCTCGGGCTGCACAGCCAAAACCCCAACATCAGATCCGCACGTGGGACCATCTCCACAGCTATCCTTAAGAACACTCCAGTCATCACCAGCTGGAAGCAGATTGAAGTCCGAAACAAGCCCCATAACTGTGGCCATGTCAAATGATTGTTCCCCAGATAAAACCCTACCAAAAGAGAACTCATCACAAGCATCCCCATCCTTGTCACCACTGCCAAGAACAATTCCCTTACCTTTGTCTATAACATCCCCACTGGACTTAGCAGCCCCCTCGGCCTGATATCCACCGCCACCAATAGACGGATTGCCACCACCACTACCAATAGACGGATTGCCACCACCACCACCAGTGGCCTGAGCACCATCACCTTCACCACCACCAGTGGCCTGAGCACCATCACCTTCACCACCACCAGTGGCCTGAGCACCATCACCTTCACCACCACCAGTGGCCTGAGCACTATCACCTTCACCACTACCAGCGGCTTGACCACCATCACCATCACCTTCTTGAACATGCGGAGAAGTCTCAATTCGCTCTTCCCTATCAGAAACATCCTCATCACCACCCAAGGGACTATTCACATCCTCGAAGTGTGAAGAACCCTCGGTGGGAGAATTCGACGATTGCTTGGGATTAATCTTTTTATTTCTACGCACCTACAACACACAATGATATAATGGCCGTTGGCATCTCCTTTCCTTGGCATAATCAACATTATTTAAGAAAACGAAGGGGCATATATACGTAGAAAACAAACAACACACCTTAGTAACATCAACATTCTGTGGGAGAAGGTTAGCATCAGAGATATCCTCGTCTTCCGCGTCATCAACATCGCGATTATAAGCAAAGTCCATACCTGCAAAGCTCAGCTGCCAGGGGCAATAATGAGCATAACGAGCGGGAGAAGCTTCGCGATGAGGACTGTTATCAGTAGGCTGCCAACCATGGGGTCCAGGGACCCAACCATAGGCCCACGGACCAACGACTTCAAGAACAGTGGCAGACCACTCCTAATCGTGATCACGCTTAATTCTCTCATCAGCGGGAATATGAAGACCTTCAGCACCAGGAACCCTAGCCATCTTGGAATCACTCACTTCACTCAAAAGGCGAATTTCCCCCTTACCAGAAGCAATGTTCCGCAGACTCACAGACCACGGCTTACGAGTATTCTTGTTAACATAATCTCCGAAGGATTTGTTGAAATTTTCAGGAGTATACCACCCTTTCTCCTCCTCTAGTTTAGGGGCATAGCAAGTCATCATCGTTTGCCCCTTGCTACGAAGATAGCATTCTCGGAGATGGCGAAGATAGTTCCCTGTCAACTGTTGCACCCCACGATTATGACTTTTCTTGGCAGTATTACGGCTAGACAAGACCCGGTAGTAGAAATCATCACCGGCTCTATACAATGGCAACATCAAACCAGCCTCGAAAGCACCCACGGTCGTCAGCAAATGAAAGGCATCATACCGATAATTGGTAACCATCTCATAAGTTATATCTTTATCAGGGGCATAAAAACGCACTTGGAAGTGCTGAAGACCGTGCTTCAATTTGAAAGCTTCAAGATCAATATGCCTAAAAGTAAACTTCTTATTACCCAAAGATAAAGGTCGAAAAGTAACAGAAGAGTCATCCTCGAATGCCTCTCCAGTAGTACCTTCCGCAGAATCCACTGCCTTCTTCTTAGGAGGAACTACATCTCCCGAAGATTCTATCTCCGCAGCTTTTCTCTTAGAAGACAGAGTTTTAGTCGACTTACCTAAATTAGGCACAGGTGGATTAGTCCGCGGTGGAAGTTTGGTGCGGAGAGGCTGTACATCTAGAGGATCAGTGCGCGGAGTCTGCTGTTTCTTCGGAGACCCATCTCTAGGGCGATTCACGGCATATCTAGACCCCCGTGGGGGATCACCCCTTTTAAGTGAAGGCCTCTGACCAGAGGACGAAGACGTTCGTCCTTCCCGAGGATTACCATGGGTAAGCAAAGGCGAAGCTTCATTCCTAATATTGGAATCACCCCGAGGAGATCTGTGAGGACTCGACGGAGGAGTTTGGTAAGGAACCCGCGGATGATCGGACATACCTACGGACACAAACACAAATAAAAGCACAAGTCAGAGGCGAATAAGATCGAAAAGCAAGAAACTCTCAAGAACAGCAACAAACGTAAAGAAAACCCTAGACTCCATCTGTAACTACTTAAACTCTCGAACTACTACCCAAAATCCAAAGAAGAAAAATAAGATCGAAGCAGAATGAAACATACGACTCAGCGGTATCAACTCTCAAATCCCGGGATGTACATAAGATTAAATTCATCACCAGCACATCACCAGAAAATCAAGAACTCAACAGGGTTGAACATGGCGATTAAACGGGATAAAAAACCATACCTGAGCCTCAAAGAGTAAAGCCGCAGCAGCAACAAAGGTGGCAGCGATGGTAGCAGCAACAACAGCAGCGAAGATGGCGACAAAGGCAGCAGCAGCAGCAATAACAATGGTGTCAGAGGAAGTTAAGAAGGCGAAGAAGATAATGGAACAGAATAAACAGAGAATGTGACATTCTCCCCTTTTAAATAAGAACAAGAAAAACCGTCCACTACCCAATGAGCAGTTATGGCCGGGTAGGGGAAACGTGCACAATAAATGCATGTACCACCTTTTTAGGAGAAGTTATGAGGAGGGAGATAAAAACGTACCACACGATTCTTCTTCCCACTAAAGCTAGCGCCCAGTCACAAGAAGAGAGGCAAATTGTAAGTACACTTATTTATCTCCATCGCCACGTGTACTAGAAGAACCCACGTGGAGGCCAAGTCATAAAGAGGATCGACACGTAGGGGCACCCACGGTGTCTAGATGACGTGCCATCTGTCAAGACCGACGGTCCAAGATGAAGGGACATCCAAGGCAGATAATCCCGCGGAACACCAAAGAGTCACCTTACCCCATCACACGATGAAACACAATCAACGGCTAGGGATAGTCCGACCGACACGGACGTGACAAGAGAGGATCGACATCACTCCGGCGCGGATCGTACCGCCCCAACCACTAACATTTAATGCTGCTCAGAGGGCACGTGTCGGATGACCCACGAAGTAGATGCGCATTGATCAGCGTAATGAACTTGGACATGGTAGAATCCGCGGAGTGACAGAGAGGTCCGCGGACCAGGCACAAAGCACGAGAAGATAAGATCTCAACAGCTCTATGACAGTGGGCCCATTCAAATTAGCTATATATATGTATATCCCTTCCCGAGAGAGGGGGAAACTAGGAAATAGGAGAGAGAATAGAGAGAAGTAAGTATGAGTTTAGGGAGATCCCTCCCTGTACCATGTAATTCATCGTCTCCCTTACTTTTGTAATCGTTTACTTTATAGTGGATATCTCCGGATCCGTGGATGTAGGCCTTAGTGCCGAACCACGTAAACCATCGTCTCCTTTATCTTTAGTACTCATATAGTTTCATTTATGTATCCACATCTCAGATCTATCACCTTGGGGATGATGACGAGATCATGGCAAATTTGCGGGGTTTGGAATCTATGAATCATCATCCACCTAGGCATACTATGCTTTATCCATACTCTAATGCATTTATCTAATTCATGTTAAGATTGTTTGTGAACACGCGGATGACGCCAGAGTTCCGTGCTCACAAGATTAGTATTCGTTCATGAAGCTTCCTAGAACTTGTTCCTGCCTGTTATGTGGAGAGATGTCCGGATTTAGATCCACGCTTCCATTACCATATGAACATGGAGCTCGGAGATATGGTGCAAAGTTAGTCCTCGGTAAGAATTTGTGGGCCAATTTCATGTAAAATAACATAGATCACTCTTTCCTTTATCATGTTATCCTCCTTCCTAGCTACTATGAAAGCCGAGATTTCAATAAGTTGAAGGTAAATCTTCTAGGGTTCATGACTGCTACGGAAGACTACCGAGAGTTTTAGTTTTTTTTTGGACGTGTGAGAAACGTGTGCGACTAGTAAGGGTAAATTAGACCGAGTTAGAACCAAATATAGGGTCGAGTCTAGTTAGGAGTCCAACCACGATTTTTGCACTCCTCGGATCACTTTTTGCTCTTCCTTTAACAAAAATCTTTAATTATAGGTAGGTTTTTGTATTTTGATAGAATGAAATAGATTATAAGCCTCCTTAATATAACTATCTTTTTATTCGAAGATTTTTAGGGGGCAATAGAATTAGTATAAGATATAAATTAAATAGTATAGAATATATAGGTATTTATGTATGATTATCTTCTTATAGGGCATGGGACCCCACATGCACCCCTTTGTAGCCAGTCACCCCTAAGAAAAATCTGGATAAAAGGAGAGTGAAGAAGAAACATGATCTTTCCTCTCCTCCGAGTTTTAAACCTCATAGAAAGGTCGGTAAACATTTGGGGGCTAAACATCGTAGGAGCTTGGCGGCTAAAGTTAAATCGCTCACCATCAATGAAAAAATCAAGGGGAGCTTCCAACACGAGAATAATCGGAATCTTGTATAGAAATAGGTAATAATGAAGAAAGTGAATAAGAAAGTAACGAATAATCGAGTGGTGATGAAGAAGTTGGAAAAGAAAAAAGTGAAGACGAATAAGCATATGAAAAAAAAGTGATGATAAAGAAGTTGATGCAGAAAAAAGTCGTGATGAAGAAAAATAAGGAAAAAAAGATCAACAACAAAGTCAAGAAAAACAAGGAGGTAAAGGAAAAACTCCAACGGGACCACCAAAGAAGAAAGTGGAATACATGTCCAAGACGGATATGATGTTACCTCGCGTCCTTGATCTACCTATTTATGGGTTACCCGGTGATAAAGGAGAGTTGTTATGAGAGTCAAACACAGTAGGTTTTCTATCGTCTATGCAACCACAATAATTATCTCAACCTATATATACTATATCTCGAACTCTTTTTTAAGCTATCAACTATTGTCTGCTGGTATGTTTTTTAGGATCACGCCATTGTTGTGCATCTCCTTAAGCCATGAACATCACCGCCATTGAAGAACCCGAAGTCTTCAATAAAGTATATGCTACGGGCTTGTTGGTTTCCGCCAAAAATTTGGTGGTTGGATATGATAAATACCTCTTGTTTCTTCATTCGCCAAGAGATCTCAAGGGGAAAAGGATACGTTCAATTTTCCGTGTGACGAAATAACAATAACTCTAACTGATGTGCATTTTATTACTGGTCTTAGCGTAGAAGGTAAACCGTGAGGGGGGATGAGTATGTGAATTAGCATGAATGAAGATTTATGACTTCATTAAGAGTGGGTTTTGTTGGGATGAGGAGAAGAGTAAGCCGGAGATACTACTAGGTACATAGAAGCAGAGATTATTCCATCTCAAAAGCTTGAGGGCACAATTCTCTAGATGGTTGTTATAGAGACTGATAATCCTTCAAGAGTAAGAAGAAAAGTCAAGAGAATAAGTTTTTGGAGTTGAAACACCAATTAGAGAACTTGACGACGAAAGATATTATCTATCACCCTTATAAGAAGAACCATTGGATACCAGAAGGATGATTGGGTGCGAGGAACAATGTTATCTTGGACCTTTATTCACCCCAAAGGATATGTAATGTACAACCCAACGAGAGTGGAGAGACAATATGATGGTGCACAAAATATCCCAAGATCTAACTACACCAAGATTAACTGAAGTAAATATCATGTAAGTCTTTTGATAACGATTTTGAAGTTGTTCACGAACCTTTACCAGCATCTGATGATTGGGAAGATAAGAGGTACAACATCAATATGGTGTCTCGATATCCGAAAAAATATAATGACGCACATTTACATGCTTTGGTACCTTAATGTTTCACATAATCGTGTGGTACGAGTAGACAAAAGGCCCCTTCATCAAGGACCGAGATAGTGCTATCAAAGTTCCGAGCGTATTTTTACTCATTTATGGTTTTGTTCGTGATTTTTGGCATGATTTGTTGAATGTTTGTTGTTTGAAATTAAAACAGAGAGGACAAATCGTGTTTAAGATCAACGAAGCAAGAACATGTATAGCGAAAAGAGAAGAAGTTGAGGAGAATGAATATAAGATTGAAGAATTGAATTGTCTGGAAGATGAAAATGTTAATGCATTTTCAAGAGGGGGTGAAGACGAGTCTAGGGAGGAAAATCAAAGGAAGAAGGATAGCTCGGGGAGGATCAAGCACCAACGAAGAACGACCTGCTAAATGAGGCCGAAGTGGCCGTGTAGTGTCCATAGTTGTGGTGAATGGTAAGGATAATGAATGAACAAATTCTTGTTTTCCAAACTTATGTCTTTAACTATGGATAACTAAGGGTAGTTCCTATGGCAATGTACAAACTAAATTTTTTTTAGAGCCACGTGGATGAACAAGAAGGTTTCTCGACTATGGGAAACCAAGGCAAAATGAACAAATATGATTTTTTAGGGTCCCACTAGTGATTTTATTAATATAAACTAATAAGAGTTGAGTCCCACTAGTGATTTTATTAATATAAACTAATAAGGGTTGGGTCTCAATGATTATTTAACTAATAAAATAAATAATAAAAAATAAAACCTAAATATAACAACCGAATTTCGGAGAGAGAAAACCAAGGGGCGGTTAAACTTCCAACTCCAGCGTTCTTCCTTCCAACTCCGCGTTTGTGCTTCTAACGCCCGACCTTCCTTCACGCGCGCACTACGTGTTCCATCTCGCTCAACAAACCAACAAATTTGTTGGTTTGTACATCCATTTTTCATGTTTGTTGAGTCCATAGTGGGAGCAAAATGAACAAACTTCAAGTTTGTTCAATCCATAGGAACTGCTCTAAGGAGTCAAAACTTATGCCTTTAATTTATGTTTGGTAATCAAATAAAAATATGCTATGTTATGTTTTTTAGTATATGAATGAATGGATTTGGTTGGTTTTAAAATTGTTGAGTTGTCTTAAGACTCGACAAAAGAACTACAATTTAGGGGTTGTTTTTTAAGCACAATCGTTGGATGTGTGCCTTCATAAAAACCAATTGTAGCTTTCACCAAAACTACAAGGTTCATAATCGGTTATATTTCACACATATATATAGAACGATTCTAGGGGTTTCATTCCCTTATTTTCTCAGGGTTTTAGATTGGTTGATAACTTGATATAGACATCCGTATAGACCGGTTATGATTTTTTTTTTCAAAATTTTGACAGAAAAACAAAATCGTTTGATATGGGAAATCATATAACCTATTTTTGTAAGTAAACATGTCATTTTCTATATATGGTTTTTAGGCTAAAATCGGTCGATATGGATACTTTTATCTACCAAATGTAGCAATACAAATTTTATGTGATTTTTCAAGGCTTAAATCGTTATATCTGGACATCGTTGTAAGCCGATTGTTGGAATATATTTCAAAATAACTAGGAGTTTAGTGTTCTTCTATGTAAAGACAACCTCTCTCCCAAGCACATTTTTCCCAAACTTGCATCTTTTAGCCATTCCTACTTTATCCACTACTCAACTAGATCTTGGAAAATGGAACGTGAACCGGAAGAAGATATGGAATCTGTTAAATCATTCATTCAATTCCAACTTCCACGAACGTCATGATGGACTTTATATTCAATATTTTGGTAAGAGAGTCAAGGAATTTTATTATGGGTGCACCGACAATCCCAAAAATAGTAGATAAAGGCTTAACATTTAGACTCGACTACATCAATGGAGATATATAAGAGTTGCGTAAAGTTAGAAGAATGGTTATCGAAAATCATCCCAAAGCTCCTCGTATGGACAAAGTGAGTAATTCAACATATTTATCCCTTTCCCACTTTGATTTGTGCATACTAATGTTTAGTTTCAGGTCGAACGAATTTGTAGTTTTTGGCGAATATGTAACGGTGAACGACGGTTAATGTAGGCGACGAAATATAGCGTGTTGAAAAAACGTGCTCAGAGGTTAGTTAACGTCGTATTAATGTGCGCTATTCAAGAATACGCATACTAAATTATCATATGTAACGCGCTAATCACCTAAACTATGTAATGTGCTCATTTTCCAGAACTATGAATGAATATTTTATTTACGAAACTGTAATAGAATTTGTCTATATCTACATCCACAACCCCTAGTTTTTACAAATTATCTCTCTATATATAGAGAGAGTAATATTCGCCGTTTTTCTTAGCTGATATTTTTACAAACAAACCCTTTTTTGTCATATTTTGGTAGCAATAATTAACATTAAGTGATTTCTACGCTAACGAGATTAAACATCTATTAATTAAATAAATTAACACTAATTACTTAGGAATAAATTAGCTATTAACAAGACCAGTTGGTTAAAGGTTTTTGAGTTTACTTCAGAATAACCCGTTTTTGACTTCTAATTATAGGCCTCAAATAAAAGAAATAGGCCTCCAACTAGCCATGCAAACTATCCCCGCTACTCACTCGTAATGCTTGGTAGTAGTTAAGTAGCAGCATTTTCCTGGTATACTCCCTCCGTCCCTCCAATGATGGCATATTTCAAGTTTGCATAATTTTTAAGGCAAGGATGAAAAATCAATATTTTTAGATACTTTTTCCAATTACATTCTTATGGATAACAACTAGTAAAATTTAGAAATAACTCGTCTCTCAAACGATTTCACGGAAATTTGTAAATTTTATACCCCTAGAAAGCATTTTAAAACACTTATGTAAATAATATAAACATGATTAATTATCAAATTATACTTACTACTTATACTAAGATTTAATAATAATAATTCATTAAAAAGATAATTTTAATTTCAGAAGGAGGGACAATAATTTAATTTCCACTTAATTTCCACTTATTTAAAGGTCAACTTTGGAAGGATAAAATTTTGGAATGGTGGTCGTATTTGTTGGAACCGAGGGAGTATTATTCTTCACCAAATGGCATCTAAATTTATGAAGCTTGCCCCTTATCAGTTTGGCAAACTGTATGTAACAAAATGATTCTTTTTGTGGATAGGCGAGGTGTGCCCTTAGTAAAAGGCTAAAAGCCACTACAAAAACAAAATTCTAATGTTCAACCAAGTCAGTCAGCCATTGTTAGCTTCTGAAGGAATTTGGAGAGGAAGACTGATGTGGTTTTATAGCAGAAAGGTAAGTCAATCTGGGTTCTCAACATACAATACAGCTGAAGAAGTAACTCATGGAATTGATGGTTCTGGTCTTACTGCCATTGTTACTGGTAGGTACAGCTCACTGTCTGTTTATCTTCTTCTTCTTTACATTTTATATTGCTTTCATAAATAATGAATAAAATGGGTTTCTTTTTTTGTTACTGATTGTAAATAGCTTGGTGGGGTTTTGATTTTTTATGATTCAATTGCTGAATTATGTCTTGCTTTGGGGAATTGAGGGTAGGTATTTTTAGATGTGGGTTTACAATGGAATTTGTTTTTGTTTCTACCAGTGTTAGTGGGATTGATTTTGTATAAATGGGATCAGATCAGCTTTAATGGGGTTGTATCTGATTATCTTTAATGGTTGATTTGATTTTGGGTTTAGTTTCATCAAAGAACAGGATTAATGGTTATTGTGCTAAAACTCAAGGATTAATTTGGGGAATGATCTATTTGAGAGTATTGAATAATGATTATGTGGCAGATAGTGATATTGCTGAACCCAATGAGTGATTTGTGTCAGCTACTTAACTAGTTTGTTTTGATGGCAGGATCATCAAATGGTATTGGCGCTGAGACTGCGCGTGTACTTGCGCTGCATGGAGTTCGAGTAGTCATTGCTGTGAGGAATACGGCTGCAGGTACTGCTGTAAAAGAAAGAATACTAATGGAAACACCTTCTGCTAAAATATATGTATTGGAGTTAGATCTTAGTTCCATGGCATCAGTGAGAAAATTTGTTGCCGAATTCAAGGCCTTCAGTCTTCCACTGAACATACTTATGTGAGAATCTGATGTGTTTAGTTATCGCTATTCGTCAGCAGCTTCAATTTTACATTTTCCAAATGTGAAGCCTATGATTATCTTGTTATAGCTGTCTTAATAAGTGATAGTGTGATCTTTATCTTCTTTCTGCCAGTAATAATGCGGGCGCTATATGTCCCTACAAGCTTTCCCCTGACAAGATAGAGCTTTTGCAACAAATTATTTAGGTATGCCGTGAATTTCGGCTGTAAATATAGAGATCATTATACTGAAAAAAAATTGTTCATAGAAATTGACACTGGGGATGCCATATTGTGCACTGTCTTTTTCTCTGAATCACTTATATGCAGAAATCATATAATTTTTATATCGTTATTTTCTTGCAGGTCATTTCCTTTTGACTGATCTTTTGTTGGAGACTATGAAATGGACTGCATCTCAAAGTAACATAGAAGGAAAAATTATTAACGTTTCTTCTGAAGGTTACAAGTTGGCATACAAAGAAGGGATCCGCTTCGATAAACTTAATGATGAATCATGGTATGTAACTTCCTTAATTCATAGACTTTGTTACTATCTCGCCAACATGAAAACTTAGGTTGAATTTTATTTTTATTTTTGGAATTGATGAAGTTTTAAAAGCTAGTAGTGTGTTATTTGATTTATTCTGCCTTGTGAGGTTGATAATCTATATACTTGGGAATAGAATTAAAACTGCAAAACGTTGGACCTCTAACTTGCAGGTTCAATAGGTTTGGGGCATATGGGCAGTCAAAACTTGCAAATATATTGCACGCTAATGAGCTAAGTAGACGCTTGAAGGTACGTGTTTCTCACAGATGTGTTAACCTCTCTAAATTCTTATCTTACTAAGAAAATTTTCATATAAGCATATTGTGGTCATAGACTCGTAAACATGTTTAGAAATTTTTAATAGAAACTGCAATCATTTGGGAGTTTCTACATTGATTAACAGGAAGACGGGGTGGAAATAACTGCAAATTCACTTCATCCAGGAGCAATTGTGACAAATCTTTGGCATAATAGTAGCATAGTTTCTGGTAAATCACTCTTTCAGTTTTCTGGTTAATTCGTGAACTTTGACTGAAGAAACTGTCTATGTTTAGGAATAATGGAAAGCTCCCTTTGGTTTATGAATGTACTTGGAAAATTAATTCCTAAGACTCGTAATAGTAATAATGCTATAATTATAAACTTGATCAAGTGCATTGTATGGCCATGCTCGTTCTGATGCATACTGAATTCGAAATAGAGAGTTTCTAAGTTGCTTTGCACATTAAGAGTTCCAATGTATTCAATTATTACTAAGAGATTTATATCCCCTGTACTTCTCATATCTGTGATGTTGGATTCGAACTCTCTATATTTCTGTGTGTCTGTTTTTCTAGTTTTCAGGTTTCAAGCAAGTGATATTGATAAATGCGCTTTTGCAGGTTGGTTAACTAAGGCTTTCGGGTCTATGATTGAAAGACTTTTGGTGAAAAATGTTAAGCAGGTTGGTATTGTGCATCTATCATGTTAAGCAGTTGTTTTCTTCATACAAAAACTTGTCTACCGATTTTAATTACCTTATAGTTTATATTTGTGCTGTCATGGATCATGGTTTTGTAGGGAGCGTCAACGACATGTTATGCTGCATTACATCCGAACGTTAACGGTATAAGTGGAGAGTATTTTGTGGACAACAACATTTCAGTACTAAACTCACAAGCTACAGATACTGAATTAGCCAAGAAACTATGGGATTTCAGCATGAAATTGATCCACAATTGTTGAAAATGCTTGTGTAGTCATATAAATGTAAGCCATTGATTATTTGAGTGAGGTTACTACATATTTTTTAGGAAACAAAATTGTTAAAGAAACTGCAAGTTCCAATCAATTCGAATCCTCGTTGTTTATTATTACATCCCAGTAGAGTAGACAAGTGTGTAGTTTCATACATAAAAACTGGAATCCATAGGAAGCTGTGTGATTATGCCTAATTTCTTTAGCATTGTAGTTACCTCATTTAGCTGTTAATTGTCATTGGCCTTCTGGTTTGGATCCATGTCTTGCAGAAGGGGAGCACAACTGTGTTAGATTTTGGTGAACTTGTTTCTCATAGGTTCCATAAATAGCATGCGTCGTCCACATCACCACCTGTTTCAGAAGTCGTCCATTTATATTCATACTAATATGCTTGAAGTTTTATATTACTTGGGTCAATCTGTAAATTTCAGGTTAAGCAATTTATTCGAGAAAAGACTATTTCATGTTTTTACCTGGCTGCAGTGGGGATGACTATAATTATGAGTCGAATGTGTATGGAGTCCAGTAACAGTTCGTGTAATTGCTCTGATTTGGAAAATGTGGTGCGGATTCTGATTAATGGAATTGGATTGGTATGTCCACCTTTGCTTCTGAGGGTTTTCTGGCACTTTTCGCAAACGGATAGTAGCAGCAGCAGCCTTGTTCAAGGTTCCAAGGTACTACTTCCAGACTTACTCTTGCAGTTCTTCGGTTCTCCCAAATTTTTGCTGTCTTTGTCCATATATATATATATATGGAATTTGCATTTTTTTTTTCCGAAAAGTTCAGGAAGAGATGAACTTTCCAATCTTTCATGTCTTGAAATACTGTGTTTTTCACTAAGCTGCTATATGTTAACTTTCTACTTTGTTATGATTGAAAACCCTATAAGCAATGAGCCTCGATTAATCTAGTTGCATATGATATCTTTTCGGAGCTGACATAGGATTGGTGATAAAGGCAGTCATGATGTTTAACCATGATAAGATAATGCCAAAAATTAAAGGAAATACCAGATCCAAGAAGTTTATTTAGCAAATAATGAGCCATCGTAAACAAAGAAAAGCAGAAAAATTCTTAAAGACTACTGTAGGAATCTAGTATATCGATGAATGAAATTACAGTCGGCCTCTAAGACATTGGGAAATCGCATCTGGTTATATCTTTGGTATATCTAGTACAGAGTGCTGGGTAGACGTGGGTGAAGGTGAACTTCAAGTGGGGTTACTTTGGGCATGGTTAAACCCGAACCTTCAGCCATGTCTATTACTAGTCCAGTTGATATATCGAAATCGAATGCATGAAGTAGGCTAGCTAGTGACATATGAAGTGTCTGGACGGCTAAATTGATCCCTGGGCACATTCTTCGTCCTGATCCAAATGGTGTGTACTCAAAATCTTGACCCTTGAAGTCCAAATCGGCTGCTTCACCACCAGTACCACCATCGAGCTGTGAAAGAAACCTCTCTGGCTTGAACTCTAACGGGTTTGACCACACTCGAGGATCACGATGCAGTTTCCATAGGTTAACCAATAAGCGTGTGCCTGCTTTCACTTTATACCCACCTATATTGCAGTCCTCGATAGCCTCGTGGGGTACAGAGAGTGGGCCTGCAGGGTAGAGCCTGAGTGTTTCCTTGATAATTGCTTGGAGGTAGACCAGGTCATTGATGTCATGTTCCTGTATGTTGCGACCCCTGCCGACTATGGTGTCAAGTTCTTCCTGGGCCTTTTGTAAGACACTAGGATTGGTGAGCAGTAGTGAGAGAGCCCATGTCATTGACACTGATGTTGTGTCTGAGGCAGCTAAGGTAAGCGCCTGCAAGATCAGCAAACCATGTAAAAATAGAAAGGTGTTAAATTAGTGTTTTATTGCTTTGTTTATATGGTGAATTCCTGTTGGACCTTGCTAAACATCTATCGATTTATTTTTCGGATAGGCTAACTCGTGTTACTCCAGTTTCCAGGTAGCAGAGAATGATTACCTTTTGGTATTTTTTATGTGGATACTATGCCTTCAGTAATAAAATTGACTTTTCGTTTAATATTCAGGATAAAGAGATGCAAAGGAGTTAACGTACCAGACAGGTGGCTTTGATGGCCGTGTCCCGGCTGTAATCAAAGAAGGGAATATCTTTTTCTTCATCAAGAACTGATACCAACACGTCCATGAAGTCATTCTCATCATTACTGCTATCTGTTGCTGCGTGTGATAGCGTCCGTGGTCTCTTTCTTTCTCGATGCTCTTCAAGCCATTTTTCAGCAATCAAGTCCATCTCCATAGCTGTCCTCTTCATCTGTTTCTTTTGTCCATCCACATCCAGCCTCCCAAGGAACGGAAGAGCATCAGATGCAACGGTAACTCCTGCTAGTCTGAAGAATTCTGAGATGGTGTCGTGAAGCTTTTGACTCTCTTCTCTCTCTTTTTCATTGTCATCCTCAGTGTAGATAGCCTTTCCTACAACCAACTTTAACACTATATTCAAGGTTAGATCTCCAAACACCCGAGTCATGTCGACTTTAAACGATCCAGAAGTTCCACCTTCCTGTTTGATTTGGTTTTGGTTCTGGTTTTTAATCCAACCTTGGTATAATTTTTTTATGCAGTTTTCGATCTCTGAATTCGTGACATGCTTGAGCAGCTCCAGACGCCTATGGGAGAGTAATTGCAGAGTAGAGATCTTGCGCATCTCACGCCAGTAAGGACCATAAAAGGCGAAACCAACCATGGCAAAGTCATAACCAAGGTACTTCCCAGAAGCAGTAGGTGGACGACTAGCAAGAAACTTGTCGTTGACGGTGAAGCATTCTTTAGACATCTCCCAACTACTCACAACTAGCGTTGGGTACATACCGAACCGGACCATGAAAATACTTCCATAGTTGTCAGCCATGTCGCCAAGGATTTTGAACAGAGGTGTAGATCCTGCTAGTTGAGGAAGATGGCCTATTATGGGCCATGCACCTCCGGCTTCTGGAGGTGGTATCGCTGATAGTTCCGTATTGCTGGGATTATCTCTTGTTTTCGTATTTCTTGGCTTTATAACTGAGATCCATAGATAGTAGAAGAATGATAAGCAAGCAAAAAAGCCTGCAATACTGGCAAACGGGAAGCACTGGTAAATGAAATCCACCATATTTGGCAGACAGAGATGATGATAACTAGAAGGCGAGCGGACGGCTATGTTCAATGGGAACTGGTATAAAATGGTCTGAACGAGGACGTTATCTCTTTTTAATGGCTATAAGTCAAACTCAGGTGTCAAGTATGACAATTTTTTATTTCAAAAACCAAGAAGCAGCCAGGTGTGAATATTTGTATGTTTATCATTACTTTTCTTTGTCAGATATGGAGAATTTGGCTTGGACTTCTGTCACATGGCCGGCCAGCTCTTTTCAACAGAAAAATTTATGGCTGGTGTAATGTTGGAGGATGCAAACAATGTTGCTCCCTCCGATTCTGGAAAAAAGATACTATCATTTTTCTCGTTTTAGTCTAAAAATAGGCCAAACTGAAAAAGTGATGATATCTCTTTTCAAAAACGAAGGGAGTATTTCTGATTGTTAAGTAACCAAATGTCTTTGGCAAAAATTTAGAGAAAGTACTTTTAACCGGAATCGATTAGTTCTTAACATCTCTGATTGATCGAAACTTACATGGAAGTTATTTATAAACACTTACACAGTTATGAACGCCAATAAACTTTGTTCTTACACAAATGAACAAATCAAACTATGTGAATTCCGATGACGGTGATCGGATAAGCTTAGCACTTAAAATCTTCTGTTCATTACCTCGTTTGATAATCGATTCTTCAAACTCTGTTGCATCATAAGCAATCCTTAAGATTCCATCGTTGCAAAATCCGTATTCATCAGCAGATTTACGAAGAAGCTTTAGGAATTCCTCATCATGTAATGTTTTCGTTTGGATCATGAAACGTTTACTAGTTTCATTACTCGTACCTACACATACCGGAATGTATCCTTTCGGTACTAACGGTGTTGGCTCTCGCAAACGCTTATAACTACTTCTGCTCCGTCCTATCAACATTTTGCTCAGTTTGCTGGTTTTGTTTCCCATTACTGGAACTCCTGCAACATTCAACTCTTGAGAGTTGATTTTTGAAGATAAGTTTACGCAAACGAGGGGAGGGTTATAGAGCCGTGCAACAGGTACGAAGGCAGTGCAGTACAAAGGATACGACGAATATACTATGTACGGGTCATAGGTAATGCCAATATATGCGACATATTCAACAGTCTTAGATGTTTATGATTGTGACATATATTTGTCTTCTAAGAGGTGTGGGGGATGGCATGTCGTGAAGACAAAGTTGATTGTGACAAACATTCCATTCATTCCATATTGTCGTCGATAAGGTTCTTTTCAGAGTGGAACTCTACGTGAATTTGTGGTTAACCGACAAATACGAAAGCACTTCTAAGGTCAGCATTGGATTTGGCATTCAGGATAGTAACATATGCCTCACACTTTTATTCTCACACGTTGAATGTGATATTTGCGATTAAAAATCAAGCCGTAACGGATTTGAAGCTAATATTTTGGGGAAATATTTCTCTTACCAAGTTATACATGCTTACCAAAAATGAGTACATTCTGAAACGTATAACAAATGGTGATGTGGATATAAGACCCCAGGCCATGAAGAAAGTCTAATCTAGACCTTCTCATTTACCCCACTTAGCCATGTCATCATTTTTTATAATCTTTACTCTTGTAATGGAGATGAAAACTTGGTGGAAAAAGTCTTAAATCCTAGGTTTTCATGCTATTTTAAGACCTTCACCCCTTGCATTAGAGATGCTCTAATAAGTTGAGAAGTAAGATGATTCACCTGAGTCAGGAGAGCAAGAAATGACCTTGCCAATGACTGCATACATATCTTGAGTTGTTTTTTCTTCTAAGGTGCAGATTTATTAGCTAGTTATATTCAGTTATTGCCCTATCATTTATGATGAATGGGGTTTGGGAATTAGAGATTTGAAGTTAAGAAATGTTTCAGCTAATCTAAGACATATCTGGGATCTTGTTTCTGGGAAGGTGACCATTGGACTGAATGGGTGAAGTGCAATTCAATCAAGGGTCAAGTTTTTGGTATAACACTCCTTTTAGTGTTGGAGGAGAATTTTAGAGCAAGGAGATCTTGCTAGACAGCATATTGGAGTGGCGGTTGGTTATGGTTCTTCTCTTAATTTTTTGAATGATCTGTAGCATCCTAAAGGGAAAGTCTAGGAATGGATTAAACCTCAAGTATTGGAACTGTTGGGCATCTCAAATTATGGTATAGTAGCTGACTTTATTAGAGATTGTGGGATTTTCCTGACTGTATGGAGGAGGAAGCAGCGAGGCAGTGACTCGACTATCTAGTGTTGAAATTAATGTTGTTGAGAGGATTTCTTCATCTAGAAACCATGAGTATCAAGTCAGTTCTCCATGAAAAAATCTTATAAGTATATTTCTACTCATAATCCTGAGCATAGATGGGACTGCTAGTTTGCTTTGATTCAAGCATCATTGTTAGAGCACTGGTCGGTTGAACTCGCAAGCGTTGCTACCTCAAGCCTTTTTGTCAATGTTAGTGATCAAAACTATAAGTCTTGATTTCTAGTCTACTTATAGATGTCTCGGACCAGGATAGATTGTGTAGTTGAGCATTAGACTTCACGACGTTCATCATTTGAAGACGAAGAACTAGTAAGGAGAGCTTGTGGAACTTCCTCAACAAAAGGTATGTGGAGACTGAAACTCATCTATCACTTGGAAAGTCTATTTCTACTCTATCTCCTATATTGAGACATAAGTCGTAGTGCTATATAGTTTTCTACTATGCACATTTATATTTCGAGCTGAGTTTAACTCACTTACATATTTCTCGAAATATGTGTTGGTAAGCTTTCGCTTCAACCAAATTCATCTTATATTCTTGACGAAAGTCAAAAGATGATCATGTGAAAATGGCCGAGTAACATCTTACATGGTTTTTGTGATACAATCATTTGGTGTAGACTTGGAATGTTTCGTTATGATTATTTCAATAACTTGAAAATTGCTTTGATGCTAATAGTGTGTGAAAACGGCTATTGTCATCCTCTAAGAAAGATTCAATGATTGAAATATAGTTTAGAACACTTAACCAACATTGCATTATAAACATGTTATGCACTCTTGCATATATGTGATCCATGTACGGGAACCATAGTATGCATACCCGTATGCGTACATGTTGGTTTGAGAAGTCCGGGAACCTAAGTATATGTACCCGTACGCATACTGGCGTAAGGTTTAGGTCCGGAAAATTCTGCTGGGTTTGGAGGTGTGCGTACCCGTTCGCATACTGGCAAAAACCAAACTTGGTCCGGTTACTTATGTATGCGTACAAGTTTGCATACTTGAGTGGTTAAAGTTCTAAAATCGGCTGGGACATGAACTAATACATTTATATAATAAGGAATGCATTCTTTTCCAATCGTTGCTATAATGTTCATGAATTCATTCGAGTGAATCAAATCGATTTTGTTTTAATTGTGTTCTTGTATACTTCTATGAGAATATAGAAATTGAACAACTCTATAACTAGTTTCATTTTAGTCATTTGAACTAGTTGTGGTTAAGATGAATAAGGTTGATATGAGAGTGTTCATATAGCTAACCTCGGTTAACTACTGTTGAGCCAACATAGTGTACACGTTTAGGTACGGTTACTCAAACCTAAATGAAGGTACATTTCATTTGTGTATAACAAGCTAAGTTCGATCTAACGGTTGAAAGATATTACGGTGAATATTGAATGCTAAGTTACCAAGGTAACTTAGATTGCAAACCCTGATTTGAAAACTATATAAAGGAGAACTCTAGCAACTGGGAAACCTAATCCCCACACCTCCTGTGTGATACTAGTTGCGTACTAGAGTCGATTCTCCTTTAACCTTAGGTTTTTCACAAAACCTTGTAGGTTAACGACTTGAAGACTTCATTGGGATTGTGAAGCCAGACCCAACTATTTTCTCTGTAGTTGCGTGTTACAATCTTACTTCGTATATTGTGATTGAGTATTATATTCGCTAAGATTTGCTTGAGATTTATCTCCGATAGATAAGATTAAAAGTAGTCACAAACATCTTCGTCTCATCGTTTGTGATTCTACAATATCTTGTTTCGCTACCATACGATTAAGATTATTGTGAGGTGATTGATAATACTAGGCTGTTCTTCGGGAATATAAGTCTGGTTTATCAATTGGTTCCTGTACACCTTGATTTATCAAAAGACGGAACAAAACTCATAGGTATTTCTGTGGGAGACAGATTTATCTATTCCAATAGACTTTTTTGTGTGAGATATATTTGTTTATCAAGACTTCGACTTTGGGTCGTAGCAACTCTTGGTTGTGGGTGATATCGGCTAAGGGAATCAAGTACGTAGAATCCTGCTGGGATTCAGAGACGTAACGAGCGTAACTGTACCTTTATCAGTGTGAGATTGATTAGGGCTCAACTACATTCCACTCAAAAGTTCATTGGTAGTATGCTAGTGTATGTAGCGGCTCAATACAGTGTGTGTTCAAAGCTGGACTAGGTCCTGGTGTTTTCTTCATTTGCGATTTTCCTCGTTGACAAAATTCTGGTGTCTGTGTTATTTCTTTTCCGCATTATATTTTGTTATATAATAGAAATATCACAGGTTGTGCGTTGAGATCAATCAATTAGATAATCCAACTTTTGGTTGTTGATATAAATTGATTGGCACTTGAACATTGGTCTTTGGTTCCGTTCAAGTTATTTCTCTTATTCAATCAGGCTCGCAAATTCCTATTTGTTGATTGCAGATTGAATTGAGAAATTGAGATATAAACTCTTTGATATACTTTTCTCTAGATTGAGTCTGACTGTTTAGTTGATTCTCTTGAAAGTATATTGGAGTTTGTCTATTCAGATTGTCGAACGAAATATTGGTTGTGGTTGTTAGACCCCCGCTTTTTCAATCATATTTCGATACGCACTTTTATAGCTTGGTTAGATTTTCGGAGAAGGTTACAAACCATAAGTAAACTTCTTGAATGCAGAGTAACTTAGGATGCTAGATGTATGCTTTGTGATAATGGGCAGTAGGATGAAGACCATATTTTTCATGATTGTCAATTTATTGTTATCATTTGGAAAGTCTCTCACTTAAAATGGACTATGTGAAGGATATGGAAAGCAGTAGTGGGTTGACTGGTGTACTAATGCTTTTTAGAGGTGACTCTTGTGTCACTGTTATAAAGAAATTGGTGCCCAACAGTTTTATTTATTATTTATGGAGGGAAAGAAATGACAGAAGGCTCAGTATTCCTCTGCAGATGTTGTTAGTTTTCTCATTGTTCAGGATGTTTGGTTTAAAATATTTGCATCTATCCATAAAGAAGTTGAAAACATAAATGCTAAGTCGTTTATGAGAGGTGGAAGGTGGATTTCTCTTTTATTTTACCTAAGGTGATAACTTGTTCATGGCAAGGGTCTAGTGATCAGGATATAATGATAAACTCTGATGGGTTTTATAGGGATGATTCTGGTGGATTTGGTGCTCTACTGAGAAAAGTTTATGGTGATATGTGGTTATTGTTTCTTGTGGAGGAGGTCCACCTATATCAATTCTTCCGCATGAATTGCAGGGCTTGGAGTCGAGTCATAAGATGGCTAAGAGAGAATGAATTGGTAGAGTTTATATTTCCATTGACTCCATGCATGGTTGTGTATAATTTACTTGTGTACCCCGAGTTGAATCCTCCATGGAGCGTTTACCAAATTTGGAAAAAGATAAAAGTAGGATAAAAGTGTTGAGAAGAGATTTTCAAGGTTGGAAAGTGTTTCGGTGTTGTAAAGCAACTAATAGAGCTGCATACTATCTGACTAGCTTGCATTCCCTTTGGGAGGATATATGGGATGAATATTTTTCTCCTGATTCCAAGTCTCAACAAGTTTTTGTAAGAAAGAAAAAATCCAGAAATAGTTAGGTTGTGTTTGGTATGAATTTTAAAAAAAGTTTTTTGTTTTTAAAAACATAAAAAACCAAAAACGAGAGAAAATGCGTTTAGTAGGGGCATTTTCAGAAAACGTTTTCCATTTTTTTATGTTTTTAAAAACAAAAAAATGAAAACGAAAAATAATCGTTTTCTGTGTTTTTTTCTTTTTTCTTCCTTCTTCTTCTTATCAGAATTAACTAAGAGATTGAGAAAAATGACTGTAAGTGAGTCATGAAAATAGTATCTCTTATCACTATCTCTTAGACGAGTCATTACATTTGATCTGTTTTAGTTGATTTTCATTGGTTTTCAAAAACAGTTTTTATCTTACCAAACAAATGTTTAGAAAATGAAAATAAGGAAAAAAAGAGTATGTTTTTAAAAAAGGAGAAAACAATTTTTGAATTTTTTTTTAAAATTGTACTAAACAGGCCATTAGGTTTTCGTTTATGTTTTTTTTTTAACCCAGCTAATTGTATCAAGACAAAAACAAAACGAAAAACAACTATTGTGTAATTAAGAAGTTTTACCGTAATAGACAATCATAAAATTCACACAATACTAGAACAATATAAATTTATACGGGTCATGTTAACTTGCATACGCGTATACAAATTTACATGGGAATTATAGTCTCTTAATTACGTTAGAAAGAAAAATCACTTAACAGAATATTAGTCATTAAATTGACTATTTAAACGAGATTAATTATGGAATAAAATATCATTGATTTTATCTTTCTTCCTATAACTTACTTTTTTATATCATCTTTCCATTTATCTTCTTCTTTTCCGTCTCAATCACTATCTTCTTCTTTTCCGTCTCAATCACTCCGTGAATCCATAATTTTTCTGTTTAGGAATAAATTCCAATAATATTTATAAACTCTATTTGAACTATTTTATCTTTACAGTCATGATTTTACTTTCATCTTATCTTACCTACACAGGAAATCATTTCCACAAACATGGGTTTTTAGGTTTTGTTAATCAGTGAACACCCAGTTCGCAATTAATTCCCAATTTTTCGAATTGATGAACGCCCAAGTCTGTTGGGAGATTGGGAGACAAATACTTCATTTGTCCGTATTTGTTTACTATTCCCAAACCTATATACCGGTATATAGGTTAACATGACCTATGTACTCGGCTATACTGCTGCCACCTATCACTTGTTTCAAGAAACATGCAATAAAATTTGAATATGAAACGGAAGATAAACTTCTGTTAATAAAAAAATATATTAAGAGACGAAGAACATAAATGTTTTCAATCAAATTTCACATACCGGTGAAAAATCGCCTCGAAATAACATTTTTTAATCCTAACTAAAAATTGCTCTCATTGGATGTAATGCAAAAACAATACTTAGAAAAAATTGTTGCTTACAATAATAATAATTAAGAATTCCTTTACTTCCCACCAGAAAAAGCTAACTGTCTATACAAACCCACCCCTTATTGTTTATTCATTATTCTTCTACGCTATCAACATCCTCATCTGCAAGAGAATAACAATTTTGTTAGATTGGTAAATGTTGGCTAGGTGTAACAAAAAAAAACAAAAAAAATAGTTCGTTAATGTGATTAGCACAATGACTTACTAGCATTTTCACCATCTGTTGTCGTCGTGGGAGGAGTTTGGTTGGTTTCCATGCATTTGAGGAGGTATTTGAAGGTTTCTATCTCACAAGGGATTGTGAGGCCACCTTTGTGGTCAAACCCAAACTCTTCCTCCACCTTTTCCAACAAAACTTTAAACAAAGGGTGAGCAAGATAAGTGGTGGGAATAATAAACCTCCGGAGCTCAGGACCGACATACACCGCGAGGTATCCTTTTGGTACATCTGCTGGTGGGTCGGGACTATGACAGGTTTCTTCGTCAGAATCACACAAAATGTAAGCGTTATGAAGTCGCTTGTTAACAACAGGAGCTATTCCTCCAATACCTCTACCATGTTCACCATCTCGAGGGGGACTGTTTCCTCTCGGACTTAGAGTAATAGATTGCCATTTTTGTAGCATTTCCTTTAACCTTACTATGTGTCGAATTCCTGTTACCCTTCCTGTTGTGCTGCTGCTGCCCTCATCGTCACCCATCATGAACTAATAACAGTCTCTGATTAATCCACTACGTTGATGATGATGAGCTTATGCGCGTTTTTTACCCACTTTCGAATCAGCTAGAGAACGCTTTTATTCATTATGCAAAAGTTAAAAAATCAATAGAGTACACAAAACATTTTCAAAATATAGCAAGATTGAATTACAAAATTAACATGCATGTCTTATCAAATAAAGCATCCTAGAACTTTGGATATATTCACAGTTCAAATACGTATCGGATCCTTATGCTTAGATTCTCAGCTTTGGATATATTGACATGCATGTCTTATCAAATAAAGCATCCTAGAACTTTGGATATATTCACAGTTCAGATACGTATCGGATCCTGTATGCTTAGATTCTCAGCTTTAAATCGACAACCCAATAGTAAGAACGAAAAAAAAAATTGCTTTCAAAACTTCATTGCTTTTGGCCTATAAGGCTATACCCCAAACAAATTCAAACAAGGAGTAATACGATATTATTCAAAATAAAAAAATGTTTAAAACATTTGTTTATCACGTGCATGACTGTAGCCAGAATGTTAGGTAGATGAATTAAAAAAAAAAAAATTCATGGTAAACACACATTCACAAATATTTACTTTGTAAATATTTCCAGATCCGTTCAAAAAAATGAGAACACGCACACACAGGAACAGAAACAAAGAACCATAAAGTGCGCCTGTATTCCCTGATATCACTAACGTGTGCCATTAATTACTTTCCTAATTTTACGTTTATCTTCACCATTAAAATTTTCATTAATCTCCATTCAAGAATACAAAAAGAACTCAAAACAACACTCAAAAACTTGAATCAAATTACTTATATAACAAATTTTAGCTTTAATCATCCAAACTTGTTAAGATTTGAATGAATTGTGCATGTTATTCGTGCAGTATGATACATGTTACATGTAGATTATTAGGAAATGAATATCAGAACAACAACAAATAGATCTAAAGGGAGGGAGAGAAGGGAGGAGTACCTGAGAAAGAAAATGGAGGAGTAACCTTCATCAATCAACAGCAATGACAAGAAAAAAATCAACCACCATTAGAGCTCCGGAAGCATATTTTCTTTTTCTTGAAGAAAAAAAAGAAAGAAAACTCTCTAGATGAAAATGAGAATTTAGTTTTAGCTCTCTCTCAAAAAGATTTTCCTTGTTTTCTAACAAACTTGATTACTATTCTTATATCAAACTTTTCTATAAACCACAGAGATTTTCTCTCTAATCTCTATTATTCCAGAGGATGAAACTATATCTTCTCAGCTCTCAAATCGGCAATTAAAACGGAGTGAATGTGAGGACTGTTTTCTCGGTTTCTAGATAATTATGGAAGAATATGAATATGAATCGGGTTTTTTTAAGGATTGAGATTGAGTTTTTGGATCTAATTAAGGTGGTTTTTTTGTTTATTTATAGTGATGAAATGAATATGGATTGGTTTTGGTCAATATTTATGAGGATTTTCTGTTATCAACTTACTATGTTGATTCTATACTCCTCGGACTCTGATTGCTTATTGAACTTCACACTCCACTTGGATGTTTTTATGATGATGACTATCATCATTGTATGACCTAGACACAATATCTTAAGAGATGAAAGTACAATGATATTGTATATATTCTGTGGGACCCACTTGCTGTTTAGCTTTGTCAAACTTGGGGCACCTTTCAAGGGGACTCTAGGCATCTTGGGAGATTTTCAGTTTCAACTTTAGATCGTAAGAGCATCTCGAATAGGAGGATGTTAGGTTTTTTTTTTTTTAAGGCTTGTGATAATTTTTCCTAAAAATTATCTCCAATGGGAATATATAGAGATTGTGAAGATGATTTGGCAGGTAGTTACATTGATATCCATCCTCTAACAAAACTTCTGATTTCAGAGGATCACCTAAAGGATGTGAAGATATCTTTTTAGTTTTTTAAAAGGTAAAATTAGTTATTTCTTCAAAAAAAAAATATTTTCAAATTAAAAGAATATTATAGTAGCCAATAAAATTGCTCAAGCTAGATTCCCAAATAAAACTAGACTATATCGATTGGAGATGAAAATTTCAAACTTCCAAAAAATTATAAACGTTGGTCACTTTTTTCTTAAAGGATGTCTTTAAACACTATCCACGTAGGAACCACATCCAGGATCCATTGGAGATGCTCTAAGATTGAAAATGATCGAGCAGTGCACGAGTAAAGTTTTCTCTCGTTATATTTACCTTTTTGAGCTGTTCAAATATTTTTGATCTAGCAGCATTATATCACGAAATAATGTGTGTGCTAGCATTTATTTTTTAATTTTTTTTTTAGAACCTTTATAAACTGTGAATGATAGATGGCTAGACATATTATTATTATGTTGCCATATAAGTAAGATCGGGGAATAACAAGACGGTTGTTAAGCAGGGGCCGGCATTATTTTCTTTTTTCCATTATTATGCATTGGAAGAAGATTTGTTTTGCCTTAAAAAACAAGTGAATATATGCTAATTAAAAGTAGCATCATGAGATGATCCGTAAGTAACGATGGAGAAAAGACAGCCTAAAATAATGTGCCTAACATTCAATCCAAAATGATTACGTTACCTGCTGCCAAGTACTATGGTTACCTTCCGTTTACGACTACAACGGTATTTTATGCGTATCTATCTAGAAAATGTTACCTGACCCATTAAAATGAGAACGAGTCTGCACACGGCTGCAAGCTGCTGCAACATTTTTGAAGCCGAGCTAGCTGGTTAGACTAAATTCAACGTACAACAACAGACACCAACATTTTGATTTAGTAAGTGCTATTTTTACAGAAAAATCCATCCAAAAGAAAAACTTCATAGCTATGAGATCTGAGTAGTCCGTCTATGCCGGGGCTGGCAAACAAACCCGGCTCTCCTAAAAATAGCACAACAACAGACACCAGATGGTAGGATAATGTGATTTTTTTTTTTTATTATTATTTTTTCTTTTGATTTCTTTTGGTTTTGTTGTCTGCGGAGTGTAAGTACATTAGGCGAAATAAAGTAGAGACCAACAGATGCAAAAATAACCAATTTTTTAGCTTTAACTTTTGTGTATAGATATTTTTGTTGTTTGAAGGTTTGTCTATAGATATTATCAAGTCTACTAAACTTTTAAAAGAAATTATTTAAAACAACTAAGCATGGAGCCTTACATTATTCGGAAAGGGAAAAAGCTAATGGTAAGTCCAACCATCCAACAAAATTTTGAAGGCCTCACTAACACCTTAAAACCCCACTCCTATCAAATCCTGTGGTAATGGTCCGCGCCTAGGAAGGTCGTTGAGAAATTGCAAGCACAGTGGTGATCAGGTATGAATGTTGGGAACTCTTTGCCTTTCACCTCACGAGTCCGTTTTTAAGAGGAGTCAGAAAGCAACTGATATGGTTATCCTTAGAAAAATATTTGGTATCCGACTCAATAATGCTCAGGCTACATAGATATACTTTGAATCCATAAGGTGATCTTTTCTTTTTTGATTTTCACTACCTCGTTTGTCAGTTCTTATGATGAGAAAGGTAGAAACGTTGCTTGTTTTTCCATGGTTCCTTGCCGTAGGGGTTGTTATTTTCGTTGTATGTTTGGGTTGGAATTCCCTCTCAATCTCCTCCCATAGTCCTTGCTCTAACTTGCTGAAACAAGACGAAATATAAATATTTAGGAAGGAAATACTAGTTGTCAATATAGTTTGTTGTTTTTGGACATGCATTCTAATAAAGTGTGGGGGAATCCAACGTTTAAAGGGGTTAAATGACAATCATGAGTGGCATCATCTTTTATTCGAAAAAGTTTGCATATGTGGTGTTTATGTATGATATTCAAGGTCTACCACCACTCATTTTTGTTTTGCTAAAAAGCATCCATGGTTCGTTTTCAAGCTTGTCTAAATCATGTTGTCCAGGACCCTATAATTTAGGAAATACAAACAAATGAGAACAAATGTATTACAAGAAAAATCTTGCTCATACTACCTAGGAGTTCAAGTTCCACTCTTCCGTGGAAAGGTGGAACTCAGGAACTCCATTTCTCAAGATTGTTACCGGGATTTCCATAACCAAGAAGCAACCAGCTTAATTTCTATGGTACGAAGTACTAACAAGATTGCCGTTTCTACCTCTTTAATATGTAGGTGCTTATGTGTGTGGAAGATGCTAAGTTTTGTTCAGTTGGCTCTGAGTCCATCCAAACCAGTCGGGTCAATTGTGTGATATCCAATTGAAATCTTGAGCACCATGCATATTAATTTTTCAAGGAATTTGGTTTCCAGCAGTTTTTTTCCATCCATAAAATTTTTACTAACATAGAAAGATTTTCCCAGTAAATAGTGTAGAGTGCAAATCCGTTCACACTCCTCTAACGAGTGTATATTTCACATATTCTTCTGATTGGTTGATTTTCACTACTCGTGTAAAAATATGATTTTCGCTAAAAAATAGCTAAAGATATACTGTACAGATGTGAAACAAAAGATCTGCCGTTTTTGAAGAAAAGAAGTGATCATGACCAAGACCATATAATAAATCTTGGAACGGATAGTCATGTGGTAAGACTATATTATTGGAACAAATGGTCTTAAGACTCTTAACCTTTAAGGTAAGACTCTCTAGTCTCAAGTTTCATCCTTCAAGAATACTATTTTCGATTTTTTTAAGCATTACATTCAATATACATTTTAATTAACAACCTTTTTCAGGCAACATAGCTTTCGGTCTAAACTTATATAATAAAATTCAAGTTTCTTATAAGTGTCCCAACTGTTAGCCTTATTATATCTTTTCTGGGTTTCCTAGTATGATTTTAACCTGCTTTTTGATCTTCCACCTCATGCATTCATGTTTTTATCTTGAGTAGAACTTTTTCAGCAAGCTAGACCTTGCTTTTAGAACTTTTTCAGCATGATCTTGATTTTCTTTGATGTAACAAATTTACAATGTATATATGCATGCACTGTTTGTTATATTACTTGTTCACTCCAACTGTGCATCTAAGGCTTACAGCCATGTTGTGGGCCGATAATATCACAAAGTCGCTTCACGAATACGTACCAAAGTAGAAGAAAGAAAAACATGAATGGATGAACACTTTATCTGAACTTGAAATTCGTCGACGCCACAAGTTACCAATAAAAAATAAAACACGGAAAGTCGGAAGACAAATGCAAATGTGAATGATATCCAGACACCCATATCTAATCTTGTTATATCGCTTCTTTCATTAACGCCTCATATGTCAAAGCCCAGCTAAGTCAAACAAAGTCTTGGGAGGTCAACTTCTGGTCAAGGTATGAATAACTAAAGTACTGTAGTAACAACTAGTAGACGCAACAGGATAACAATCTCTAGCAACTACAGATCATTGCAATTACTGGGTAATTGTAGATATATTTATTTCTTGGCATGGCGCTGGCTGAAATCTTTTAACCTCAGAAGACCATCTTGCAGAGAACTCTGTATCATCATTTATGTCTTCCAAAAGAGTTGAATTCAACTTTACCTGAAAATATTATGAGTAAACCCAAAATTTACGGAAGAACATAGAAACTGTCACCAACGTAGAATGAGGCTACATCGTCCGACATACCATCACAAACATGGATCCTTCTGGTTTGTGGGAACAAGTAATGCAGTCAATATCCTTGATCTGACCAAGACGAATAGTTTTCTTTCATCTTCAGGGTTTCTAGAACTCATTAAAGTATGTTGAACCCCTCTAAGTGTAATATTGCCAGAAGCTGAATGAATCTCATTATTTGCACTAAAACCCCGTTTCTTATGAACACCATCCCCATTCTCCATTCTTTTTCTCCTTTGATATAATTCAATGGGTTCAAAAAGAAAATGAAATGAAACTATACATAAGAGTCGCACTCTACTTTGGTGAGTATTAGAACGTTTTCAAACATAAAATCCTGATTACAACTTTCTTATTAAAACTTACTGGACACTTGCTACTAGTTCTCTCTTATAACATTTTTCGCAATCATTCTATTCTTTCCCACTAATAAACCCACAAGCTTTTGGGAATAACTAGACCTGACTTAAGTGGATATTGGTCTCACTAGCATATAAAAAATATTCTCAAAATGGAAAAGTAAGTTTTGCCGTGCGTTTTTATTTATATTAGTAAACAAAAATTCTAGATGAAGACAAACCGCCCACTCACATATATTCCCAAAAATCGGCTCATTTGCAAATCCTACTGGGCGGGGCTCGCTCTTTGTGACTTGGAAGGTCTTTGTGTTGTCTAAATAAACGGTTCACGTAGAAGGACTTGTAATGAGAGAAGATATTAACAGCTATAATCAACACAACTAATCGGAGCGTCACACATGTTAATAGTACATGCACATGCATAAGAAAGACAATGTCAGATTAAGTGTGTGTTAACTGTTTAACCCCTTTGTATGCGAAGGAAACACTTTCAGCTTGTTCCGTAGAAATCCAATTCGTGAACTATAGCCAAACTTTTGGCGAGGACATCAGCACTGCAGCTTGATCAAAAGTAGACTGCCCCAACTCTCCGTCAAAGTGAAAATCAACTGCTGCATCCTGCTATGGAATACAGGATTAGGGGGGAGAAAAGGTATGATATATAAAAAGGAAACCAAGTTCCCATTAACGGGCTGGGTTTTCCTTTCCAAACACTTTATTTTTTATTGTTCTTATTAGTTTTAGTTTGTTTTCTTTCTTTGATTGGGAAGATACCGTTGTAAGGGTAAAATGACTATTTTACCCTTACTGGAAATAAGTGTAATAAATATTCTGGAGACTATGAAAATGACCAGACTACCCTTATCATAAATAAGTAAAGTAAAATATTATAGATTGTGAAAATGACCATATTACCCTTACTGGAAATAAATGCAATAAATATCATAGAGACAATGAAAATGACCAAACTACCCTTATCAAAAATAAGTAAAGTAAATAATACAGACTGAAAATGACCATATTACCCTTACTGAAAATAAGTCCAATAAATATCATGGAGATTATGAAAATTACCAAATTACCCTTATCAAAAAAAGTAAAGTCCTTGCTCTAACTCGCTGAAACAAGACGAAATCTAAATATTTAGGAAGGAAATACTATAGTTGTCAATATAGTTTGTTGTTTTTGGACATGCATTCTAATAAAGTGTGGGGGAATCCAACGTTTAAAGGGGTTAAATGACAATCATGAGTGGCATCATCTTTTATTCGAAAAAGTTTGCATCTGTGGTGTTTATGTATGATATTCAAGGTCTACCACCACTCATTTTTGTTTTGCTAAAAAGCATCCATGGTTCGTTTTCAAGCTTGTCTAAATCATGTTGTCCAGGACCCTATAATTTAGGAAATACAAACAAATGAGAACTTACAAGAAAAATCTTGCTCATACTACACTACCTAGGAGTTCAAGTTCCACTCTTCCGTGGAAAGGTGGAACTCAGGAACTCCATTTCTCAAGATTGTTACAGGGATTTCCATAACCAAGAAGCAACCAGCTTAATTTCAATGGTACGAAGTACTAACAAGATTGCCGTTTCTACCTCTTTAATATGTAGGTGCTTATGTGTGTGGAAGATGCTAAGTTTTGTTCAGTTGGCTCTGAGTCCATCCAAACCAGTCGGGTCAATTGTGTGATATCCAATTGAAATCTTGAGCACCATGCATATTAATTTTTCAAGGAATTTGGTTTCCAGCAGTTTTTTTCCATCCATAAAATTTTTACTAACATACAAAGATTTGCCCAGTAAATAGTGTAAAAATATGATTTTCGCTAGAATATAGCTAGAGATATCCTGTACAAATGTGAAACAAAAGATCTGCAGTTTTTTAAGAAAAGAAGTGATCATGACCAAGACCATATAATAAATCTTGGAACGGATGGTCATGTGGTAAGACTATTATCGGAACAAATGTTCTTAAGACTCTTAACCTTTAAGGTAAGACTCTCTAGTCTCAAGTTTCATCCTTCAAGAATACATTCAATATACATTTTAATTAACAACCTTTCCCGGGCAACATAACTTTCGGTCTAAACTTATATAATAAAATTCAAGTTTCTTATACAAGCTTGGTAAAGGGGCGGCATGAAATGGTAGAGGGGCGGCAATCTAATAAGACAAAAAAGGTCATTACAAGGAAATTCAAGTGCCCTTATCAATAAAAATCTGAAAATGACTAATTAGCCCTTATTGTTAATAATCAAGTTTAGTAATGATAATCAAGATTAATGTTGATAATTAATTTTCACTTATTATAACTCTAAAATCAGATTTTTAGAGTTATAAAAAAATAAAAAAAAATTGAGGAGAAGAAAAAGAAAACTTATGTGATATTTGTGAAACCCTAGATTTTGATTCACTCCACCAAAATGAGTGATTCCAGTGACCCGGTATACTTCTAAATTAGTTCCCATTAGCTTTTTCTCGCTCAAAATTATCTAAAGCATAACAAAATCAAAACTTTTAAATTTTCAGAAGAACTTACGGTTGCAATTTTGCTTGTTACCAACCGTAACTCTTAGTTACGGTTCGTAAGTTGTCGAATACCAACTAACTGGTTAAATTTGGGGAAGATCCAATCGTAAAACCAGTTACGGTTGGTAACTAAATGCTCGATACCAACCGTAACTGAAGAAAATTCTCAGATATAAGAACATACGGTTGGTAATTGAACTATTACCAACCGTATGTTCTTCAAATCTCCAGTTACGGTTCGTAATTGAGTTATTACCAACCGTAACTCACATAAACCCAGAAATTTCAATTTCAATTTTCATACAAAACCCTAATTTTTGATACAAAATTAACTTAAATCCAACACGATAAACTAAACCCTAACTGGATTTTTCCAAACATTTTTCAAATCGCCGATTAATCGAAGACGATGAAATTTTCGGTTTTAATGGAGGTTAGGGTTGATGGAGTAGAAGAGAAGATGAAGAAGAAGATGAAAAAAAAACTGATTTCATTTTTTCTGATTCATTAGGTTTAAAAAAAATTGATTTGATTTTGGTTAATTTAAGGTGAAAAGGGTAATCTAGTCAATCTACACCCCCTATAGGACACCCCCTAACCAATAAAAGGGACATTGTTATCACACTTGCCGCCCCTCTACCATTATGTGCCGCCCCTTTACCAAGCTTGTTCTTATAAGTGTCCCAACTGTTACCCTTATTATATCTTTTCTAGGTTTCCTAGTATGATTTTAACCTGCTTTTTGATCTTCCACCACATGCGTTCATGTTTTTAGAGTAGAACTTTTTCAGCAAGCTAGACCTTGCTTTTAGAACTTTTTCAGCATGATCTTGATTTTCTTTGATGTAACAAATTTACAATGTATATATGCATGCACTGTTTGTTATATTACTAGTTCACTCCAACTGTGCATCTAAGGGTTACAGCCATGTTGTGGGCCGATAATATCTCAAAGTCGCTTCACGAATACGTACCAAAGTACAAGAAAAAAAAGCATGAATGGATGAATACTTCATCTGAAGTTGAAATTCGTCTACGCTACAAGTTACCAATAAAAAATAAAACACGGAAAGTCGGAAGACAAATGCAAATGTGAATGATATCCATACACCCATATCTAATCTTGTTATATCGCTTCTTTCATTAACGCCTCATATATATATATATATATACTAGGTATCACGCCGGCCTACGGCCGGCGCTCAACCTCTTGTCGATTTTTGAAAAAAATCTAATATGAAGAATCTTCTAAAGTTAACTGAAAATAATAAGAACTTGAAATAGAAAATTTGAAGGCAGATAGATGTAGGTTGAGTTTGGTAATGCTTATTTTTTTTCAAAAGCACTTTTAAAACCTATATATGTCAATAAATTTTGAAGTTGGTATTTGGTAAAAAAAAACTAAAGTGCTTTTTATCCAAAGCACTTCCCAAATTCCTAAATTTTTAAAAGCTGGGGGAGGAGGAGCTTTTAAAAGCTACAAAAGCATAAGCTGTGGTCCCACATAAATTTAATGCTTGATTTATCTTTTTTATCCCTATTTTTTTTTATAAATGACAAAAGTTACCCTTAAATTTATATACAATCAATTTTTTACTATTTCTTATATTGCATTCTTTAAATATTATTATTTTTTATTATATCGAACTATTTTATATACCAAATATTTAATTTGTCAACAGTAGAAATAAAAACAAATATTAAATAATTATTTAATTTTAGTTTCATTTTTTGCTTGAATAATTACTTAATTTGTCAACAGTAAAAATAAAAAAAAATATTAAATAATTACTTAATTGTTAAGTAAAATAATTTCTTAACAATCATAATAATAGTGGTAATTAGTATGAACATTAATATTATATAGTAAAAAAATTAATTATTTTTAAACCCAATAAAATTGAATAAAACTACCATGAGTGATATGTCTGTTTTTGTCATTTGTTACAACAATAATGGTTGAATCTGAAATTTACCAAACACATTTTGATTGCTTTTTTAATCAGCTTCAACTTTAATTAATATTTTACCAAACGTCTAACAGCAGAAAAGTGCTTTTACAAAAGCTGCAGCAATACCAAACTAAGCCTAAGCACCCCCGCCCCGCTTAACCCCGTTTTCTCTTCCCTTCCTTTTCCTTTTTGTCTTTTTTTTTTCTTAAGTTTTTTTGTTGTTTAAAATTAGATTGTTAGTTGGTCATGTCCATAATAGTCGGGAGCATATTTGGTTAGTCGGGTCATAACATAACGGTCCCAATATTTAGTTGGTTGTGTCATATTATATAGTTTGTTACTTGTTAGTTAGTCGGGTCACAGTAGCATGTTTAATTAGTTCGATCATAGTAGCCGGATAGGAATTCGCACGGATGGACGGATTCATCTCTCAAAATTATATGTCAAGAACAGATATTGAATACTCGCGAACCCAAAATGAAAAAGTTCTCGCCATGAACTCATGGCAACATAAGTGTGGTGGAAAACTCTGATCATTATTAGTTTGTCCTAAAAAGTTAGGATTAGTTTTTCCTAAATTATGTTGGGTTGCGGTTACAAAATTAAACATTATGCTGCGAATGGTTATTCCCTTATCTTAGTCTATGGCAGGTAAGATCTGGTTTTCATTCACCTTCGCTGTTTTGTTGGACTTTTATTTGTTTTGTGCGTAACCAAAATCAGAAGGACCTGATCGAATGGCCATGGGCCTCAGAAAAGAATACTAATTTGCATAATAATAGCTTAGTGTATTTAGGTTTTGATTTGCTATATATACGTAGATACACATTTTTACTGTACTGTTATAAACTCGAACGCAACGTGAATGGACAGACAACAGAGGTGAACTCATTGCTATTTCCCTGGCACATTCCCTTTATTTGCTTTGGAGATTCTCAAACACCTTAATTTCTTTTTGGTCCACTTTAGTGCCGTTTTTACTTGGATACCAAGATGGAAAGATCAGGACACAGTTCCAAATTCGTTTTTCCTTCACTTGGAAGGTCTATCTTGTTCCCAAACATGCAATTTGTTATCCACTTTCATGACATCCGCAACCTGAAATTGCTAAAACTTTTGCAAGCAATGATAACCCAAAACAACAACAAAATCATCAGAAACTACGGCATAATAAGAGAACCCTAGGATAAACTTCCGCAACTACAATCATACGGATAAACTACTCTGTTAAGCCTGTCACATGATGCAAATTATAGCTCCATATCAGATAACCGAAATATCCAAATAAAATTGAAACCTAATTATTTTATATAAAAATCAAAATATTATCGTTCAGTGAAGTTGCGTGTTTGCTCCTTTCCTTCACTCGTTCGATGGGGTTTTTTGATGAACATAACTTGGAACAAAAAAAACGAACAAAAAAAAAGAAAAAACAGATTTCAATTTAACCAGGTACGTATCAGCTTATACCCATTCTATAATCCTCCTTTTTTTTTTTACAGCTTCATCAACGGTGGGAAATAAAAAAAACCGTCTCGAGACAATTCTTTGTGACAGATTCAACATCAACCCATGCGACTGCGATGAATAAGATTAAACAATCAAAACAAAATTATGCTAAAGAAACCAAACCAGAAAAAGAAACAGATTCTAGGTTTGAGGTTAGTAGAGAATCGAGAGCTAAGAGGAGGAAAACAACAATTCGATAAAGAAGCTACTATGGACGTACCTTAGAGAATGATGATTTGATATCCACCAAGATTTAAGAATCAGATGGAATATAACCGGGAAGGGGTTGTTAGGAGTTGTTTTAATATTATATCGTAAACGGAAGAAGAGGAAGATTTGGAATCAACTGGCTTTGGTATTTGATTTATAAAGGGAGTTGTTTTTCCTTTTCGCAAGTAGGAAACAGGATGTTCGTCCTTATTAGGGAAACGTCTTTATGTAGTCCTTATTAAAAACCAGAGTTTTATTAGGAAATGTCTTCTTCCACGCAGTCACAGTGCTATACTAAGAAACGTCTCTACACGGTTATTGTCGGCACCATAAAACCAAATTATTCAAGGGAGCTTGATGAAATCAGGAAGCCCAGGCGATCCGACGGGCAAAAATATACCTCGCCCAACTTTCGATCCGTGCCGTAGGATGACGAAATCGATGGCCGGATTTATCAGTCTACACAAACAGCACTTCTTTTTATAATATAGATATGTCAAAGCCCAGCTAAGTCAAATAAGGTCTTGGGAGGTCAACTTCTGGTCAAGGTATGAATAACTAAAGTACTGTAGTAACAACTAGTAGACGCAACAGGATAACAATCTCTAGCAACTACAGATCATTGCAATTGTGGGTAATTGTAGATATATTTATTTCTTGGCATGGCGCTGGCTGAAATCTTTTAACCTCAGAAGACCATCTTGCAGAGAAGTTGGTTGTTGGAAAATTGGGTTAAAACAAGAGGATGAATAACGAAAAACAGAAACAAAACAATGGTGTACCCCTGACTTCAAGGCTCTTTCGATTCTTTTAGACAATAATTCGACCTTTCCCAATTAACTTGGCGAGTACAACAGGTCTCTCGAATTATGCCTTCAGAATTCAATGAAGCCCTAACACCGTAATCGAATTCAAGGATTGTACTTCCTTGACCCGACCAAGAATCACACTGTATAAGGTTCTGATGATGCTATTAGAGAAGAAGAAAACAGATTGTTTTTTGATATGATGATAAACGAGCAAAGGGAGATGCTATTTATAGATGTTTTTGCATCTGTTGGGAATGGCGTCTCTTCATCATCAGACATGAATGGCGTCTGTTGGAATCGAAGATTTTGAATATGATTCTAACTGTCGAAGCAGATACGTAACACCATTCTCCCCCTATTTTCAAAAACATAAAAAAAAGTTCAAAAACTTTTAAATCAGAGTGGCTGCATCACCGAAGTGACTGCCTACGTACCCGAGTGGGATCAAGCCATCGTAGTTCAAGCTTAGTTGAGAATAAGCATCATCGTTGAAACCAATACATAAGTGATAGGTATCTTTTGGATTTGAACCTTCACTTAGTGTAAGAAATTCAAAGCCTTATCGAGGTTCAGTGGTGAAACTAGTATTGAACCAAGTACCCCTAATGATAAAACCGGAATCTCCACACATATTGATTTCAGAAGATAGTGTGTTCGTTAGCTAGCACGTTAATGGCCATGTGCTTAAATCCCCGGATTCATGAGTCTTCTTTAGAGAACGGTCTTTTCTCTTAGGAAACTACTGATTTCCATACTCATATAGGTAAGTCTCGAAGGTGTTTTGCGAGACACCTTGTGATAAAAGTTAGACTTATTAAGGATTTTTATCCATCCTGATTTCTTGCAGAAACCTGCACTAATAAGAAATGGGAAGTTTTAATTTTAGTGCACCATAATCACTTCCATAACTTGTTGGTACCACATTGAACCTTGTTTATCCTTTCCAAAACATAGGTTGGGTTTCTGCTATGGGTGATCAAACTTCATTCACGAGACCTTAGTCCCATTTCCTTACACTTTATTGAAACCACTTTTGCCTTTGGAAGACTTTTTCGTAAATGGGTCTGCCAAGTTCTTAATTGTTTCAATATAGTTCACAGCAACTACTCCTCTCTTGAAATTGTCTTACTATTTGATGTCTAAGACTTGTATGTCTAGAATTTCCATTATAAATCTTGTTAGAGACATTATAGATAGTAGCTTGATTATCACGAGTTAATCAAAACGCTTGGCTGGAGATGGCTTCTTCCAAAATGGGATTTCAATAAGTAAGTTCCTAAGCCATTCCGCCTCCTTACATGCATCGAGTTGACGCTATCAATTCGACAACATCGTTGAGTCGAAATACAAGTCCGCTTCTTGGAACTCCAAGACACTGCAAAGCACCTCCTAATGTAAATATCCATCCACCAGTCAACTTGGAATTGGATTCTACATTGTTCCAGGTAGCATCACCGTATCCTTCTAATACAAATGGGATAGCCTTGATAATGCAAACCATAATCAATGGTTCCTTTCAAGTAAGCCAACACTCTTGAATTTGCTTTCCAGTGTTCATCTCCTGGATTACTTGAGAAACGACATAGCAATCCCCCACGGCATGAGCTATGTCCGGTCTTGTGCAATGCATGGCATACATAAGACTCCCAATAATACTAGAATACTCAAGTGGTGCATGAGTACGCCCAAGTATTCTTCATTAACTTTATTCTAAAGGAGTAGGGACTGGTTTGTCATCAAAATGACCATACTTCTTGAGAAATTTCTCAATGTAATGAGATTGGGTTAAAACCAACTCATCTCCCTTTCTTAGGATTTTGATTCCCAAGATCACATCAGCCTCCCCTAAGTCCTTCATATCAAAGTTAGAGTTAAGAAACTTCTTTGTTTCTTCCACACGAGATATGTCAGATCCAAAAATAAGCATATCATCAACATACAAACATAGAATAACACATCCGTAACTATCATGCTTACTATAGATACATTTATCAGCATCATTCACAACAAAACCATGTGACAAAGCTACTTTGTCAAACTTCTCATGCCATTGCATGGGAGCTTGCTTCAAGCCATAAAGAGATTTTACCAACTTGCAAACCTTCTTTTCTTGGCCTGGCAATATGAAACCTTCGGGTTGTTCCATATATATCTCTCTTCTAAATCACCATTTAGAAAGGCGGTTTTGACATCCATTTGATGTATAATTAATTTATGTGTAGAAGCAAGTGCAATTAAACAACGGATTAATGAGATGCGAGCAACAGGAGCATATGTATCAACATAGTCAATTCCATGTCGTTGTTTATAACCCTTAGCAACTAGTCTCGCTTTGAACTTATCAATGGATCCGTCTGCATTCATTTTTCTCTTGAATACCCATTTACATCCTATAGGCTTGACGCCAGGAGGTAAATCACAATATATCCAAGTACCATTAGACAAAAGTGAATGCTTTTCATCATTGATAGACTCTTTCCAGAAATTAGCATCTCTGGAACTCATTGCCTCAGCATATGTTTTAGGGTCATCATCAACATTCATTACATATCTAGTCATACTAAGAATTTCATTCTTACTACCTTCTACAAGATATTGTACCCATTCTGGACCAAATCTTTTCTCTTTTCTTGCTATCTTACTTCTTCTAGGTTCGACGTCTTCTACAATTTCAGAAGTATCTTCTATGTCTCGAGTAGTAACAGAATGATCATCATTCTCATTAGTCTCTTCAGATTCTGGACTAGGTAACAATGAGTTCTCCTTGGGTTGCATTTGAGAACTGTTCCTATTTAAGTTCTCAAAGAATTCCACATCTACAGATTCTATAATCTCAAAAGTGTCAAGGATTAAAAATCTATAGGTGATACTATTAAGAGAGTATCCCACAAAAGCACATTTATAAGCCCCGTTTCCCAGTTTTGGTCTTTTAGGATCAGGCTTTCGAACATATGCTAAACAACCCAGACTTTAAGTCTCTTCAAGTTTGGTTTCCTCTTAAACCACAATTCATAAGGAGAAACATTCTTCTTTTTCAAAGGAACTCTATTCAAAATATAACATGCAGACAACATAGCTTCACCCCACATAGAATTAGGCAAACTAGAACTTATAAGCATGCAATTAACCATATCAATCAAAGTTCTATTTTTCCTTTCAGCCATACCATTTTGTTGAGGTGTATAAGGTTCAGTAAATTGATGAATTAAACCATGCTCTTGACAAAAGAATTTAAATTCATTAGGAAAATATTCACCACCACGATCAGAACGTAAAATCTTAATTTTCAGTCCTAATTGTGTCTCTACTCTGCTTTGTATATTTTGAATATGTCAAAAATATCATCTTTAGATTTCATCAAATATGTATAAGCATATCTAGTACTATGCTCTATAAAAGTGACATAATACTTATTTCCACCACGAGTGGCAGAACCATGCAAATCACCCACATCACTGTGTACTAATTCAAGTAAGGAAGAATTCCGTACTACAGACTTATGGGAAATTCTAGTTATCTTTGCTTGCACACATATTTCACATTTAGAAGCATGATCAAAATTGCAATCAGAAATCAAACCTAATCGTTTCATGTTTCTAAGAGAACCATAATTCATATGACCAAACCTAGCATGCCATAAATTAACAGAGTCAACAATATAAGCAGAACCATTATTTATTATATTAAGCTTAATCATCCCATTACAAGCATATCCTTGTCCAACAAACACACCATTTTTGGACAATACAAACTTATTAGACTCATAGGTCGTCTTGAATCCAGCCTTCATAACAAGGTCGCTAGGAAACAAGGTTCTTTACAATGTCGGGGACATGTAACACATTAGTAAGAGTGTGATCTTTCCCGAAGTAAACGAGAGTTCAACAAAGTGCCTTTCCCAATGATTGTCTTTGTGTTGGCCGTTTATGGAGACAACTTCGTTTCCTTCTCCACTAACCGGTTCGTATGTCTTGTAAAGATTTTTATCCTTACTGAGATATGGACGGTTGCACCATTGTCGTACCACCATCCACCCCCGGCCAAAGAATGACATTGGTGGCTTGCACCACGATCACAAGTTTGTCATCGACCATATTTGCCTCCTTTTTTCGGGTTCTCTGTTGTTTCTTTTTGAGACGACAGTCCACGAGCAAAATGGCCGGGTTTGTCACGAATAGCAATTGCCCTTCTTCTTACTCTTCTTGTTGGGATGATGCTTCTTAAACCGAGTATCATTCTTAGGTTTCAAGGAATTCGGTGTCTCTACGCTATTTACCTTAGAATGGTTTTCAGACTGTGGACTATCCTTAAGTTCTCGTTTGCGAGAGTCCTCTTCTATTCGAAGATGACGCTGTAATGCCTCTAAATCATAGTCAGTCTCAGCATGCTTAAGTTTCTTCTTATAACCATTCCAAGAAGGGGAAGACGAGAAATAATAACCCCAGACAACAAACGCGAAGGAAGATCAATTCAAAGCATCCTTAAGATGATTAACAATGAGTAAAAGTTCATCGACACTGGGCAATGATTGACTTATTGTCAACCATTTTAAAATCCATGAAGTTGCAAGTCGGGAATTTCTTGTCTGCTTGCTTTAAATCTTGTATTTGTTGTCAAGCGCAGTGCATAATTCCTTTGCAGTCGCAATACTCCGATGTGCATTGTAAAATGGAGTTTCCAGGGCATTCAAAATATGACCACGACACATGAAATCATCTTCCTGACGCTTATTTCGTTTGGTAATCAAATCAGGAGTATCTTTGTCTGATGGTTCAGGAATCGCCTCCAATCCATCTTCAAGCATGTACCACAACTTGATGGTGATCAGAAAAAACTTCACAGTATCTTGCCAACGAGTAAAATTTTCACCATCAAAACGTTCCAGTCGAGTTAGGGTTCGGTTCATCACTTGCAGGGATTGTGCAGTAGCATTCGAAGTTGAAGATTCACCCTCCATTATCGAAATTTATTGTCTAAAACTGTTGGAAAATTGGGTTAAAACAAGAGGATGAATAACGAAAAACAGAAACAAAACAATGGTGTACCCCTGACTTCAAGACTCTTTCAATTCTTTTAGACAATAATTCGACCTTTCCCAATTAACTTGGCGAGTACAACAGGTCTCTCGAATTATGCCTTCAGGATTCAATGAAGCCCTAACACCGTAATCGAATTCAAGGATTGTACGTACTTCCTTGACCCGACCAAGAATCACACTGTATAAGGTTCTGATGATGCTATTAGAGAAGAAGAAAACAGATTGTTTTTTGATATGATGATAAACGAGCAAAGGGAGATGCTATTTATAGATGTTTTTGCATCTGTTGGGAATGGCGTCTCTTCATCATCAGACATGAATGGCGTCTGTTGGAATCGAAGATTCTGGATATGATTCTAACTGTCGAAACAGTTACGTAACACCAAAAATTCTTCCGGGGGCGTTGTCCCCTAGACCCCCACGACCTGACCTGTCAGGTCGACCACAGCAGCCCCCCAGGACCCCCTTGGATAGCACAGTTGAAAATATTCCAACAGGTTCAATAGCAAAAGTTAAACATATCTAATTGGAGACAGCACTCTGTATCATCATTTATGTCTTCCAAAAGAGTTGAATTCAACTTTACCTGAAAATATTATGAGTAAACCCAAAATTTACAGAAGAACATAGAAACTGTCACCAACGTAGAATGAGGCTACATCGTCCGACATACCATCACAAACATGGATCCTTCTGGTTTGTGGGAACAAGTAATGCAGTCAATATCCTTGATTTGACCAAGACGGATAGTTTGTCTTTCATCTTTAGGGTTTCTAGAACTCATTAAAGTATGTTGAACCCCTCTAACTGTAATATTGCCAGAAGCTGAATGAATCTCATTATTTGCACTAAAACCCCGTTTCTTATGATCACCATCCCCATTCTCCATTCTTTTTCTCCTTTGATATAATTCCAATGGGTTCAAAAAGAAAATGAAATGAAACTATACATAAGAGTCGCACTCTACTTTGGTGAGTATTAGAACGTTTTCAAACATAAAATCCTGATTACAACTTTCTTATTAAAACTTCTTTGGACACTTGCTACTAGTTCTCTCTTATAACATTTTTCGCAATCATTCTATTCTTCCCCACTAATAAACCCACAAGCTTTTGGGAATAACTAGACCTGACTTAAGTGGATATTGGTCTCACTAGCATATAAAAAATATTCTCAAAATGGGAAAGTAAGTTTTGCCGTGCGTTTTTATTTATATAAGTAAACAAAAATTCTAGATGAAGACAAACCGCCCACTCACATATGAGCCCCAAAAATCAGCTCCGCTGCAAATCCTACAGGGCGGGGCTCGCTCTTTGTGACTGGAAGGTCTTTGTGTTGTCTAAATAAACGGTTCACGTAGAAGGACTTGTAACAGAGAAGATATTAACAGCTATAATCAACACAACTAATCGGAGCGTCACACATGTTAATAGTACATGCACATGCATAAGAAAGACAATGTCAGATTAAGTGTGTGTTAACTGTTTAACCCCTTTGTATGCGAAGGAAACACTTTCAGCTTGTTCCGTAGAAATCCAATTCGTGAACTATAGCCAAACTTTTGGTGAGGACATCAGCATTCAGCACTGCAGCTTGATCAAAAGTAGACTGCCCCAACTCTCCGTCAAAGTGAAAATCAACTGCTGCATCCTGCTATGGAATACAGGATTAGGGGGGAGAAAAGGTATGATAAATAAAAAGGAAACCAAGTTCCCATTAACGGGCTGGGTTTTCCTTTCCAAACACTTTATTTTTTATTGTTCTTATTAGTTTTAGTTTGTTCTTCTTTGGGAAGAACAACGGTACCTAGACTACTTTTAGGAAACAGGAGAACCATCAGACCATTTGATGGTTCTCTACCTTTAGTTTGATGTTATCGTGAATTCAAATGTCCTTTCGGGAGGGTTTCGGAGACTTCGTTATCAAAGAACGAATTGTTCCTTGTAGGGGTTACATGGCCTAAGAAAGAAAGAAAGTGATACGAGCATATAATAATATAAGGGAACAAATGGTCATGTCGTAATATTCTTATTGGGAACAAATGGTGTCAAGGGTCAACCATTTATTCCAAGAACATACGCCTATGTTAGCTTCTTCTTTACAACTTGGGTGTTTTACAGAATGGTCACACTATCCTAATTAGTTTTACAAAATGATCACAACTTTAATTAGTGTTTACAAATTGGTATTTTCCCATCCAACTTGACTGTTTTGAGAAAAACAGTCTGACTTTTGTCTTAAACACCCCTCCGGAATTGTTGAGATGATGGTGATGAACTGGTGGTGGTGGTGGCGGCAGAAGCTATACCCAGGAGAGGTGATGGTGAACCCTCTAAGGAACGTGATGTAAGGATCCTGAATGCGGGCTGAAGTTCCGGTACCATGTAAGAATCCTGATCCATTTCACCAGCAGCAGCAACAACACGCAGGACCACCACCACCTGCAAGAAACACCACCACAACTGTTCATATGTAACCAGATCCATTAACAACTCAGCTCAAAGCCATCACCAGATTCATTCCATCAACAACCCCCAACGGACCAGTTTCAGCTCTTATGCACCGCCACCTCCAACCGCAACAACACCGTCTTCTCGTCTTGTAACCCACCATAGACAACCACCTCTAATTCCTTCTTCTCTGTAATCGAGAAATTCAACCAGCAATTGCTAGACTAATCCCCCGCCATTCAATCAATTTCAGTACCACCACAACAATTTCACAAAAACCTATTTTTGGTTCCTAATTCTTAATTCAAACAACCTAATTTCAACTGAGTGTACAGTTCATCATCGAATTCATGACTCAAAACCACAAAATAAAACTAGGGTTTGTTAGGTCTTACCTTTTTTCATCTCCCATCTTCAAAATCACAGAATCAAATTAGGTTTTGTCTTCAAACAATTATTCACACGATTACTTCTATCTTCAACCACATCAACAACACTCCAAACTGTTAATGGAAACATCCAATAATCATCTCCTTATACATCATCGAATCATTTTTTCTTAATTTTTTTTTTTTGTAGATAGAATTGCAGAGCATGATTTAGAGGGGCGAGAGAAGGACGCACAAAGATAAAAGAGGTTTTTGCCTCTTTTAGGGTTTCAGGGATAAGTAGGTAATTTTGGGCCTGATTTAACTCTGATTCGTGGGGCCCCTTGTCAGTAACTCTGAAACAAACAGCCAACTGACTGTTTTGCAAATACTTTGTAACAGTGTGACCTATTTGTGAACCGGTATTAGTAAGTGGGACTATTTTTGTAAATACCCTTACAACTTTCGTAAATTCTTTGCTGCTTAATAACGGGCATACTCGCAAGAAAGTATGAAATGTAAGAAAAGCATATGATCATGACTTTCTCTGATTATAATACATGCACTGCTTATTCACTCATATTTGCTTTTAAGACTTCTAGTAAAGACATAGCTACATGGAAGCAGAGTCCAATTTTGTGCACACTCCTTTAAAGAATGTGCACAAAACAAATTAATCCTATTGGCCGCCCTAAAACAACCGTCAACTATTTATTAATAATTTTTTTATGTTTTATCTTAATTCAAATTGAAATTTATAATTAGAAAATAGTATATATCGTATCCCAAAATAAAAAGATTACAATATTGCAAATACTGAAAATAATTGGTTGAGATCCTGTTTTAAGTTTATTATCATTGACTAATATGAAGTTGCATACATTCATCATCTTTTATGCTTAAACTAATAAAAAAAAGTTTGTCCTAAGTTTCAATCCCGTGCGGCAAACTGGAAGCTCCTTTTAACAAAATATGATTCCGGGATGAAAAACAAATTAATTACTTTAATAACAATGTATGATGTAGCAATTGATCAGCTTAATAAAATTTGCAGTATTAATTAAATCACTTGATTCAGCTTACTTAAAGTTCGCAGTACTAATGAAATCACTTGCTTAACAACATCATGTCAATCGCATTTAGCCCATAAATTAGGAAAGAAATCATTGATTTCAAACGCGTATATTATCCTCTGTTGTAATTCATATATTTTAGGATCGGATATACTTATATATTTGCCGTTTTTAGATTTTAATTGAATTAAAATTAAACAAAAAAAAAGAATTTAATGAATAGTTAACGTTTGGTTTAGACCAACCAATAGGGTTAATTTGTTTCGTGCACACTCTTTAAAGGAGTGTGCACAAAATTGGACTCCATGGAAGCATGGAACCAAGTGTTGACAGTTGTCCTCTTCAAAATTGCTTAAATTGTGATAAAAAAAAGAATTTCTCTGCCAAATCGGCACATATGCATCTCTCAAGGTTGGAGGTCTTGGTATTAGAAGCTTAAAGCACTTAAACATTCAAAAATGGTGGTGGAGAGCGCATAAGGAAAAACACGGTGCTAGTCTTTGTTGGAAGAATATATACTCAACTGCCAAGACTTTTCAAGAACTGTCAATTCAAGTTAGGAAATGGTGACAAAATCGAGGCCAGAAGCTTTTTTTCTATTACATAGTACAGTGAGAATTTAGTTGTTTAGTCCACTAAACCCGACCCGGGTTAATCTATGGTCCATCCAGAAAAAACATTTAATAGGAGGTCTAAAAAAGTTCTGGTCTTTGCAAAAAGACCCGAGTACCCTTCTTATTATACGTGTGAATATTAAAGAAACAACCTCTCTCTGCAATTCTTCTATTAAACAACTTCTCTCTGTTACTTCCTCTCATTTTCTTCTACCTCATCTTATTCCAGTGATCTTCCTAATCAATCATCAACAAACAAAAGAAAAATCAACGAGAAAACCCTAGATTTGATGAAATCATTACAAAAATCCGTTGAAACCATCACAAAATCAACTGTAAAAAATCATATCTAAACGAAAAAAGATTAAAACAAGAAGAAAAGAAGAAGAAATCGTACGACATTGACATAGTTGTTCTGATGGAGATTCATTTTGGATTTGATTTTATGATTCGTTTTCCTGTTACCCATAACTGTTTAATACTGTATTATTGTGTTTTGGCTCATAATTGTTTAATACTTGTTGTAGTTAATGAGGATTATTTGATGATGCAGTTAAAGTCTCAACCAGATTCAATTAGGAGTTGTTTCTCATCGGAAGAATTACAAGTAAATGGTTCAAAACAAATCCTTCTCTGCTTCTTCAGTTTTAAGTCATTCATTTTTCGTTTCTATTTTTTCTGTTCTGAGGACATGTCAATATGTACTGCATACAAATCCCTAAAAGAAAAACTGCTGATTATAGAAGTAATTACAGAAAAATAACAATACAGAAGTAATTACAGAAAAAATATGTAGTGGTCAATAAGTATCATATTAACATATTGAAACTACATATTGGCATGGGAAAAACCCGTCAATATGGATATGTAGTATGTGAAAACCTCCTTGTCAATATGTAGTGTTACTTACCGTGTTGTGGTGTTTTGTGTGTAAAACTTATCAGTATGTAGTGGTCCATAAGTAGCATATCAGTTTGTGTGTAAAACTTTCCAGTATGTAGTGGTCAATAAGTAGCCTATCAATATGGATATTTAGTATGTGAAAACCTCATTTACACTGTCAATATATAGTGTTACTCACTATCAATATGTAATGGATACTTACATATTAATTGTGTCAATATGTACAACAAAAAAACCAAACGAAAAACAGCAGCAGATACTTCACCAAAAGCAAAAAGGACGAGAAAAGATGATACTCCTTCATCAACAACAAAAAGATAAGGAAGACTGTTTTAATAAAAAGATAGGCTTGTTAATTTGTATTTTAAGATAGGAGTGTATATGATATTTTAGGTCTTGTTCGATTTATAAGAATGATTTTGATTTATCTCGAATGTTAGTAACACATTTCGTGATTGAGTAATTGTGCAAGGTACATATCAATTTTTTTTGACAATACATATTGATATGTACCAATTGAAAAACTCACTTCTGAAAGTTCATATCCACCAGTGCATTTCAACATGTACAGCTATGATCATACAATACATATTAGTATGTAATTAGGGAAAAATTGATTCATTCATGCAGTAAACCCTAGCCCTAGTTTATGCTCGAATTTGATCCTACGGTACATACCAATATGTTTTTAGGGAAAAAGTGATTTGTTGATGCAATATATATCCTGGATTGATTGGGGTATACCCATATTAATTGGGTTATACCCAATTTTAAGTGGACTCTTTTTAAGGGCTAAGGGAGAGTCCTAATGGGTGAAGTTATAATACTACCCTTGCCCTTTATAATTCTATTAACCTAATCTGCTTTTTTATTTTCATTTCATCTTCCTTATTCTCTTCTTCTTCTCCTCCACCACCATACCGACCTCCCCACCACCACCATCAAAACTCGACGATTAAATCGAGTGAATCGTCGATTCAAAAATTACGATTAATCATCAAACATGGAACCACCACGGCGGAAGGCACTCGTATGAAAGACGCTAATAGAAAACCCAATGAATACAACCCTGGATTTGCAAAATTAGTTCAACAAAAAGAGAAGAAAAAAACGGTTTGAAGAAGAAGAAATCGAAGTCGCTCAAACGGAAGAAATGGTGCGATTAAGAAAGTAAGAGCCTACTTAAACTCACTCCCGTAATTCAATTTCATGTTTGCATGTCAAATTAGGTCAGAAAAATTGAATGTTTGAATTTGCAGTTATTTGGCCGGCAAGGTGTTTGTTCCACGACCTTGCCGTCTTTTCATGTTTAGGGTTTGGCCAGCAAGCTATTAGGTTGAAGATCTTGCCAGCTGTTTAGTATTTATAACTGCTTTTACAGGGTCGGCGAGTTATTCAGCCTATAATCTTGTCGGCGTTAGTTTTTTTTTTTTTTATGTCTGTGGGTTATAATTCAAATACCACTCCGTCTGTAGTTTAAAATTTTAAGCATCTCCTGATGCCTTCAATTTTGAAAGTCGGAATGGTATGTAAATACCACCCTGCCGGTGTTGTTTTTATTATAGAGATTTCCGACTATTGATGTTGAAAACCCTGTGTTCATAGTTGTTAAAAATCGGCAGGTTATTGGAATAAAGCCATGCCGACCATTGTTTAGACGGCATGTTGTTTAGATATCCACCCTTCCGAACTTGGTCCGGCGGATTGGTTGTATACTTTGACCCTGCCGACTTATAATTTTTTTCTTAATTGTTCTTGTTTAGGTTGTAAAAGGCAAAAAAGAAAGCTCTGAAAGCTCTTAATCCTCCTTCAAGACCTCCTCGTGTTGGTGATAAACTCTTGACTTCAACACATCGAGGGGCATACGTTGTGCCGGGAACGCACAAGATCCGTGTAAGGATGGATGTCGTAACCTTTTGGGCTAGGGTACACAACAAATTTAGGCAAGAGTTTGGGAATCCTAATGGACGAAGTGTTCAACAAGTGCACGATAGGCACCTAGTCATTGAAAATGCGATACTCGTTTTTTAGCTCTCCAACCCCGGATTTTCAACGCTACCAACTTCAACTTGTCCATTGAACAATTTGTAAGTGTTTTTGTGGTTTATTTTACGTGATCCATGTTGTTTGATATTCCTAAACACCACTAACAAATTAAGTTTGTGTTTTGTTTTTGTAGCATGAAGTCGTCAAAGCGCGCTACTTGGAGGAAAAGGGGGAAGCATTCGCATTCGATGCAAGCTATGAATTCATGGTCTCCAAAATCCCGGAGTATGTCCGGACCTCATGCAGGCCGGAGATGAATGGGATTCCTCCAACGAAGATTGATGGTTTTAGTATAGGTTTTGTGGATAGATCTCTATGTAAACCCTCACGAGACTATAACTCGTCCACTAGGGTCGCCTAGGGGTTCAAAGGCTCGATGCACATGCTAAGTGCATTCGTTTTTCCGTCGACAAGGAGTTAGGTTTTATGTTTCAATCAATGTAGTAACCAAAATTGCATGAATAAAGTGAATTACATCTTCCCATATTTTGTTTTCTGTTGAGTATAATTACAGGCCGGCAAGGTTAGAAATCATTATCATGCCGACCATAGGTTAGCCGAGAGTGTTCAAAATTATTTGCATGCCGACTATATTATAGATGGCATGGTAGGAAATATTTACATGCCGACCATTAGATTGCTGGCCCAAGATAGTCGGCATATTCTTCATTCAAAGACCCTTCCGGCCAATGATGTGATTTTCAATTGAGTTGTAGTAAATAGTTCGTTCAAGACTTATGAAAGCAGATTTTAGACTTAATTTTAAATTAAAATTATTGCAAACTTAAATACAAGTGATATGAAAAATATGGAGAAGACTGGGGCTATGGATTCCACTAATTACCAATATCAAAGTGATTAATATTCTATAATTATAATTATGCAAATCATTCATTCAAATTGATTCTTAATATTCCAAAAGTTGATTTTTAGAAATAACAATTATAGACCGAAAGTATGGGACATCAAAACCCTAGGCTAGCATGCTCCATCAATTGAAATAACAATTGTTTAACAAAACCATCTATTTATTTATCAAGGAAAATAATCATATAATAATTGCATAAATTAAATAAAATAGAGATTACCACTTTTCATTGGCGAAATAGCTTCCTCCGTCGCCCCAGAGGATGGGTTTAGCTCATCATGTTGGAAACACGCTCAAAATTCATTTTTATTGCTCAAAGAAAATGTACAAATGATGAAATGGAGGGAAAATAATGAAAATCGGGTGTTTGCAACCTTTATAATTGCTGCAAAACACTGTTACAAAGAACGATAAAGATGAATTGTTGTTGTTACTATAGCTCTGCGACCCTCGTCTAAGTGTCGTTGTCACTGTAGAAAAAACGACTGCCTCTGGTGGTCTTTTGTTCTTCGTGTTCTTCACAACAGAAGAAAATTGCGATTCTCTGCAGCTTGATTTTCTCGGCTCTGTAGTGTTCTAAACTCCTCCCAATCACTCCGTAGTCCTTCTCTGACCTCCAAGCACTTCTTTTATACTCGTCAGTGGCAAGAAATCTCGACAATCAATCCGGAATAATTCTCAAATACTCGGCCAGATACGGGAAGATATTCTTTCCTTTTTCTTCTCCTGCACGCATCTGCCAGATGAAAACTCTCTGTATTTAATTCTTACACGCACCTGGTTATTGCTCGAGTCACAAAACACGTTCAAATTCTCCAAAACTCATGCAAACCCGTGAAAAACTTCTCTCGTGTACGTGCTTCCAAGTTTTCTTCTCACAGAAATTCCAGCCAAACTGGATCGGATTTAACACCTCTACCATCTCTGTCTAGCCCATAGAAACATACCCAATAAATTCCAGCCTTTTAATCTCCCCGTAACAAGCTCAAATCGTCAACCCTAAAACTGCCAGTTGAGAGTTTGTTTTTCCCGCCAAAACTGGAATTTGAATGAACAAAGATGACCTCCCCCTAACAGAGATGGGGGTGCGAATAGCGGATGCCTTGAGGGGTGCCTGGGGGTGCCCTTATCCAAAATGAGGGTGCCTTTAGTACTTTTCTCCGGGGGTCCAAATAGCACTTTTCAAGCAACTTTTTCCACACAAGTGTATTTCTCCAAAAACACCTACACAAAAATAAAAACACCATAATAAGTTCAAAATCAAGCACTAACAATAGACACACTGAGGACAATTCGGACACAAAAATGTGTCTATCAGCTAACATATGGTCGGCGTGTTATGCATCCACGGACCATGCCGGCAAGACTTAGTCGGCATCTTATTCAAACGTCGACCAAGCCGGCGTATCTAAGTCGGCACCTTATTCAAACCTGGACCTTGCCGACCTTTCATATTTTCAAAACTAGATTTTTTGATCGAAATCGAACTCATAAGACAGATAAAAGGTTTAATATACTGAATTTTCATTTTCAAAATTTTAATCTAAACTCAATTAATTAACCTAATCAGATTTTTTACTGTTAATTAAACAAGGGCATATTAGCCATTTAGAAAATAGAAGGTTAAGGGGTGGCTTCTTTTACTTAAAAATGTCTTGGATTTTGTCTCATTAGGTATACCCCAATTAATCTGGGTATACCCCAATCAAGCCAGGATATATATCAATATCTATCGTATAAACCATTAGTTGCTAGTAATGCATTTTTATTCGCTATTTTACAAGAAATTGTTCATGTTCCTTCTTGTTTGCTTCTTTTAGTTATTTAGAAATCCTAGTTATTGATGTAAGCTAAATTGTAATTTCTTTATGTATACAGTTACCATCCCTGGCGATACATCATAGCAGTGTACGCTGCTCTTTCTCGTCAACAAACTTGAGGTCTTTAAAGGAGCACAAAGTATCATGTAGTCTGAAATCCATGCTACTGAAAACTAGTTAATAGTGGATATTAGTTTGTATACATTTTATTGTGAGAGGGAGAGAGAGGCAGAGAAAGAAAAGAGATGAAGAAGAATGGGGAATAGTCGAGACTCGAGATGTATGGTTAATGGATAAGATAAGAGGGGGAGGAAATATCCTCTACCAGTTTCTGCTTTGGGTGGAAAAAAATATCCATGTGTGACCAAGTGTGTGAATGGCACGCCTAATAAAAAAATTCGTAACGGCTGGCCCCTATTACGAATTTTTCGTAACGGCTTTGCCTTGTTACAACCATTTCTTAACGGCTATTTGTAACGGGAAATTTGTAACGGCTCATAAACCGTTACGAATTTAGGTTACTAATATGGAAATATGGTGTAGTGAGTTGAGCTTTAGACTTCACAGCGTTCATCGAATGAAGACGAAGAACTACTTAAGGGAACTTGTGGAACTTCATCAACAAAAGGTATGTGGGGACTTGAACTCATCTATCTACTTTATCTCCTATTTGAGACAAAAGTCGTATTGCTATATAGACTTCAATTATACACATTTGATATTTCGAGTCGAGTTTGTATCGCTTATCTATTTCTCGAAATATGTGTTGGTAAGCAAGTTCATCTTTTATTCTTGACGAAATTCAAAAGATGATCATGTGAAAATCGCCTTGTAACATCTTACATGATTTTTGTGATGCAATCATTTGGTGTAGACTCTAATGTTTCGTATTGATCATTCAATCACTTGAAAATTTCTTTGGAGCTAATAGTTGTGTGAGACATCTATTGTCGTCTTCTAAGAATATTTCAATGATTGAAATGAGAGTTTAGAACATGTAACCATGATTGGATATAAACATAGTGTGTGTATTCACATTTGTGTAAGGTCCAAGTCCGGGAACTATGGTATGCGTACACGTACGCGTACAGGTTGGTTAATGGAAGTCCGGGAACTAAGTATGCGTACACATACACGTACTGGCGTAAGTCCAAGTTCCGTAATTCAACTGAGGTTGTAAGTATGCGTACCCGTTCGCGTACTAGCGAAACCAAACTCAGTCCGGCTACTTAAGTATGCGTACACGTTTGCTTACTTGAGTAGGTTATGTTCTAAAATCGGTTTGTTCATGAACTAATACACTTATAAATTAAGGAATACAATCTTTTACAAACCGTGGCTATAATGTTCATGAAATGATTCGATTGAATCAAAATCGATGTTGTTTCAATTGTATCTTGTATACTTCTATGAGAATATAAACAATTGAGCAACTCTCTAACTAGTTTCATTTGAGTCATTTGAACTAGTTGTGATAAAGATGAATAAGGTTTATATGGAAGTGTTCATATGGATAACCTCGGTTAACTATTGTTGAACCAACTAAGTGTACACGTTTAGGTACGGTTACCTTTATCTAAATGTTGGTACATTTCATTTGTGTATGACAAGCTAAGTTCGATCTAACGGTTGAAAGATATTAGCTTGAATCTAATCAGGTTTTCATCTAGCGGTGAATATTGAATGCTTTGTTACCAAGGTAGCATTGATTGCAAACCCTGATTTGGAGACTATATAAGGGAGAACTCTAGCAACTGGGAAACCTAATCCCCATACCTCATGTGTGATACTAGTTGCGACTAGAGTCGATTCTTCTTTAACCTTAGGTTTTTCTAAAACCCAGTAGGTTAACGACTTAAAGACTTCATTGGGATTGTGAAGCCAGACCCAACTATTTTCTCTGTAGTTGCGTGTTATGATCTTGAAAAGTAGTCACAAACACCTTCGTCTCATCGTTTGTGATTCCACAATATCTTGTTTCGTTAATCTATTAAGATTATTGTGAGGTTATTGATATTACTAGGCTGTTCTTCGGGAAATATAAGTCTGGTTTGTCAATTGGTTCTTGTTCACCTTGATTTATCAAAAGATGGAACAAAACTCGTAGGTATATCTGTGGGAGACATATTTATCTATTCAATTGACTTTTCTGTGTGATACAGATTTGTTTATTAAGTCTTCGACTTTGGGTCGTAGCAACTGTTAGTTGTGGGTGAGATCAGCTAAGGGAATCAAGTGCGCAGAATCCGGCGTGGTTCTAGAGGCGTGAGGAACGCAATTGTACCTTGATCAGTGTGAGATTGGTTAGGGCTCAACTACATTCCAGACCGAAGTTAACTTGGAGTAGGCTAGTGTCTGTAGCGGCTTAATACAGTGTGGTGTTCAAATCTGGACTAGGTCCCGGGGTTTTTCCGCATTTGCGGTTTCCTCGTTAACAAAATTTCTGGTGTCTGTGTTATTTCTTTTCCGCCTTATATTTGTTTATATAATTGAAATATCACAGGTTGTGCGTAGTTCAATCAATTAGATAATCCAACCTTTGGTTTTTGATATAAATTGATTGACACTTGAACATTGGTCTTTGGTACCGTTCAAGTTGTTTCACATAATAATCAGGCTCGCAGATTTCTATCTGTTTAATTTGCTGATTACATTGTGAAACAGAGATACAACGCTTGGATATATTTCTTGATTGAGATCGCTTTATTAGTTGGTGCTCTCAAAAGTATATTGGAGTTTGTCCATATAGATTCCTAAACGAAATATTGGGTGAAATTGTTAGACCCCCGATTTTTCGATTGGTATCAGAGCAGGCAAACACGTTTAAGACCTCATAAGTCTGTGTTTGTAGCAATATGACTCTATGGAAAGAAATGCTATCTCCATAAACGTACCACCAGTCTTCGATGGCTCAAATTAGTTATGGTGGAAAATTGTTATGTGTTCCTTTCTTCAAGCGCGTGATTTTCAATCATGGGTTTATGTTGTTAATGGCTAAAATCCTCCAGTTGTTATAGAAGGCGATGTAACTATTCCAAAGGATATCGGTGATTATGATGCTGTCGAGATTCTTGCTACAAAGCAAAATTCTGAAGGATTAAATGCAATCATCCATGACATTACCCCAGATCCTAGTTAGGAATTCGGCATGCGGCAAAAATTAGGACCGGCAAAAATGCGCGCATTAGTCTGGAAAGTAAAATGTGAATTCGGTCAACTATGTGGTCAAATATGCGGAATGCAGAAAAAATCCGGGAATTCGTTAATTCGCGCTTAATGCGTTTCATATATATGAATGCGGCACAAATAATTAGGCACATATTAATTATTTTGAGAACATTTTATAGTGATAATTTGTTGTTTTAATCTTACATATAGACTATATGGTTGACAATCACCAAAAAAGAGCTGGCACAGATGGTCAAAGTGGTAGAATTTGAGTTACAAGTCATGGAATCGAGTCCTACCCTTTGAATTTTTTGAAAAATAATTAATTTGCGAAAATGGGCTTGAACTACTGGGCTTAGGCCTTCAACGGCTACGAACTATATCAAAGAATTATTCGCGAACCAAAAAAAATCGCGGTTTATTCGGCAAAAAATTAAAATTCGCGAATTTGATTCGTGGTTGCATAATTCGCGAATTATTCGGAAATATTTCGCCGAATTACTATACAGGCCCCATATCTTAAAATTAAAATTCACGAATTTGATTCGTGGTTGCATTTGGACGCCGAATTAGGCGGGAAACATTCAGTTCACGAATTATTCGGAAATATTTCGCTGAATTACTAACTAGGCCCCATATCTTCAGCACCATGTGACTACATGCACTCGGTCTAAAGATGTGTGGGATATCTTAGAAACAATATTCGAAGGAAACTCCTCTGTGAAAGAAGCTAGGCTTCAAAACCTAAATTCGATGAAGATTCATTCGATGAGTTTTATCACAAAGTGTCTGAAATTTTTAATGCATCTTTTGCATTGGGTAAGACTATTCCTAAAAAGGATATTGTGATGAAAATTCTCAGATCGTTGCCAGCCAAATACGATTCTAAGAAGCATGCCATCGTTGAAGGAAATAACCTTAATACCTTGTCCAGAAATACTCTGGTTGGGAAGTTAAAGATCTTTGATCACGAGCATACATCCAAATCTGGAATATTGCTTTCAAAGCACAAAAGAACACAAAATTACTTGATAAAAGTAAAAGTGTTAGCATACCTGTGGATGATCTTATTGAGACCGATTCGTCAGATGAAGATCTTGATAATTCGGTCTCTCTGATCACAAGATAGTTTAGAGACCTTCTTTTGAAGAGAAGTAAACGGTTCACTAGAGATAAACCTAAGTCATCAGTTAAATCCCATAATCGTGTTCCTCCTAAAAACAGGGATACTGGCGATATTGATGACGAGGACATGCCGCAGTGCTTCAAGTGTAAAGGTTTTGGTTATTTTTCCAATGAGTGTCCAAATCGTTGAAAATACACTGGGAACAAAGGTCTTACTGCAACTCTTGATGAAATGTCTGATCACTATGATTCAAATGAAGATGAAAAATCAAGTGTTGCGCTCCTTGCTGAAAATATTAATTTTGATAAGTGTAGCAATACCCACATCAATCTTGATATTTTTCCTGGAGAAACTTCTTCAACTATCTTGGAGGATAAAATGGATTTTTCTCTATCTACTGGAAATCCTATTTCTAATGTTTCAGATACCACAATTTGTCTAGCAGCTTGCTCCGCTATGGTGTCTGAACCATCTTCCAATTTGACATGTGCTTGCTGTACTCTTAAGGGTCACGGACTCTCTAATTGTTTCAAGTACAAGCATAGAGTAAGACATGTCAATAAACTTCAACGGAGAGCAAATTGATTGGCAAACAAACTTAAACTTGTTCAGAAGTCGTCTGAGGTATGTAAACTAAATTCCTCTCCGAAAAAGTTAATTTTTAAAGAACTAATTTGACCTCTCCGAAAAAGAACAAGGTCTAAGCATTCTGTAGAAGATGACTTTAGGAGCTCTTTCCAAAAGATTCACGGTGGACAAATCATTGTTCACCTTAACACAACATAATTATGTTGGCCGTGCATCTTGTCTCAAGTGCCTGATTTCAAAGAGACAAGAGTTAAGCACATTCAGGTCTTAGAAAAATTTTAAAAAGTTTTTTCACTTGTTTGTTTGTTTTTGCTTAAAATTTGGTTGATCCGTTCATATCATAAATTGGTATTGAAATGGTCTTTTTTTTTTTTTTTTAAAGAAGGGTTAAAATTGACAATTCTACCTTCTTTAGGGATCAGAATTGAGCGTACGTGAATCCTCTTAGTTTGTATGAAGGTTCTGTAACCCTATATTCCTTTCTCCTTCTCTGAAAACTCTTATTATCACAAGTTTTCCTGTAGAGCTTTTTTTTTGTGAATTTCTCTCACAAACCCATATTTTTATGGAGACTCCAAGCATCATAACTTCTGATGGAAAAGATGTTAGTATGATTGTTAAGTCGTCAATCATGAAGGAAAAAGATAAATCTCCTTTACCCTCAAATTTCAAAAGAAACAAGAGGAATGTGAGAAAACCAAGGGTTGTCCCTTCAAATCTTCAGAAGTTTACTGGTGTTCTTGAAGAGTTGAAGGAAATAAGAAAGGAGATGCAGCAAATAAAGGCTTTATGTTTAAGACTCTTGAAATTCAAAAGGCCCTGGTTCGGCATCAGTCAAGAAGGTTTGTTGAAATTGACTCCTATTATTAGAGCACTGCTTGGTCGAAATCGCAAGCGTTGTTATCTCAAGCTTGTTTGTCAAGTTTAGTTGACAAAACTATAAGTCTTGATTTCTAGTCTACTTATAGCTAAGCCTCGGACTAGAATAGAAAGTGTAGTTGAGCTCTATACTCCACGGCGATCATCATACAAAGAAGAAGAACTACTCAAGGAACTGGTGGAACTTCATCAACTAAAAGGTATGTGGAGACTTGAACTTATCTAACACTCAAAAGTCTATCTACTCTATCTCCTATCTTGAGACAAAATTCGTATTGCTATATAGACTTCGATTATACACATTTGCTATTTCGAGCCGAGTTTATCTCGCTTATCTATTCTCGAAATATGTGTTGGTAAGCTTTCGCTTTGGCCAAGTTCATCTTTACAAGAGACGAAAGTCATGTTCATTATTTGAATATCTTGAAAATCGCTTTGATGAAGAATAGTGTGTGAGTAACCTCTATTTGACATCCTCTAAGAGTGTTTCAATGATTGAAATGAGAATTTAGAATATATAACCTTGAATGGATATAAACATTGTATGTGAACTCATACTTGTGTAAGTCCAAAGTCATTGAACCAAAGTATGCGTACTTTGCTGCTCAGGATAGTCGGACTAAAGTCCGCGTACCTGTATGCGTACTGTCGGAAGTTCACGTCTCGTGAAATTCTGCTGGAGTTTAAGAACTGAAAACAAACTTAATACGTGTACTTAAGTATGCGTACCGGTATGCATACTTGAGTAGGTTATTTTCTAAAAACGGTTTATTCGTGAACTTAAACTTATATAAAATAAGGAATGCATTTTTTTCAAACCGTGGCTATAAAGTTCATGAATTGATTCGAGTAAATCAAAATCGTTTTTGCTTCAATTTTGTCTTGTATACTTCTATGAGATCTAAGCAATTGAACAACTCTCTAACTAGTTCTTTTGAGTCATTTGAACTAGTTATGGTGAAGATGAATATGGCTGATATGAAAGTGCTCATATGGCTAGCTACTTGGTTAACTACTGTTGAACCAACTAGGTGTACACGTTTAGGTACGGTTTCACAAACCTAAATGAATGTGCATTTCATTTGTGTATAACAACCTAAGTTCGATCTAACGGTTGAAAGATATTAGCTTGAATCTAATCAGGTTTTCATCTAATGGTGAATATTGAATGCTTTGTTACCAAGGTAACTTAGATTGCAAACCCCGATTTGGAAGACTATATAAAGGAAAACTCTAGCAATCGTGAAACCTAATCCCCACACCTCCCGTGTGATACTAGTTGTATAAGCTAGACTCGATTCTCCTTTAACCTTAAGTTTCTACCGAGACCCTGTAGGTTAACAACTTGAAGACTTCATTGGGATTGTGAAGCCAGACCCAACTATTTTTTCTGTAGTTGCGTGATCTGAGCTTGTTGATTCTATCTTATTGAGTACAATTGAAATAATTGACTCGAGATCAATTTCTCCGATAGGCAAGATAAATGTAATCACAAACATCTTCGTCTCATCGTTTGTGATTCCACAATATCTTGTTTCGCTAGTCTATTAAGATTATTTTGAGGTGATTGATAATTCTAGGCTATTCTTAGGGAATATATGTCTGGGTTATCAATTGGTTCATGTTCACCTTGATTTATCAAAAGACGAAACAAAACTCGTAGGTATTTTTGTGGCAGATAGATTTATCTATTCATGTAGACTTTTATATGTGATATAATTTTTTTTATTAAAGTCTTCGACTTTGGGTCGTAGCAACTCTTAGTTGTGGGTGAGATCAGCTAAGGGAATTAAGTGCGTAGTATCCTGCTGGGATCAGAGACGTAGCGCAACTGTACCTTGGATAAGTGTGAGATTGATTGGGGTTCAACTACAGTCCAGACCGAAGTTAGTTTATAGTAGGCTAGTGTTTGTAGCGGCTTAATACAGTGTGTGTTCAATCTGGACTAGATCTCGGGGTTTTTCTGCATTTGTGGTTTCCTCGTTAACAAAACTTCTGGTGTCTGTGTTATTTCATTCCCGCATTATATTTTATTATATAATTGAAATATCACAGGTTGTGCGTTGAATCAATCAATTGGGAAATTCGACCTTTGGTTGTTGATTGAAATTGATTGATACTTGAACATTGGTCTTTGGTACCGTTCAAGTTAATTTCTCTTGTATTCAATTAGACTCGCAGATTTCTATTTGCTTGAGTAAGTATTGAATCGAGAAATTAAGATATAACTCTTTGATATACTTTTTATTAAGATTGAGTCTAACTGTCTAGTTGATTCTCTTAAAATTATATTGGAGTTAGTCCCTACAGATTGCTAAGCGAATTATTGGGTGAGGTTGTTGTACCCCCACTTTTCAATTGGTATCAGAGCAGGCAAACACATTTAAAGACCTTACAAGTATGTATTTGTAGCGATCTGACTCTATGGACATAAGTGATATCTCAATAAATGCACCACCAGATTCAGGGATTCCAGAATTCTCTTCCGTGTCTGATTTAATTAAATCTGTAGAAGAAATTATATCTAAACCTCCACTAGGTTTAAAATCCCTTGAAGTTTTTTCAGGAATTGAAAAGAAACTTGAAAGCCTATCTTCTAAAGTTGATCTATATATCCAGAATGAACAAGAATCTCTTGACAGGCAAAATTGAGTTATGATGAATAATTGTCATGTTGAGGTTGATATTGATTTGTTAATCAGTAAGAGCAATGCTCCTCCTCTGTGTAATCCAATCAGTTGTAACAAACTAAACAATTTACAAAAGGAGTTTAAATCTCAGTCATCTAAGTATATCACCTTAAAGCATGAATTGATTCAGTATTCAATTCCTGATACTTCCTATCAAGATAATAGTATTGTCTTCATTGAAGAAGAAAGGACGTCTCTTTGTACCAAAAGAGTTTCCCTTTGCAATGATAAAAATTATCTGCAGAAATTGGTTCTCTTAGGGTTTAAAATAAAAAATCAGAAACACAATTCTTATTGTGCTCTCTAGATGTTCTTTGAAAAACCTATAGAAACAAGTCATTGGCTTTTCTCCAATACTGTTAGATGTAAGAGCTGCTGGAAGGAGACTCTCTCTTGGTGTCATGGTGTTCGAGATATTTTTGATACATGTATGATTGGTCATGGGCAACTCGCAATTGTATTTGACAAGACTTGTTCCAAATATGATGGCCAGTTTGTTAAAACAAACAAGCCCTAGTCAGCACATGTGAAATTCATACACTCTGGACCTAAACCTTATTCTTGCTTTGAATTTTTCCATGACACGTCTAACTGGTTCGAGTACCACCGCTCGACACATTAAAAGAAGAAAACCAACTTCGTCCTCCTCGCCTCTTTTTCTTCTTCAACTGTTTGAGAACGAGAAGGAAGAAACCCAAACTGTTCGTGAACTTTTAATCTTCGTAAAATCTCAATTTTTAACCTCTTTGAGTGTTATTGGATTCATAGACTTCGCAACAAAAAATTACTCTACGGGTTGCTGTCCGTTGCTCACTTCGTTGCTGAAAAAATATTCCACCATTAGCATCCGTTCGTGAACAGAAAAGGAAAAGCCAACAGTTCACAAACCGAGTAAGTTTCTCAACACTTCTTTGAGAATTTTTTGTTGAATATGCCACATAGAAGAGCTAGTCATGTTGGGAGTTCAAGTGGTCAAGCAAGGGATGAATCTTTCTATGATCTAAGTATCCGTGTTAGGTTCGTTAACCCTGCTGCCCGTGTACTCTATTTGGAGTATAAGAATAAACAACCAATTTTTGAAAAATATTATGATGAGTCTGAAATTAATGTACAAGGTTTATCTAATTTTTTTCAAAAAAAAACTCCTGGGGTATTATTCACAATCCACTGGGAACTGCCCGTGTTGAGATGATTTGTAACAACCCGCAAATTCTGGCACTAAAACTGAGTCCAGAATCCTGCGGTGCCACTATCGTAGGTTCGGATTTTTCTTTCTTAAAATAAAAATAACTTAGAACTACAATAGAAAATCCATTAAAACATTACTAAATATATAATTAACATTCAAAACACTTAAATGGTTATAATCCAAAATAAAAATAATTAAATTGTTGAGGTAAATAAAAGAAAAAAAATTCAACATAAAACTACATCAAGGAATATGTTTCACTTCTTCTCAAATACTGCAGCAGAAACTCAAGAAAACCCCACGACTAACCCACTTACTTATTTTGCTACCTGAAAGGGAAAAATTAACACAAGGTCAGAGCCTTGAATAGAAAGTCCACTCTTAATCCATCATATACACTGATAAGCATATAAGTAACAAAAGTATCAACGAGTAATAAACATCTAACTGTGGTTATAGGAAGATCGGGATACTAAGTTTTAAAATCAAATAACACATTGCTCACTTTCAGTCTTTCAGCAACCAAAAAAAACACATACCACAAATTAAACAACTGCATATAATTTCCACCGCGACACACTATTTGAACAGTGATGTCCCTGAACTCGGAAAACTCAACGACAACTCCATATCTAGTGTGCGCTCACAAGCATGATAGATATTGTGGGCTCACCGGTACTCATAAGAGCGATAGATATTATGATACCTGATCTCAACATATAAATTTCAACACACACATATCTACATACACGTCTACTACTCACCGGTTCTCACAAGCCTGATAGCTTTACGGACCTGACCTCTTAGCAAGTAGAGTATCCAAGTATAAGGAACTGCAAAATAAGGATTTATAGCTTAACAATACTCCAACACATACAACACCATTTAAATCATATTTAAATTCAGTACATGGTACTCATTAAACTCATACACGCAACTCAATTCAAACTTCAACCATATACTAGGTCGATTCGATAATTTACCCCTGCAAGCATATATGTATGACTCTGTTGTACCTATCAAATATACCATTTATATTGACCTGATCATAATGAAATTTTCTCCACATAATCAACACAATGCCAGGGACATTCTATACGATTTTTAAAGAAAACTAACAGTGGAATATCAAAATATGATATGTTCTATTCGATCAACCTATCTGAATTTTATAGGCATAACTAAAAAACGTTTGCTTGTTGGGATACCTCTAGAACTCGGTTTTACTTGAAATTTTTAAAGAATAAACATAACTTAATTGGGTTATTCGTATCAAAAATTCAGATCATTCTAAGTAGTAGAACTTCTATTTTTATGGGTTTCTATCACTGCCCAGTTATCTGAATTCTGTAGCAGCGTCACCTAAATCTAGTTGTTTCTGATACAACTCCATGTCCGATCGTCTTGAAATTTTAACAGACACTAGAGCATACTTCAAGTAATAACATATCCAAAATGATAAAACATCGAATGGTTCAAACAGTACTCCTACTTTTAGGTGACAAAAAAACCCTAACTCGAAATTTACCTTAAAAATTCAACTCTTAACTTAGGTTTTTAAGAGGATAAACAATTGAAACTTAACACACTATCAATAATAAATGATAAATGATAAAGCAAGAATAAACTTGCCTCAGCCTTGAGATTAAAGTCCTAGAATCTCCTCTCCTCGGTGCAGCAGACTTTTTTTTTTTTTGAATGAGTTAAAACCCTAATTCCAAATACTAACATTAACATGTATTTATTTTATTAAACTAGTTTATTTTCTATTTAAACTCAAATTTCTATTAAGGGCAGCCAAATCACTAACATATAAGTAATCGGGATGTTACATGACTGCACAATTTTATGCCAATATTCATGATCCAGACCCAGCCAATTGCATGTTCAAAACGATGGTAGGTGGTATTACTTTCACTGTAGATCGTTATGTTATTGCTTATATGATGGATGTAACTCACATTGGTAATGCTCGATTTCCTCCTCCTGAGAATGAATGATTGACTCCACAAGTAATGTCAAATCGTCTCTTTAATAGAGATGTCTCTCGGAGAGATGGCAAGATGTTTGTTGGAGGTGCTGGACTGTTCCTCAAAGTTGCTGCAAAGCTTATTGTAGCCAATATGATGCCAAGCACTATTGACAACTTGGACCAGGTCCCTTGTCGAATTTATCTGTTATATCGTTGAAGAGAGAGACATTGATTTCTGTGGACTTATTGTTAATCAGATGATAAGTGTGAAAAAGACTTCAAAGAAAACTCCAGGATTTCCTTGCCTCATCTCAAGGATTTGCAGTCACTTCAATATTACTCCCTTTGGAACTGAAAGTGGAGGTCCAAAGGTTCTGAGTAAGGCTAGCATCAAAAATATGATGCAATCTTCAACCGTTACCCCAGCAAGTACCTCTGCAACTAAAAACTCTGAACTTGCTCGCCTTCAAGATGAAGTTAATTGCATTAAAGAGCAATTGATGTATGCTGAAGCAGAACATCCTGATATAATCGAGAAGTTTTATGAAATTGCTAGAGATTATTATGGGAGAAGTGAGTAATCTCTGCTCTAGTAAATCTATTAATGGCCTTTCTAGGCTTGTTGAACTAGTTATGTTTAAAACTTCTTGAACTCAATGTTATGGTGATGTAATAAATTTAATGGCACCTTAGCTTTGAATGATTATTTTTCTTTCAAAGAAGTATAAATAAACCTGGTCAAAAGTTATCTCTATTATGTCGGTATGAATTTATTGATAAAAGATAAAATCAACTTTTGACATTACAAAAGTTAAAGCCTTTTATGTCATTATTTGATGGAAGAAAGGATAAAACTTTTGTTTACAAGGATTATGTCTATTGTATGTCATTGTGCAAATAGATATGGAAAATAGAATAAATTCTTGTCTATTCCGCAGTATTGATCTTCCCTGATCTATATTTTTTATGTATATATTGTGCGGCTCCGTAAGTTTTCTTATGTTGAGCATTTCTGATTAAATAATCATGGGTTCTATTAGGGTTAATTTAATTGAGTATTTTGGATACAAATTCATATTCTTATATGATTTGTGTTTTCAAAAGAAATCCTTCTTTTCTTGTGAAAGTAAGGTCGCTCTTGTTGTTCTTTCGGGAATGAGATTTTATGGGGGATAGTTCTTAATTGAACTTGTGCTTAATTGCCAAATATTTGTGGGGAGTGCGGCTGTGGAATATTATAGGGGTTATCTTGTATCTTTATAAAATCCTTGATGAATGCATTTAGCTTCTGCTATATGATTGCATCTAAAAAGTTGATATGTACTTTATTTTGGTCATGAAATGTCTCTATGGAAATTTCATTAGGATCCTACTAGTTTTCGTACCTTTGCCAATTTTATTGACAAAAAGGGGGATAATTAATGTGTAGTTCACACTACAAATACATATGGTTTTTGGATCATTATGTAAGAGGGAGTGGTTTCCATGTGAGATGGAGTATTGAATAAGGGGGAGTGATACATATCACTGTAGTATTGTTGTCAAAGTTGTGATACAATTGAGCTTTGATGTTGTGTAATAATACTATGACACTGTGTAACAATGATTGGGAGCTTTTGTTTTCTTATTGTGATGGCTACGGATTTTCAACAACGATGATGCTAAACTTACAACCTTTGGAATCATTAGAGTACTTGGAAGTGACGAAGATTTCGATGTAATGTTGAAGAACCAAGGAGATCATGCATGTGGAAGAGAAGCTGCAAAGTTTATTTATTTTGTATTTCATATGTATTGATAGTTTTTGTCACTAAAATTGACAAAGGGGGAGATTGTTAGAGCACTGCTCGGTCAAACTCGCAAGCGTTTCTATCTCAAGCTTGTTTGTCAAGTTTAGCTGCCAAAACTATAAGTCTTGATTTCTAGTCTACTTATAGCTAAGTCTCGGACTAGGTGATAGGTGTAGAATACACCGTATTTACTATATAGAGTTTAGGCTTTCTTTGCTATTTTTCGTGTGAATTATGTATTTTACGAGTGTTTTTGAGTTTTGTAGCTATTTTGGAGTCACACGGAGGAAAAGAAGAAGAAATTACCCAATTTGAAAAAAAGGGCAAAATCTTCATTTCAGGGGCGATCACTATCTGGAGCCCAGTCCAGGTTAAGGGGTAACTCTTGGAGGAGTACTAAATACAGACCAGCCAAGGTTAAGGGGTTGTAATTGAGTACCCCTTATCGAGGATGACCCCGGTGTCAATATCCAGCCTTACCCTAAAACTAATCGAGAGAGAGGATTTTTCTTAGACTCATCCATATCATTTGAGAGAAGAAAAGCAGCGCAGCTGCTGCTGTATTTGTTCTTACAGGGAAGGTTGAGTTGCATTTGTAGTTGCAGTCAAGAGAAGCAGAAATGGGTTTGTGGTGGATTTGAATTTGCAGGTAAATAGAGTGCAAGAGATGATTTCTTGACCAAGGATAGCACCATCAGTGAAGTTAGTGGTTTGAAGCAGTTGCAGTGAGTGTTTGTGGAGGTGGTCTGTGGTGTTCAATGTGCAGAAGATGAGACAGAGAGTGAGTTGCTGCTGAAGAGGTCTGAAGAGTTGGTGCCTTAGATGTATGCTAGAATGAATGAGCTCAAGGCTATGAGTTGTGGTTGTTATAAGATTTCACAGTTGCAGTTGGTTAATTATGGTTCAAGGAATCGCATTGCAGGTATTGGAATGAAATGGACACAGCTGACTACTTGGTAACTCTACAGCTGAGAGACGGATTAGCAGCTGGCATTGGAGGATGTTAATGGGATTTGGGTGTGTTGCAGAACAGGGCAGTGCGCAACTCAAAGATGTTGTTTCCATGGATGTTTGTGAGCTCAAGGCAATGGCAAATGATTGAGCAGATTGGAGAGGCCACAATGTTGAGGCTTTGGGCTGAACTGCAGTGTGCAAGTGAGCACTGCAGCCTTCGTGGCATGGCATGTGTGCAAGTGAGTTGGAGGTTAAAGAAGACCGCAGTTCGGTGGCATTCAAGTTCGAGAGAAGATAAAGAAGTTGATGCGGCTCGCAGCTATAGTTTTAGGTGATTGACGATGAAGCTGCAAGTCGAGATGAAGAGCCTCGACTGGAACCAAAGATGAAATGGCTAGAGGATGACTGCTGCAATAGGTTTCAGGGGTTTGAGTTGCAGTAGCGCAGTGGTGCTGTAGATGGACTGAGGTGACGAACAGTGTTGTGCAATGAGCTGCAGGTTTGCGTTGCTCTGGTGGAGCTGCTAGTGCAGATGGTGACTACAGATCATGATGAGCTGCTGTTGATGGCAAGAAGAGAAAGGAGGGGCCATGCTGCTATGATGCTGAGAGTGCAAATTTGGAGATGGTTGAGTCAAGGTTACGTGGATCGGCGATGGATGTAGTCGATGTTGCAAAGAAATGTTGGGAGTATCAATCGGTTGATTGACATAACATGCAGCCAAGATGGCCGGAAGGGAAGCAATGATGCACAATGATAGTGCGGCTCAGGATATGGCCCGTGCAATGGCTTGGCCGTAATGCACCCGACTCACCGCAACGCACCTCGACTCACCCGCAACAGACCCGACTCACCCCGATGGACTACTCGACTCTCCCGACTCGGTCCGACCGAGTTGACCGAGTTGACCCGCCGAGTTGACCGTTTCGACCCGTTGACGGGTGACCGGTTTGACTTTGCCGGCCACCGAGATGCTTTCCGGCGACTTTTCGGCCAACTTCCGCCACAATCCCAGATTTTCCGGCGAGCGTTTTTTGGGACAAAATTTCTACACGAGTTTCTCTCTCTGAATTTCCAACGTGGGTTTGAAGGGGTGAATTTCCAACTAATGGACTTTGAAGACAAAACCTAGTTTTGGAAGGAGTGGAGCTATAAAAGAGAAGACTTTTCTCAAAACACATATCTTTTATCTAAGATCTTTTATCATTCTTTTATCTCTACTTTTTCTAGGGTTTAGAACCATGAAGTCTTTTCTCTTTCTTCTTGTGATGAACTCCATGAATATGAGTACCTAAGTTTATTATTGGTTATGGAATAAGTTGAATTTCCAAACATGGGTTTTTGTGCAATAAATTAGTTTTCTCTCATATTATCGTTTATGATTCACCATGAATATTGTTACATGATTTGAATGCTTGTTAGTCGCACTAAATTTCGCGAATCGATTGAGTTTGCTTTCATCTTTATTGCTAGATTAGGGTTATTATACGCAAAAGTGATAATTCCGGATTGCAAGTAGCATAAATATGATTATAGTTTGTAGTGATATATTCTTATGATCATATGTGAACTATAACCTTTGTTAAATCGGATTAGTGCGCTTTCCACTTTTGATTGCTTTGATTGGCCCGATTTCATAGAACCTAATGCATCTAGGGAATTAAACTTGATTAGTGCTTTTACACGTTAGGTTGTTCCTTTAGATAGAATTCATATTCGCATCTTTTAATGTGTTTGTTGATGACATGAGGAGATTTGCGGGATATTCTTGCGATCAAGGTATTCTAGGGTCTTTGATAAAAGTTGAGATTAAAATATCAATTCTAGTTATTGTGGTGAAACCATGTTTGTGAATGAAAACGAAATCCTGTAACCAATACTTTCACATCCTTGATTTGCGTACTTTATTTGCTTTTTGTTTATTTTTATTTACACAATCGAGAAATTCTTCGGGTGTTTTATATAGGAAACCATAACAATTTGACAACCTAGACCTCTCTGTGGGATCGATCCTTTCTTGCCCTTGCTATATTTATATTTTGAGTAGTAAGAAAGTGTAAATTTATTTTTGTCGGCTGACAACCGGTCAAATTTGATCGCGGTCGTAAGCGTCAAAAATAATTTACACTTTCTTACTACTCAAAATATAAATATAGCAAGGGCAAGAAAGGATCGATCCCACAGAGAGGTCTAGGTTGTCAAATTGTTATGGTTTCCTATATAAAACACCGAGGATTTTTCTGATTGTGTAAATAAAAATAAACAAAAAGCAAATAAAGTACGCAAATCAAGGATGTGAAATATTGGATAAAGGTTTCATCTTCAATTGTAAACAAGTTTATGAATATATGAATAGAATTCGTATTTAATCTCGCTATCATCAAAAGCCATAGAATACCTTATTGCAAGAATACTCGTAATTTCCAAAGTTATCAACACACACATTAGGGCTGCGTGTGTGAAATCTACCTAAAGAATAACCTAACGCCTTGCGCTAATCAAGTTCAATTCCTAGGAGCATTAAGTTTCAGAAATAGGATAATCAATGCAATTGAAATACATTGCGCAAACAATTCGGACAAAGGTCAATTTCTACATATGATTACAAGGATGTATCACTACAACCTAGAATCATATCATGCTACTCGCATTCAAGGTTATCGCTCGATGAAAACCCTAAAATAGCTATAGATATGGATGTGAGTTCAATCAATTCTAGACTTAACTAAACAAACATTCAATCATATTGCAATCCATCAATCATGCAATTATTGTAACCCGTAGAAATCATACGATAATATTGAGAGAAAACTAATTCATAAAAATCATAACTTGGTTGCAATATCCAACTACATCTTCAACCAATAATAAAAACTTAGTTACTCATGGCATAGGAGTTCATAGCAAGAAGAAAGAGAAAAGACTTCATGGTGTAAACCCTAGAACAAAGTAGAGGAAAAAGAATAATAAAACGTGGTCCCCAAAAAATTGTAGAAGTCTCCCCTTTTGTAGTCTTTTTCTCCTTCCAAAACTAGGTTTTGTCTTCAAAGTCCATTAGTTGGAAATTCACCCGCCCACCATGGAGAGAAACCCGTGCGAAAATATGTCCCAAAAACGCTCGCGGAAAACTGGGATTATGGCTTAATCCCGCCGGAAGTCGTCCCAGTGTGACGGGAAAGTCTCGCGGTGGCCACCTGGTCAACGGTCAGACCGAGTCATCTCGGGTCAACGGGTCAAGGATCACTGAGTTGGAACGAGTCAGCTTGGGTGAGTCAGGTAACCAAGTCAGCTTCTTAGTCAAGGCTGAGTGGTCTGAGTTGCCTTGGCCAGGCTAGGCCATTGCACAAAGCCGTAACTTGTTGTAGCACAATCATTGTGCATGACCAGCCATAATGGCTATACCTTCGTAACATTTTGAAAAGTCTCACTGCACCCGTAGCTTCATAACAATTCTCGCGATCTCATCACCAAGTGCAACTCACAATAAGAGCATTCCCCGAATCGCTCAGCCCCGCTCGATGGCAAATGACCATCATCATCCACCATCTCGCTCTTCATAACTACATCACGGCTCCTCTTCCCGCTAAATCAAGCAACAAGCTCATGGCAACACCAACAGGTCAGATTTGCAATTACATCTCAGAGCAAACAGCCCAGAGCAACTACCATTCCCAGCTGCTCCATCCTTGGAAGCAACCTTGTAAACTCCATTCTGCTGCCATACTCGAACATCATTAACAGGGAATGACAGAACCCACAAACTTCTCATCAATTCCCTCACCATCAGCAGCTCTCGAGTTAGCATCTTCTCGATTTCTCAACCAAAGACTCAAAATTAATCTTCGATTCTCTTTCTCAATCACCGAACCCATTTCCTAGTCCAAATTCAATTCAAGGGCGACAACAAACCCTTCTTCGATTCCACAACAGCCGCGACAAACCCTAACTCCATATCCTCCGTTAATTCACAAGCAACAATCATCAATTATAGAGCTCAAAACCCTCTCTTCACCTGAATCCGATTCACAGAACCCTTTTGAACTTCAAACATCTCTTGATTTGACAGTAGCCATCAGCGAAACCCTTCTCTGATTTATCAATTACAGTTCTCATAAATTCTCACTCGATTCCTGACTCTCGATCTGTTCCCTGAGCTTCAGCTATGCCTCCAATTCATTCAAGAGTTTTCGAACAAATGAGATAAACTCTCTCGATGTTAGGTTTAGATAAGGGTCGGTTATTCAGTGTCTGGTCACAGTGATAAGGGCTAACCTGATGGCAGCCCCTTAACCATTACCCGGACTGCGTTTAGTATTCCTCCCAAAAGAGCTGCCCCTTAACCATTACTCGGACTCCGGATAGTGTTCACCCTGGAAATGACAAAATTGCCCTTTTTGCTTCTGAGTTCTTGTTTTGCTCATAACTTCTTTATACGAACTCGGAATGACTCCATTCTTTCGGCATTGTCTTCATCTTCTCGTCCTCTACACAATGAAAAGTAGAAATCTTGTATTTGAACGAGTTCCAATTGGTCTTTTTGCTCCAAATGACTCCATTGCACCTAATAAACTCAAAAGCACACATAAGATACATAATTTACAAGAAAACTCGCAAAGAAAGCATAAATACTAGATATTAAATACGGTGTATTCTACACCTATCACTAGGATAGAAAGTGTAGTTGAGCTCTAGACTCCACGGCGATCATCATACAAAGACGAAGAACTACTCAAGGAACTGGTGGAACTATATTGAATAAAAGGTATGTGGAGACTTGAACTTATCTATCACTCAAAAGTCTATCTACTCTATCTCCTATCTTGAGACAAAACTCGTATTGTTATATAGACTTCGATTATACACATTTGTTATTTCGAGCCGAGTTTATCTCGCCTATCTATTTCTCGAAATATGTGTTGGTAAGCTTTCGCTTTGGCCAAGTTCATCTTTACAAGTGACGAAAGTCATGTTGATTATTTCAATATCTTGAAAATCGCTTTGATGAATAGTGTGTGAGTAACCTCTATTTGACAACCTCTAAGAATGTTTCAATGATTAAAATGAGAGTTTAGAATATATAACCTTGAATGGATATAAACATTGTATGTGAACTCATACTTGTGTAAGTCCAAAATCCTTGAACCAAAGTATGCATACTTTTCTTCTCAAGATAGCCGGAACTAAAGTCTGCATACCTGTACGTGTACTGTCGGAAGTCCACGTCCCGTGATATTTTGATGGAGTTTGTGAAATGAAAACAAACTTAAGCCGGGTACTTAAGTATGCGTACCGGTATGCATACTTGAGTAGGTTATTTTCTAAAAACGGTTTATTCGTGAACTTAAACTTATATAAACTAAGGAATGCATATTTTCAAACCGTGGCTATAAAGTTCATGAATTGATTCGAGTGAATCAAAATCGTTTTTGCTTCGATTATGTCTTGTATACTTCTATGAGATCTAAGCAATTGAACAACTCTCTAACTAGTTCTTTTGAGTCATTTGAACTAGTTATGGTGAAGATGAATATGGTTGATATGAAAGTGCTCATATGGCTAACCACTTGGTTAACTACTGTTGAACCAAATAGGTGTACATGTTTAGGTACGGTTACACAAACCTAAATGAACGTGCATTTTATTTATGTATAACAAGCTAAGTTCGATCTAATGATTGAAAGATATTAGCTTGAATCTAATCAGGTTTTCATCTAACGGTGAATATTGAATGCTTTGTTACCAAGGTAACTTAGATTGCAAACTCTGATTTGGAAAACTATATAAAGGAGAACTCTAGCAACTGGGAAACCTAATCCCCACGCCTCTTGTGTGATACTAGTTGTATAAGCTAGAGTCGATTCTCCTTTAAACTTAGGTTTCTACCGAGACCCTGTAGGTTACCGACTTGAAGACTTCATTGGGATTGTGAAGCCAGACCTAACTATTTTTTCTGTAGTTGCGTGATCTGATCTTTCTGATTCTATCGTATTGAGTACAATTGAAATAATTGACTCGAGATTAATATCTCCGATAGGCAAGATAAAAGTAATCACAAATATCTTCGTCTCATCGTTTGTGATTCCACAATATCTTGTTTCGCTAGTCGATTAAGATTATTGTGAGGTGATTGATAATTCTAGGTTGTTCTTCGGGAATATAAGTCCGGGTTATGAATTGGTTCCTGTTCACCTTGATTTATCAAAAAACGGAACAAAACTCGTAGTTATTTCTGTGGAGACGGATTTATCTATTCCTGTAGACTTTTCTGTGTGATACAGATTTGTTTATTAAAGTCTTCGACTTTGGGTCGTAGCAACTCTTAGTTGTAGGTGAGATCAACTAAGGGAGTCAAGTGCGTAGTATCCTGCTGGGATCAGAGACGTAAGGGGCGCAACTGTACCTTGGATCAGTGTGAGATTGATTGGGGTTCAACTACACCACACCGAAGTTAGTTTGTAGTAGGCTAGTGTCTGTAGCAGCTTAATACAGTGTGTGTTCCATCTGGACTAGGTCCCGGGGTTTTTCTGCATTTGTGGTTTCCTCATTAACAAAACTTCTGGTGTCTGTGTTATTTCTTTTCCGCATTATAATTGAAATATCACAGGTTGTGCGTTGAATCAATCAATTGGGAAATTCTACCTTTGGTTGTTGATTGAAATTGATTGATACTTGAGCATTGGTCTTTGGTACCGTTCAAGTTAATTTCTCTTGTATTCAATTATACTCGCAGATTTATATTTGCTTGAGTAAGTATTGAATCGTGAAATTGAGATATAACTCTTTGATATACTTTTTATTAAGATTGAGTCTGACTGTCTAGTTGATTCTATTAAAAGTATATTGGAGTTAGTCCATAAAGATTGCTAAGCGAATTATCGGGTGAGGTTGTTGTACCCCCACTTTTCACCTATCTTCATGAACATTATGTTCCAATGGTTGTTGACGACAAGGAGTTCGGGGACGATAAAGAATTTTTTAAAGGTCTTAATGTCTAGGAAACTTCTTATGAGAATTTACTCTTGTGTTTTAAGAAGGATAACTAGGGTTTGGAATAGCAATTTTTGTGAGTACACATAGCTATTGCCAACGTTTTTTTATCTTGCAATGTATTTAGATTTATTTATTTAAATTCTAAAGTTTATTCAGTATTAATCTTTATGGTTTTCTATATTAAAAAGAAACTGTTATTACCAATGGGAATTTAAAAAGAATAATAATACTAAAAGCAACACTCTAAATCAGGCTCTTTCAGAAAATTAGTTGGCACACGAGAAACAAGTTTTGTACCAATCCCTCTCTGAAGGGCCACCCATATCCTATGGAAAAGAAAATTTCCAACTCTAACATTAGCATCATGACTAGCCGAATAATTACGTAGTCTCTTAAGAAAGTCGATAGTCTCGTCACCAAGACCACCAAGAGTGGTAAAAGCCAAGGTGCCAAAACCAAAACCCTGAGCATTACACTTTTCCAGATATTTCTTACGTTTGAGAGAGACAGCTTTTTCAATGGCTTGACCGGGTATAAAGGAGCGAACACCATTACCAGTGAAAGGGGAGACAACCGTAACATCTAGAAAAACATCACGGCCTTTATCCCAGTTGAAAACCAAGATGTCTGCAGGCTTTAGTCCTGTGCCATTATCAGCTAGAAAACCAAGGTCCACTTCTTTCCTAGCCGGAACCCCCACTCGATAACATATATCCTCAAAAGTATCACGAATGAGGTCGTGTCTGAACTTCAAACCAAGATCATTTTTGCAATGCACCGTATGATCCCCAAATTTGTCCATCTCGGCAGAACAACTAGGACAAATCCCATCTTCCTCAAAGAGAGGAATCCCCAACTAGGACAAATCCCATCTGACCCAGACCTTCAATGGGGATTGCCATCAGGTAATCTTGAGCATGTTTGACCTGATTACACTGCCATAATACTTTATCGCGCTCTGACATAACGAAGCTGGTAGGTAAGGAATTAACCACAGTATCAAATTAAATAGTTGCGAGGGAACTCATAGAGTGGACTGGTGCAACATCTTCTAAACCGGGTAATGGCAAAGCAACTCTACAAGCTGAGTTAAAGTCATGTAAGGCAGAAGTAAAGCAAGGACCAATGGGATCAATACCTGAGTGTCTCAAAATGGATCTCTGCAAGGCGAAGATCTGAATACAGGAGGCAAGGTAGCAATAAATGCGTGTGTCAGACATAGAATAAGTACCCAGACCACCATACTTAAAAGGGAGGGTAACAATTCTATGTTGAAGCGGCCCATAACCAGGGCCATCACCGGTGATTAAGCGGCGCAAAAACTGGAAGAGGTGAGTATCAAAGGCTTCGTGAAGCCAAGTTCATAAAACCTCGGCCTAGTCGTTCTCAAAGTGAAGTACAATCTTGAGAGTCCTGTGCAGTTTCTGAGTAACAACAATTCGCATTGAGGGTCCTCTAATTTGCTTACTGCCTCAATCAAACCGACTGTTTTATGAACTCTTTGGTGAATCAAGCTCATGCAAAAATCTAAATTAGTGCTCACTAGACCTCCCAGTAGTTTAACACCAGTAGATGGTCTACTAATGTGTGAAGGAAACAACTCCAAGCTCCTACTGTCAGGAGAAGGCCAAAATAGCTCAGTTTTGTCTATGTTAATGTGAAGTCCAAGTCCCACTCCTTCCTCTCGAATGATCTTGAAAGCTTTAGCTACCTGCAATGTATCACCAATGATGGTTCCATCATCCAAGTATCAAGCTTGCAGCTCCAAAGAACTGTAAAGACCCTCAAGCTCGTCAACGCTATTCGACCGGTCAAGTGTTGGTTTAGTCGATAATGACTCGATTAGTTTAAGACGACCGTTAATTAATATAAATTAATCTAACAATTAATTAGATGCGAAATTAGTACTGACGGATAGGTCTCGAAAAGTTGCGCAGAATGGACTACTCGAACGTGTCATTCGGACATCAAACGAAGAAGATATTTGTTATTTTAGGTGAAGGGTTAAATGGGCATTTCATAATAAAGTGTTATCAAGGCAACCGACCTTTCTTCTCAGGGCACCCTCTGTGGATAACTCAAAGGCAATTTGATAAGGTCGAGGATTTGTATATTTCTCTTTCATTTTATTTTCTCTTCTTCTTTCTTCTTTTCTTCTTCCTCTCTTTCCTGTTTTTCTCCGTTGTTGCTCGAGAGATGAATTGAGGGTGATTTTGTTTTAGAGAGATTTTGGTTGATGAAGCTATTCGTAGGGTGATGGAGGTGATGTCGATGTGATTCTGGAAGGGAAAGATTAAGAATTGTGAGTATATTGTCGTGAATCAGGGGAAGAGTAATTAGGGTTCTGAGTTTAGGATTAGGTGTTACTGATGATGATATAAAGTTGATAAAGATGAAAGATTAAGAGGGTTGTGGTTAATTGAAGCTGTGGAGTTGTTTTGAGGATTGAATAAAGAGCTAGGGTTCTTGAGTTAATTGAGGGATTGTGTGAAATTAAAGATGAAATTGGAGGTTTAGAAGTCTGATTGAAGTTGGGTTTGAATTGAATTAGAGGTTGAAGTTGAAGAACAACCTGAATTTGATAGTTAGGGTTTGATGTTTTGAATCAGATGTTGGTTTGAAGCTAATGAAGAACTTGGGTTTGATTCTCGTGTAAAGATGAGGATGGCCATTGAGAGTTGCTGATAGTTTCGAATTGAGTGAAGAAGAAATTGATTCCGATTGTTTAAGAAGAACCTAGTTGAGTTTGTATTTGATATGGTTGCTCAATTGAGTCAAGGGAAGGAAGAATCTGTTTGGAGGTAATTTATTCTCACTGTCTTAGTTAAGCTTTTGATTTCAGTTAGTAAGTTTATGAATTATGGATGTTAATGAATATGTGATGAAACTGAGGTTGAGATGGTTAATCTATGAAACTGTAAATGTGGTTAGAAGTGGTAGAGTTAGTAAAATGGGTTGTTGAACTTGTATCTCAGTTGGATGAAGTGATACTCTTGGTGGTGTTGTAATGCAGAGAGGTAATCTGGAATGTAGAAGTTTTTAATTTTTGTGGAATTGAGTTGATGAAAGTAAGATATATCTGAAGTGATAATGAAGTTGTTTGTTGATTGTTTAAATTGAGATACACCTGTGACTGTTTAGAATGAAATGAGATGAAGATATTTGTAAGGACCCTCAAGCTCATCAACGCTAGTTGACTGGTCTAGCAAGGATCAAGAGACATATTAGTCGATAATAACTCGATTAGTTTAACACGAACGTTAATTAATAGGAATTAATCTAACAACAAATTAGATACGAAACTAGTATCATTAGATAGATCTCGAAAAGTTATGCGGAATGGACTACTTGAACATGCCAATCGGATACCAGATGAAGAAGATATCTTTGGATGAGTATGAATGGCAAAATAGTAATTTTGTTTTAGACCGACCCGGGGTTCCCTTATCGCGGGTAGTGTGTGTCTAGTGTTTCCCGTTGATCTTATCTACCAAAACAAAATCGAAGAAAACCATTTCTTCTTATCATTTCTTCCTTCTTCTTTCTTCTTCTTATCTTCTTCTCTCCTTTCTCTGTTCTTCTTCATTTTTTTCTGTCACATCTCAAATCCTCATATTTGAGCTTAGATTTTGTGTAGATTATTCATACATAGTTTGTTGTTGTTGAATCGGAAGGGAAGGTGGTGGTGCTGTGGTTGTTTGAGTTCGAGAAAGGAAGAAGTTGACGCTGCTGTGAATCAAATTAGGGTTTATAAGTGTAATTTTGAGTTATATGGAATTGAGAAGCTATTCGAGTTGCTAATCGATGAAGGATAAAGGGGTTATTGCTTATTTGATATTAGGGAATTGTTGTGAAGAAGAATTTTAGAAACTAGGGTTTCTGAGAGATGAAGTCTATTAAGGATTTATGGGGTATTGAGAATGAAATTAGGTAGTTGGTAATGGGTTTTGTGAACCGTGAGCAAGGAAGAATATTTATCAACTGATTTTAGTTCTCTGTGAAGAATCAAAATAATTAGGGTTCTTGAGAATAATTCCGGGAGACTGTAGATAATGAAATTGATGTTCTAAGATGTTGTTATGAGATGGGTTTGAATTGAATTAGAATTTAAAGTTGAAGAACAATCTGAATTTGATAGTTAGGGTTTGAAGTTTTGAATTAGATGTTGGTTTGAAGCTAATGAAGAACTTGGGTTTATTTCTCATGTAAATATGAGGATGGATATTGAGGAGTTGTTATTAGTCTTGAGATGAGTTGATGAATGGAGTCAGGTGAAGGAGAATTGAATTCAACTGCCTGAGTATTACTAAATTAAGGTAATTGTTCTTTTAAAACTAGTTCCAGTTCATTATTGAGTTTATAAGTTTGTTCGTGAATTTAGAATTCTGAAAGAGGTCTGGGTTTGTATGGAAGCTGTATAGATACTTGAAAGGAACTGATAAATTGAGATTTAAATGTTTATAAAATGGAATTGGGATTGTGGATGTAACTTAGTTATGCAAATGAAGAACAAAAGTCTTATGGAAGAATGTATGTGTTTGTGAGAATTGAATGTGAATCTCAAAATGAAGTCTGGGATATTGATGTTGTTCTGTGACTGTGGTGATGTTATTGAATCTGGTGGTGGTAGTGTACCAGAATATGGTTGAAATGGCTGGCTTTAGTTTTAGAGCTGGGTGGTTTCTAGTGGTGATGTTGCAGGTGCTATGTTATAGCCAAGGTTAGTGGTGGAGTTAGTGAGAATTTCAAATGAAGTCCGGTAGTGGTTGAAGGTTGTTGTTATTTGATTGAGTTCTTGGAGGGGTTTATCTACAGTTGTAGTTAATAAAGTCGATGGAAGAAACTACAGGCTTGCTGGTCTGAGCTGAGTTAAAAGCTCACGGTATTGAACTGCAGTTGTGAGGACTTGGAGGTGCAAGTGAACGGCTTACAGTTGAGAATTATGTGGGTTTGTACAAGTAAGATGAGATGGAGATACATGTGATAGTTCTGTACAAGGAATGAAACTAGAGTTGGCTTAATATGTGCATGATTATGGGGTTGTTAAGGGAAATTGTATATGCAGGTTGTAGACCTAATATTATTGTTGTTTGTGGTTTAGTAGTGTAGGTATCTGAATGTAGAAGGAGTGTGGCTTAGTACTGCAATTGCAGGTAAAGCTTAAATTGCAATTGTATTTAATTATAAAGTTTGTTTTAAGATTCAATGAATTGATGTAATAAGTAGTTTGGAGTCGATCATGAGTTAGAATTGTAAGTGTTAGAATTCAAGTGAAGTTGTATTTGATTTTAGGCCTATTAGTAATCCCAGTCAGTTTAGATGACTCGGTTTATCTGACTGAGTTGAATCCGTTTTAACTCACTGAATTACAGATCTTGACCTGAGTTGACTAAGTTGACTTGACCTTGACCATTTACCCTGGACTTTGACTTTTGACTGGACGTTGACTGTTAGTTGAACCATTTGACCGTCAGTGAACCTGTTAGGCCAGGCCTTATGTAGTGGGTTTGTTTAGTGGGCTTGGGCTTAGGTTTAGTTTTCATACTATGATGTATTGGAGCCTTATGGTCTGATTTAGCCATTCACTTCTTCTAAAAAGTTGTAGTTGTCTGCTAGACTTATTTAGTGGACTAGAGAAACAACTTAACTGAATTACTAAACCTTAGATGGGCTAAAGATAGATAATAAAAGGGTATAGAAACGTAAATGGGCTTAGGACTATTAGTTAGATTTGTATAGTTCTTGTGTTGGCCATTTTGGCTAGAATCTTAGAGTTCTTGTGTGATTAACAGTTCGTTATTAACAACGTTCGATTCAACGGACGAACCAGTGGATCGTGGATCTCGAGATAGGCGTGGCTTGTCATCAAAAGAGGTGGGAATACATTTGACTCTACGGTAACCATTGTTGTTTCTTTTACAAAAGTTTATGTTTAACAAAGTCATGCATTTCTGTCTGTACATTTTATGCACTGTTCAACTTGTTTTACGATAATTCTGTTGATTTTGTTAATCTTTCCATGGTTTGGAAAGGACCTGTGATGTTTTGTTGTCAATATGATTTGTTTCGGAAATAAGAATTTCCATTTGTATGCCTATTAGGTGTGTAAGGAATTGGTCGACATCTATTAGGAATATGATAGGCTCCTTCATTTATATCTACATGAATTCTGCTTTTATGCTTAATAGGTGTGTAAGGAATTGGTCGACACCATATAGGCTAATAGGGTGTGTAAGGAAGTGGTCGACACTCAATATGTACATTGTTTGACGAAGGAGTTTGTCCATATGCATGTTTGTTTATTTTAGTGACTTGGTCACTATTTAATATATACACTATTTATTTTAGTGTTTGCGAAAACTTGTATCGTTTTCCAAATCGTGCCTATGATTACTTAGAAGTTAAATGTTAATTATTCCCACTTTCAGTTTCAGAGACAGATCAGAGTTGCGCAGCGAAAGCTCCGAGAAGTTGACTTCTTTAGTTGGTTATAGTCTGATATGTTTATTATGTTGTATATTCTATTTGTAAACCAATGACTATTGTATATGTATCATTCGAGAGAAGATCTTGTATATATATTTCTGAGCGGGGTTAGTTTTGGGTTAAGTTTTATAGCAGATTCCTTCATCAAATGCTTAAGTATATTATTCAGATTCTTAGTGCCTCTTTATTTAGTTAATCTCTTGGATTAGTCAGCTGCTAGCTTAGGGGGCGCTACAATATTGACTGTTGCAGTGAGATTTGTAGTTGAAGTTTAAATGAATGGGTTCAAGTTTGAACTGTTGGTTTGTATTACAAGAAGTGCAAGTGGGAAATGAATAGAGATGGTGATGAGACTAAGATTAAGCTTAGTTTGAATGAAGAGAAGTTAGATGGTTGTAAATAGTGTTGACTGTGAAAAGCTTGGAACTACCTTTTTGTAGGTAAGCTGTATTAGTGTTTGTAATTGAAATTCAAAGTTCTTTAAGAATGAATGTGTAAGTTTAGTTTGGTAGATTTAAATTGTTAATGAAGTAGAGTTGGAAATGAAGCTATGGCAGGGAGGTTTGGTTGCTCAGTTTGAGCTGTTTAGTTTAGTTGAGTCTTGTGATGCACCATTATGATGCAGTTTAGCTTCTGGCCTGTGCAAGGGCCTTGGTTTGTATAACCTGAATCAGTCTTGTGGACTGAGTCGACTCACCGATTTTACCTGACTTGACCTGAGTTGGACCTTTGACCCGATTTGACTCAGTTGACCTTGACCATTGGACTTGACTTGGAATAGATGTTGACCATCAGTTGACCCTTTTGACTATTAGAGACCGTTACTTGACCCGAGTGGAATGGGCCTTGTGTATTGGGCCGAGTTTAGTGGACTTGGGCTTAGATTTAGTTTTCCTATTTTGATGAATTGGACCTCTTATGGTCCGAATTAGATTTTGGTTCTCTCTACGAGTTGTAGATATTCATAACACTTAGATAATGGATTATAGAATTAACCTAATTGGATTAGTGAATTCTTAGTTATGTTAAAAGTATAGAATGAGATACTATAATGGGCTTAGAACCATTAGATAGAATTGTATGATTCTTGTGTGAGCCTTTTGGCTAAACTCTTAGAGTTCTTGTATGATTAACGGTTAGTCTTTATTAAAAACGATCGATTCAAGAATGAACTAGTGGATCGTGGATCTCGAGGTATGCGAGGCTTGTCATCAAAAGAGGTGGGAATCGATAACGAACTTTCTTGTATACATTATTGTTTTACAAATCAATCTTGGTGTTGTGAAATTCATGCATATCTTTGTATGCTCTGTGTGGTTTGAGATGTGTGCCAACACAATATCCAGTATTCTATGGCTAGGGCGATACACCGCAATATTACATGGCCAGAATTATTCTTCCTTTATATCTCATTCTATGGCTAGGGCGTTACACCGCAATATTACCTAATCGGTGTGGAATTGGCATTAATATTACTCTTATTTATGTGCGGCAACACACATCTCATACATGGATGCTTACTGTTATTGATGGATGTCTTTGTAGAAATTTCTACTTTGTATTTTACTGTCTTTCCGTGTATTAACGATTATCGATAAAACCTGCATTGTCTTCGAATCATATTAATATTTACTTGAAAGCTAGTTGTTATTCCTACGGGGCACCTCTTTTAGGGATGATATGTTCACCCTTTCCCACTTTCAGTTTCAGAGATAGATCAGAGTTGCGCAGCGGAAGCTTTGTGGCGTTGAGTCTTCTGTTATATTTGTTACGTTGTATATTGTATTCGCAAACCAAGTGACTATTGTATATGTATCACTTGAGAAGAGTACTTATATATATATATTTCCGAGCGGGGTGAGTTTTGGGTTAAGTTTTTGTAGCAGATTTCTAAATTGAATGTTTAAGTAAATGATTTAGATTCTTAGTGCCTCTTTATTTAGTTAATCTCTTGGATTAGTCAGCTGCTAGCTTAGGGGGCGCTACAAGAACAATTCTCAGCAATCTTCTTAACCATGGGATGTAAAGTAAGCGCAAATAAGAGGGGACCCAATGGATCTCCCTGCTGAACCCCCTGAGCAGATGAAAGGACGTTGTCCAGATAATACAATCGAGCTAGTTCTGCGTACAGAACTCAACCCAACGAGAGATTGAGGGGCATTGAGACCTAACCTCTTTTATCATGGTTGTACGGTTCAGAAGATTAAAAGCATTTGGAAAATCAACCAACAACATGGACAAGGAATCAAGATGACCCTTATATTCAACCAGGCGGTTGACAGAATGTAGAATGGCCTCACTGCCTCCAGAAACACCCACCCCAAATTGGTAATCAGAAAGATAAGAGTTCATAACCTTACCAATGTGTGTGGCAGCAACTTTGGAAACTAATCTTCTCAAAATCGTGCCAACTGCAATGGGTCTTAAACCTCCCCTGGCTTCATAAGAGGTGTAAGTGGAGCACTAGCCACGTAAATCCATAAAGTAGGATGGCATTTACCAGCTAACCACAAGTTCACAACATCTGTGAGTGCAGCAATCAACTCATCAGAAACTGCAGCGGTAGCTCCACTCAACGAATCCAGTAAGTGTTGCGCCCTCAGTCCATCGTGGCCATAAGAAGTGCCCTTTGGAAAGCTCTTCCATCTTCCAAAAACCAACTCTTTGGAAGCAATAAATGCCTCCTGCCTAATGGTTTCAGATGGAATAAGGGGAGGAGCAGCATGAGGATGTTTTCTTCTGAGTTCCTTGAGAGTGCCATCGTTCTGTGGAGCCACCCCATTGGAAACGAGAGTACGAATTACAGCCGTATATAACCCATTCCCCAGTTTGTTGCGACACAATCTCAGGTTCGTAGCTTCCTGATTATCTGGAATTTCCTTCTTCTTCTTCTTCTTAAGCATAAGCTTCCGGAAAGCATCGTTCTCTTCAAGGACCCTGCTGATAAGCGTTACACATCCATTTCGTTCGCACCACTGTGATAATGCAGAATTAATGTCCTCAACTTGACACTTCTTCCTAGCATTAGCTTTCACCTCAGCACCGTCCTTGGGCAGGTAAGTATTGAGAATGCAAATCGGAAAAAGAAGCAGGCGAATCCAGGAAGAGATGTCATCAGGGTTCGTAGTGACTTTCTGCAGCACAATTTTGAATGTTCTGGAAAAGTGCAGCTTGCACTTGGCAGGAATGCTGGATACAGTGCGAATTTGGCGCTGAAAAACTAAATCCAGAAGTTATAAGCTAAGCGTGGGAAGTGATCATTCTGAAGAACTCATGCCAGTACTATCAGAAGCTCTGGACTCTGAAACACAGAGGCCGTGAATAAGGAATTCTGCACCAACCCCATTATCTGGTGCTTTCGTAATACTCCCTTGATGCAATCTACAAGATCTACTCCAGGCATGTAGATGCATACACTTAGCACACAACCACATTCGAAGTTGAGAAAGAACGTCATCCCAATTGCTCAGAACTTCAGCACTTGAGCTGATTCTTTCACGACATAGGTCCTTGCCCACTTTGTCAAAGTGCTTGTTTCCTAGATGAGTAATCAAACCATATTTGCTATATCTTTTCTTCCTGTTACATCCGTCGAAGCCATGGAAGGGGCATAAGATATCACTTTGTGCAAAGACTCGTGAATCGAACTCGCAATGGAGAAGACTCCGACTAGAAGAAGCGGTTCTAGGTCTAGGCATGACAAAAACCCTAGGTCGTGGAAGGCAGTCAAAAGATGCTGCAGGTAGAAGAATAGGGTATCAATCGAAAGCTAGAGATTGGGAAACCGGGAAGGAAAGGGAAACAAGAAGTAAAGATTAAGGAAAATAGGATCGATCAAGATAAATCCATAATCCCCCATAATCACTTTCAAATCGCCTCCATTCTCCCTCCGAAAAAAGTGGTCCCCCAAGATAAATATTTTTTTTTTCTATATTGCAAAAATTTTATGGGATATGTGTGTTTGCGTCCGTGAACTATGATTGTCCCATATACGTCAAAAGTTAAGTCTATTATATGTCTTTATGCAAATATTGATGGAAAATAGAATGAACTTTTGATAACAAAGATTAAGTCTATGATATCATTATTCAAATATTGATGAAAAATAGAATGAATCTTTGAATATTCCGCAGTATTGATCTTTCCCTGATCCACTTTTTGTGAAAAATACTGTGTGGCTCCGTAAGATTTCTTATGTTGAGCATTTCCGATTAAATTAATCATAGGTTCTCTTGTGGTTGATTTAATTGAGTTTTCTAGAGACAAATTCATGTTTCATGTAATTTGTTAATGTCCAAAGAAATCCTTCTTTTTTGTTGTTCCTTTGGGAATGACATTTTATGGGGGAGAGTTCTTAATTGAACTTGTGCGTAATTGCCAAATCTTTGTGGGGAGTGCGGCTGTGGAATATTGTAGGGGTTATCTTGTATCTTTATTAACTCCTTGATGAATACACTAAGTTTCAAATTTGTGAAATCATCTAAACAAAGTTGATATGTGTTTCTCTTTTGGTCATGAAGTATCTCTATGAAAATTTCATTAGGATCCCACTAGTTTTCGTACCTTTGCCAATTTATATTGACAAAAAGGAGGAGAATTAATATGTAGTTCACACTACAAATACATATGGTTTACGGATCATTATGTAAGGGGGAGTGGTTTTCATTGTGAGATGAAGTATTGACTAAGGGGGTGATACATATCACCATAGTGTTGTATTCAAAGTTGTGATACAATTGGACTTTGATATTGTGTAATAATACTATGACACTGTATAACAATGATTGATAACTACTATTTTATTATTGTTATAGCTACGGATCTTCAACAACTAAGATACTGAGTTAAACATGTTCAGAATCACTGGAGTACTTGGAAGTGACGAAGATTTCGAGTAATGTTGAAGAACCAAGGAGATCAAGCATGTGTATGAGAAGCTACAAAGTTTATTTATTTTGTAACAATATGTATTGATAGTTTTGTCACTAAAATTGACAAGGGGGGGATTGTTAGAGCACTTCTCGGTCGAACTCGCAAGCATTATTATCTCCAGTTTTTTTGTCAAGTTTAGTTACCAAAACTATAAGTCCTAATTTCTAGTCTACTTATAGCTAAGTCTCGGATTAGGATAGAAAGTGTATTTGAGCTCTAGACTTCACGGAGTTCATCGAATTAATACGAAGAACTACTCAAGGGAACTTGTGGAACTTCATCAACAAAAGGTATGTGGAGACTTGAACTTATCTATCACTCAAAAGTCTATCTGCTCTATCTCCTATTTGAGACAAAAGTCGTATTGCTATATAGACTTCAATTATACACATTTTGTTGGAGCACTGATCGGTCGAACTCGCATGCGTTGATATCTCAAGCATGTTTGTCAATGTTAGTGATCAAAACTATAAGTCTTGATTTCTATTCTACTTATAGATGTCTCGGACTAGGACATAGATTGTGTAGCTGAGCCTTAGACTTCACGGCATTCATCATTTGAAGACGAAGAACTACTAAGGAGAGCTTGTGGAAATTCATCAACAAAAGGTATGTGGGGACTGAAACTCATCTATCACTTGGAAAGTCTATTTCTACTCTATCTCCTATATTAAGACATAAGTCGTGTTACGATATAGTTTTCTATTATACACATTTGAGATTTCGAGCTGAGTTTAAACTCGCTTACATATTTCTCGGAATATGTGTTGGCAAGATTTCGCTTCGACCAAGTTCATCTTATATTCTTGAAGCAAGTCAAAATATGATCATGTGAAAATTGTCGAGTAACATCTTACATGGTTTGTGTGATACAATCATTTGATGTAGACTTGGAATGTTTCGTTATGATTATTTCAATAACTTGAAAAATTGCTTTGATGCTAATAGTGTGTGAAAACGGCTATTGTCATCCTCTAAGAAAGTTTCAATGATTGAAATAAGAGTTTAGAACACTTAACCATTATTTGATAGGACATGTTGTGTACTCTTGCACATATGTAATCCATGTCTAAGAACCATAGTATGCGTACACGTACGCGTACCTATTGGCTTGAGAAGTCCGGGAACCTAAGTATGTGCACCCGTTTGCGTACTGGCGTAAGGTTCATGTCCGAAAACTATTAGTGCTCTTTCCTTGCAATACATATGATCCATCCCTAACAAAAAAATTATGGAGAACTCTGCAAAATCTCAAGAGATTGTGCATCTTGATACGGAGGAAGACACTCAAGGATGTGATTCGATTCAAGAGCTAGTTCTAAAGAAAATGCTTGCAAGGAAAGAGCACAACTCCTGGATTGGTGAATCTGTCAATGATTTAACTCGTTTTCAGGACGATTCAAAGGTCGAGTTTGCAAATCTTCAACTTCAAATAAACCAACTCGTATATGGTCAGGCCAGAATCTTTGTTAATCAAAATATTCTGATACGGAATCTGAAGAAGCTCATCGTGAACTATGTCAAGGCTAGACAACTTGCCCAGGTTGTTGATCGTAAAGTTTGTTTTCTAACTCACGAACATGGAGTGTCTACGGTCAAGAGAATCAAGGAAATCAGTGATACCTTCTATGATGGATTCATTGAAAGGTATGAGGTTCTCAAAGAACTTTGGTTTTGTCTAGCAAACTTCTTATAAGAATTTTATTCTTGTGTTTTTAAGAAGGATAACTAGGGTTTGGAATAGCCATTATTGTGAGTACACATAGCTATGTCCAACGTTTTCATCTTCAATGTTTTTAGATTTATTTATTTAAATTCTAAGTTATTTGGAAGATGATTTTTGCAGTATTAATCTTTATGATTTCATATATTGTAAATTGTTATGGGATATGTTGTTTACGTCCGTGAACTTGTCACATATTTGTTCAAAAGTTATCTCTATTATATGTCGATATGAATGTATTGATAAAAGATAGAATTAACTTTTGACAACAAAAGTTAAGCCTATTATGTCTTTATTGATGGAAGATAGGATGAACTTTTGTTTATAAAGATTAAGTCTATTATATGTCATTGTGCAAATAGTGATGAAAAATAGAATGAATCTTTGTTTATTCTGCAGTATTGGTCCTTCCCTGATCCACATCTTTGTGCATATACTGTGTTTCTCCGTAAGTTCTCTTATGTTGAGCATGGCCAATTGAATTGATCATTTTTGTGGCTATTTCAATTGTGATTTTTGGATACAAATTCATGATTCTCATATGATTTGATTTTGTACAAAGAAATCCTTCTTTTCTCGTAAAAGTAAGGTCGCTTTTGTTGTTCTTTCGGGAATGACATTTTATGGGGGAGAGTTCTTTTTGAATATGTGCTTAATTGCCAAATCTTTGTGGGGAGTGCGGCTGTGGAATATTGTTGGGGTTATCTTGTATCTTTATAAACTCCTTGATGAATGCATTTAGCTTCAGCTATATGATTGCATCTAAATAAGTTGGTATGTTATTCTCTTTTGGTCATGAAGTATCTCTATGGAAATTTCATGAGGATCCCACTAGTTTTCGTACCTTTGCCAATTTATATTGACAAAAAGGGGGAGAATTAATGTGTAGTTTCATACTACAAATACATATGGTTTACGGATCATTATGTAAGGGGGAGTGGTTTTCATGTCGAGATAAAGTATTGACTAAGGGGGGTGATACATATCACCATAGTATTGTTGTCAAAGTTGTGATACAATTGAACTTTGATGTTGTGTAATGATATTATGACACTGTTTAACAATGATTGAGAGCATTTGTTTTCTCATTGTAATCGTTACGGATCTTCAAAAACTATGATGCTGAGTTGAACACATTTAGAATCATGGAGTACTTGGAAGGGACGAAGAATTCGAGTCGTGTTGAAGATTCCAAGGAGATCAAGCATTTGGATGAGAAGCTACAAAGTTTTATTTGTTTTGTAATCCATATGTATTGATAGTTTTGTCACTAAAATTTACACAGGGGGAGATTGTTAGAGCACTGCTCGGTCGAACTCGCATGAGTTGTTATCTCAAGCATGTTTGTCAATGTTAGTGATCAAAACTATAAGTCTTGATTTCTAGTCTACTTATAGATGTCTCGGTCTAGGACATAGATTGTGTAGTTGAGCCTTAGACTTCACGGCGTTCATCATTTGAAGATGAAGAACTACTAAGGAGAGCTTGTGGAACGTCATCAACAAAAGGTATATGGAGACTGAAACTCATCTATCACTTGGAAAGTCTATTTCTACTCTATCTCCTATATTGAGACATAAGTCGTGTTACTATATAGTTTTCTATTATACACATTTGAGATTTCGAGTTAAGTTTAAACTCGCTTATGTGTTGGCAAGCTTTCACTTCGACCAAGTTCATCTTATATTCTTGACGCAAGTCAAAAGATGATCATGTGAAAATTTTCGAGTATATCTTACATGGTTTGTGTGATACAATCATTTGATGTAGACTTGGAATGTTTCTTTATGATTATTTCAATAACTTGAAAATTGCTTTGATGCTAATAGTGTGTGAAAACGGCTATTGTCATCCTCTAAGAAAGTTTCAATGATTGAAATAAGAGTTTAGAACACTTAACCATTATTGGATATGACATGTTGTGTACTCTTGCACATATGTAATCCATGCCTGGGAACCATAGTATGCGTACACGTACGCGTACCTGTTGGCTTGAGAAATCCCTGGAACCTAAGTAAATAAGGGTACATTTCATTTGTGTGTAACAAGCTAAGTTCGATCTAACAGTTGAAAGATATTAGCTTGGTTGAATCAGGTTTTTCATCTAACGGTGAATATTGAATGCTTTGTTACCAAGGTAACTTAGATTGCAAATCCTGATTTGAAATTAAAAACTATATAAAGGAGAACTCTAGAAACTGGGAAACCTAATCCCCATACTTCTGTGTGTTACTATTTGCATAGCTAGACTCGATTCCCTGTAGGTTAACGACTTGAAGACTTCATTGGGATTGTGAAGCCAGACCCTACTATTGTCTTTGCAGTTGCGTGTTCTGATTTTTCCCGATTCTATCGTCTGAGTACTATCTTTTCTAAGATTTGCTCGAGATTTAATATCTGATAGGCAAGATAAAAAGTAATCACAAACACCTTCGTCAATATCTAGTTTCGCTTTCATACGATTTAGATTATTGTGAGGTGATTGATAATACTGGGCTTTTCTTCGAGAATATAAGACCAGTTTATCAATTGGTTCATGTTCACCTTGATCTATCAAAAGATGGAGCAAAACTCATAGGTATTTCTGTGGGAGACAGATTTATCTATTCCAATAGACTTTTCTGTGTGTGACAGATTTATTTATCAAGTATTCGACTTTGGATCGTAGAAACTCTTCGTTGTGGGTAAGATCAGCTAAGGAAATCAAGTGCGTAGTATACTGCTGGGATCAGAGACCTAAGGAACGTAACTGTACCTTGAATCAGTGTGGGATTGATTAGGGTTCAACTACAGTCCAGGCCGAAGTTCATTAGTAGTAAGCAAGTGTCTGTAGAGGCTTAATACAGTGTGGTGTTCAAAGCTGGACTAGGTCCCCGGGTTTTTCTGCATTTGCGGTTTTTCTCGTTAACAAAATTCTAGTGTCTATGTTATTTCTTTTCCGCATTATATTTTGTTATATAATTGAAATATCAAAGGTTGTGCGTTGTATCGATCAATTAGGAATTCCAACCTTTGGTTGTTGATTGAAATTGATTGATCATTGAACATTGGTCTTTGGTACCATTCAAGTTACTACTCTTATATTCAATCAGGCTCGCAAATTTCTATTTGCTGATTGCAGATTGAATTGAGAGATAGAGATATAAACTCTTTGATATACTTTTCTAAAGATTGAGTCTGACTGTCTAGTTGATTCTCTTTAAAGTATATTGGAGTAAGTCCTCTCAGATTTCCAAACGAATTGTTGGGTATGGTTGTTGTACCCCCGAATTTATCTCGCTTATCTATTTCTCGAAATATGTGTTGGTAAGCTTTCACTTTAACCAAGTTCATCTTTTATTATTGACAAAAGTCAAAAGATGATCATGTGAAAATCGCCTTGTAACATCTTACATGATTTGTGTGATGCAATCATTTGGTGTAGACTCGGAATATTTCGTATTGATCATTCAATCACTTGAAAATTGCTTTGGAGCTAATAGTTGCGTGAGACATCTATTGTCGTCTTCTAAGAATGTTTCAATGATTGAAATGGTAGTTTAGAACATGTAACCATGATTGGATATAAACATAGTGTGCGTATTCACATTTGTGTAAGGTCCAAGTCCGGGAACCATGGTATGCGTGCACGTACGCGTACTGGTTGGTTAATGGAAGTCCGGGAACTAAGTATGCATACTCGTACGCGTACTGGCGTAAGTCCAAGTTCCGGAATTCAACTGAGGTTATAAGTATGCATACCAGTTCGTGTACTAGCGAAACCAAACTCAGTCCGGCAACTTAAGTATGCGTACACGTTTGCGTACTTGAGCAGGTTATGTTCTAAAATCGGTTTGTTCATGAACTAATACATACATTTATAAATTAAGGAATGCAATCTTTTGCAAACCGTGGCTATAATGTTCATGAAATGATCCGAGTGAATCAAAATCGATTTTTTTTTCAATTGAATCTTGTATAATTCTATGAGAATACAAAAAATTGAACAACTCTCTAACTAATTTCATTTGAGTCAGTGGAGTTGTTTTGAGGATTGAATAAAGAGCTAAGGTTCTTGAGTTAATTAAGGGATTGTGTGAAATTAAAGATGAAATTGGAGGTTTAGAAGTCTGATTGAAGTTGGGTTTGAATTGAATTAGAGGTTGAAGTTGAAGAACAACCTGAATTTGATAGTTAGGGTTTGATGTTTTGAATCAGATGTTGGTTTGAAGCTAATGAAGAACTTGGGTTTGATTCTCGTGTAAAGATGAGGATGGCCATTGAGAGTTGCTGATAGTTTCGAATTGAGTGAAGAAGAAATTTATTCCGATTGTTTAAGAAGAACCTAGTTGAGTTTGTATTTGAGATGGTTGCTCAATTGAGTCAAGGGAAGGAAGAATCTGTTTGGAGGTAATTTATTCTCACTGTCTTAGTTAAGCTTTTGATTTCAGTTAGTAAGTTTATGAATTATGGATGTTAATGAAGATGTGATGAAACTGAGGTTGAGATGGTTAATCTATGAAACTGTAAATGTGGTTAGAAGTGGTAGAGTTAGTAAAATGGGTTGTTGAACTTGTATCTCAGTTGGATGAAGTGATACTCTTGGTGGTGTTGTAATGCAGAGAGGTAGTCTGGAATGTATAAGTTGTTAATTTTTGTGGAATTGAGTTGATGAAAGTAAGATATACCTGAAGTGATAATGAAGTTGTTTGTTGATTGTTTAAATTGAGATACACCTGTGACTGTTTAGAATGAAATGAGATGAGGATATTGATTGTTGCAGTGAGATTTGTAGTTGAAGTTTAAATGAATGGGTTCAAGTTTGAACTGTTGGTTTGTATTACAAGAAGTGCAAGTGGGAAATGAATAGAAATGTTGATGAGACTGAGATTAAGCTTAGTTTGAATGAAGAGAAGTTAGATGGTTGTAAATAGTGTTGACTGTGAAAAGCTTGGAACTGCCTTTTTGCAGGTAAGCTGTATTAGTGTTTGTAATTGAAATTCAAAGTTCTTTGAGAATGAATTTGTAAGTTTAGTTTGGTAGATTTAAATTGTTAATGAAGTAGAGTTGGAAATGAAGCTATGGCAGGGAGGTTTGGTTGCTCAGTTTGAGTTTAGTTTAGTTTAGTTTAGTTGAGTCTTGTGATGCACCACTATGATGTAGTTTAGCTTCTGGCCTTGGTTTGTATAACCTGAATCAGTCTTGTGGACTGAGTCGACTCACCGATTTTCCCTGACTTGACCTGAGTTGGACCCTTGACCCGATTTGACTCAGTTGACCTTGACCATTGGACTTGACTTGGAATAGATGTTGACCATCAGTTGACCCTTTTGACTGTTAGAGACCGTTACTTGACCCGAGTGGAATGGGCCTTGTGTATTGGGCCGAGTTTAGTGGACTTGGGCTTAGATTTAGTTTTCCTAGTTTGATGAATTGGACCTCTTATGATCCGAATTAGCTTTTGGTTCTTTCTACGAGTTGTAGATATTCATAACACTTAGCTAATGAATTATAGAATTAACCTAATTGGATTAGTAAATTCTTAGTTATGTTAAAAGTAGAGAATGAGAAACTATAATGGGCTTAGAACCATTAGATAGAATTGTATGATTCTTGTGTGAGCCTTTTGGCTAAATTCTTAGAGTTCTTGTATGATTAACGGTTAGTCTTTATTAACAACGATCGATTCAAGAATGAACCAGTGGATCGTGGATCTCGAGGTAGGCGAGGCTTGTCATCAAAAGAGGTGGGAATCGATAACGAACTTTCTTGTATACATTATTGTTTTACAAATCAATCTTGGTGTTGTGAAATTCATGCATATCTTTGTATGCTCTGTGTGGTTTGAGATGTGTGCCGACACAATATCCAGTATTCTATGGCTAGGGCGATACACCGCAATATTACATGGTCAGAATTATTCTTCCTTTATATCTCATTCTATGGCTAGGGAGATAAACCGCAATATTACCTAATCGGTGTGGAATTGGCATCAATATTACTCTTCTTTATGTGCGGCAACACACATCTCATACATGGATGCTTACCGTTATTAATGGATGTCTTTGAAGAAGTTTCTACTTTGTGTTTTACTGTCTTTCCGTGTATTAACGATTATCGATAAAACCTGCATTGTCTTCGAATCATATTAATGTTTACTTGAAAGCTAGTTGTTATTCCTACGGGGCACCCCTTTTAGGGATGATATGCTCACCCTTTCCCGCTTTCAGTTTCAGAGACAGATCAGAGTTGCGCAGCGGAAGCTTTGTGGCGTTGAGTCTTCTTTTATATTTATTACGTTGTATATTGTATTCGCAAACCAAGTGACTATTGTATATGTATCACTTGAGAAGAGTACTTGTATATATATTTCTGAGCGGGGTGAGTTTTGGGTTAAGTTTTTGTAGCAGATTTCTAAATTGAATGTTTAAGTAAATTATTTAGATTCTTAGTGCCTCTTTATTTAGTTAATCTCTTGGATTAATCAGCTGCTAGCTTAGGGGGCGCTACAAGAACAATTCTCAGCAATATTCTTAACCATGGGATGTAAAGTAAGATCAAATAAGAGGGGACCCAATGGATCTCCCTGTTGAACCCCCTGAGCAGATGAAAGGACGATGTCCAGATAATACAATCGAGCCGGTTCTGCGTACAGAACTCAACCCAACGAGAGATTGAGGGGCATTGAAACCTAACCTCTTTTATCATGGCTGTACGGTTCACAAGATTAAAAGCATTTGAAAAATCAACCAACAACATGGACAAGGAATCCTAGCTTCAACCAGGCGGTTGACAGAATGTAGAATGGCCTCACTGCCTCCAGAAACACCCACCCCAAATTGGTAATCAGAAAGATAAGAGTTCATAACCTTACCAATGTGTGTGGCAGCAACTTTGGAAATTAATCTTCTCCAAATCATGCCAACTGCAATGGGTCTTAAACCTCCCCTTGGCTTCATAAGAGGTGTAAGCGGAGCACTAGCCACGTAAATACATAAAGTAGGAGGGCATTTACCAGCTAACCACAAGTTCACAACATCTGTGAGTGCAACAATCAACTCATCAGAAACTGCAGCGGCATCTCCACTCAACGAATCCAGTAAGTGTTGCACCCTCAGTCCATCGCGGCCACAAGAAGTGCCCTTTGGAAAGCTCTTCCATCTGCCAAGAACCAACTCTTTGGAAGCAATAAATGCCTCCTGCCTAATGGGTTCAGATGGAATAAGGGGAGGAGCAGCATGAGGATATTTTCTTCTGAGTTCCTTGAGAGTGCCATCTTTCTGTGGAGCCACCCCATTGGAAACAAGAGTACGAATTGCAACCATATATAACCCATTCCTCAGTTTGTTGCAACACAATCTCAGGTTCGTAGCTTCCTGATTATCTGGAATTTCCTTCTTCTTCTTCTTAAGGATAAGCTTCCGGAAAGCATCGTTCTCTTCAAGGACCCTGCTGATAAGCATTACACATCCATTTGGTTCGCACCACTATGATAATGCAGAATTAATGGCCTCAACTTGACACTTCTTCCTAGCATTAGCTTTCACCTCAGCACCATCCTTTGGTAGGTAAGTATTGAGAATGCAAATTGGAAAAATGAGCAGGCGAATCCATGAAGAGATGTCATCGGGTTCGTGTTTTCTAGATACAAATTCATGTTTCATGTAATTTGTTAATGTCCAAAGAAATCCTTCTTTTTTGTTGTTCCTTTGGGAATGACATTTTATGGGGGGGAGTTCTTAATTGAACTTGTGCATAATTGCTAGATCTTTGTGGGGAGTGCGGCTGTGGAATATTGTAGGGGTTATCTTGTATCTTTATTAACTACTTGATGAATACACTAAGTTTCGACTTTGTGAAATCATCGAAACAAAGTTGATATGTGTTTCTCTTTTGGTCATGAAGTATCTCTATGAAAATTTCATTAGTATCCCACTAGTTTTCGTACCTTTGCCAATTTATATTGACAAAAAGGAGGAGAATTAATGTGTACTTCACACTACAAATACATATGGTTTACGGATCATTATGTAAGGGGGAGTGGTTTTCATTGTGAGATGAAGTATTGACTAAGGGAGTGATACATATCACCATAGTGTTGTATTCATAGTTGTGATACAATTGGACTTTGATGTTGTGTAATAATACTATGACACTGTATAACAATGATTGATAACTATTATTTTCTTATTGTTATAGCTACGGATCTTCAACAACTATGATACTGAGTTGAACATGTTCAGAATCACTGGAGTACTTGGAAGTGACGAAGATTTCGAGTAATGTTGAAGAACCAAGGAGATCAAGCATGTGGATGAGAAGCTACAAAGTTTATTTATTTTGTAACAATATGTATTGATAGTTTTGTCACTAAAATTGACAAGGGGGGGGATTGTTAGAGCACTTCTCGGTCGACTTGTTGGCAAGATTTCACTTCGACCAAGTTCATCTTATATTCTTGACGCAAGTCAAAAGATGATCATGTGAAAATTTCCGAGTAACATCTTACATGGTTTGTGTGATACAATTATTTGATGTAGACTTGGAATGTTTCTTTATGATTATTTCAATAACTTGAAAATTGCTTTAATGCTAATAGTGTGTGAAAACGGCTATTGTCATCCTCTAAGAAAGTTTCAATGATTGAAATAAGAGTTTAGAACACTTAACCATTATTGGATATGACATGTTGTGTACTCTTGCACATATGTAATCCATGCCTGGGAACCATAGTATGCGTACATGTACGCATACATGTTGGCTTGAGAAATCCCGGAACCTAAGTAGGCGCACCCGTTCACGTACTGGCGTAAGGTTCATGTACGAATATTTCTTCTGGGATTGGAATTACACGTACCCGTTTGCGTACTGGAGAAACCAAATCTTGGTCAGGGTATTTCAAGTATGCGTACCCTTTTGCATACTTGAAGGTTAAAGTTCTAAAATCGGTTGTGTACATGAACTTACACATTTATATAATAAGGAATGCGATCTTTGCAAACCGTGGATATAATGTTCATGAATTTATTCGAGTGAATCAAACTGATTTTTCTTCAATTGTGTTCTTGTATACTTCTATGAGAATATAGCAATTGAACAAATCTTTAACTAGTTTCATTTGAGTCATTTGAACTGGTTATGGTCAAGATGAATAAGGTTGATATGAGAGTGTTCATATGTCTAACTTCGATTTACTATTTTTGAGCCAATATGGTGTACACGTTTAGGAATGGTTACATAAACATAAATGAGGGTACATTTCATTTGTGTGTAACAAGCTAAGTTCGATCTAACAGTTGAAAGATATTAGCTTGGTTGAATCAGGTTTTTCATCTAACGGTGAATATTGAATGATTTCTTACCAAGGTAACTTAGATTGAAAACCCTGATTTGTAATTGAAAACTATATAAAGAAGAACTCTAGCAACTGGGAAACCTAATCCCCATACTTCTGTGTGTTACTAGTTGCATAGCTAGACTCGATTCACTGTAGGTTAACGACTTGAAGACTTCATTGGGATTGTGAAGCCAGGCCCTACTATTTTCTTTGTAGTTGCGTGTTCTGATTTTGCCCGATTATATCGTCTGAGTACTATCTTTTCTAAGATTTGCTCGAGATTTAATCTCCGATAGGCAAGATAAAAAGTAATCACAAACACCTTCGTCAATATCTAGTTTCGCTTCCATACGATTTAGATTATTGTGAGGTGATTGATAATACTGGGCTTTTCTTCGGGAATATAAGACCGATTTATCAATTGGTTCATGTTCACTGATAGGTGTCTAAAACACCTAATTTACTATCTAGTAGTTACGCTTTCTTTGCTATTTTTCTTTTGAATTATGTACTTTACGCGTGTTTTTGAGTTATTAGATACTCTGGAGTCGCACGGAGGAAAAGAAGCGGAAATCACCCAAATTGAGCAAAAAGGGCAAAATAGTCATTCATGGGCGAACACTATCTGGAGCCCAGCCAAGGTTAAGGGGCAACTCTATTTGGAGAAGTACTAAAGGCAGACTAGCTGAGGTTATGGGGAGCTACCATCCGGGTGGTTCTTTTACACTTGGGTGTCTGAATCCAGACCCAGATCTCATACCCCTACCCTAAATCGAGAGAATACTTTGTTCTCATTCATTTCAATCGTTTTCACCTGAAATTAAGAAGGAAGAAAAGAAACACAGCTGCTAATGATTGTAGCCAGGATTCAGTGAAGATTCAGGGAGAGGAATTAAAGACCAGAAGTCTGTTCAAATCAGCGAGATAATGAAGGGATTAAAGAAGATGAAGATGTTGCTGTTGATATGAGACACATCGAGGATTGAAGAATCGAAAGTGAAATTAGGGTTCCTGAGATCGACGATAAGATGGGTTTTGGTTAGCAATTGAGTTCGTGAAGTAATTGAAAACATGGGTTCGTGGAAGAAGAGAAATTGAACTCAGGGAGGCGGCATTAAGTGATTTGAGGGTTCAGAGAAGATTCTGGGGGTTTGAATGAATCTAAGTTTGGTGAAGGAGGGAGAAAGTCCAGGTTATGAGGTTGGATTTCAGTTAGGATGTGTTGATTAGGCTTATTACAGGGTTTGGTTGCAGATGCATCAAATGGAGATTCAATGGTTAGATTAAAGAAAGGGGATCTTGAGGCTGAGAAATGGAGGAAGTATTTGGTCTGACTAGGTCTGCAAGCTATGATGATGTGCTGAATTGAAATGGCTAAAGGGTGGTAGTGTTGTTGGGAGTTTGTTGCAGGTATGGATTGTTGGTTGATATGCTGGTGCTGGAACAGTTGTGCTGCTATAATTAAGGGAAGTTGGTGTTGGTGCTGGTGCATATGAGAGAATGAGCTGCTATAGCTGGGAGAGCAAATGGAGCTTGAGAGGGAGTTGCTGGTATGTAGGTGTAGAGATGATTGAAAACAGCAGTGAGAGGAGAATGGGTTACAGGGAATTCTGGAATTGAGCTACTGCTTATTGTGAGAATCTGAGATTGAAGAAGATAGAGCTACAGGTGCAGCGAAGGTTGCTTACAAAATGGGCTTGTGATGATTGTTGCAATGTGCATCTACAGGGATTGTGGCAGCCTCTGGTGGTAATGGTATTACAAAGGAAAATTGCAGGGAAGAAGCCAGTGTTGCTGGGACTTGGTATGGCTTTGCGGACTTGAGCCGAGTTGGAGATGGAGCCACAAAGAATTGCCGATGTGCCAAGTCGAGGGGATGAACTCGGGGAAGTGGTGGATGTGGACCGAGATTAATTGCAGGTGGCACTGATGAGGTCTGTGGTGAAGCAAATGGATTTGAACTGGTAGTATGCAGGCGACACGACAATGATTTACGCTGAAATGTGTGCCGCAACTATGGGTCGATGCAATGAATGCGGTGAGGCAATGGTGGTGTCAGGTGGTGGTGATGGCAAGAACCTGACCAGTTGAAGTTGAGGTGACTCAGGTTTTGGCTTGGGTCTGTGAGTAAAAATGGTGATGTTGTTGCTGTCTTGGCTGGAGTTTGAGGATGAGAATGGAATGGATGAATTGACGTGAGAGAATGTGCTGAGGCTTTAGGGTGTTGTGCTAGGAAGCTGAGATGCGGTGTAACAGGTTAGAGAAGCTGGAAAACAAGAGAGTTGCAAGAGAGACATCATGGCTGGATATGAGCTGGTGAAGCACAATCATGGTGCAGCTCATAAATTGGCCGGTGCAAATGGCATAGGCCAGAGTGACTCAGACTGAGCCAGACATGACTCGTCTGAGTAGCTACCTGACTATCTGACTCACATCTGATCGGGACCCGGTTTGACTCAGTGACTCACCCGAGTTGACTCGACCGTTTTGACCCGTTGACCGGTGGACTTTTCTGGGTCACCGAGATACTTTGGAGACTTTTCCGGCCAATTTCCGCCACAATCCCGGTTTTCAGGCGACGTATTTTTGGACATATTTTCTACATGGGTTTTTCTTACACATGGGCTTGGTGGACCACTTGGAGTTGGGTTTTGAGAAGACCTAATATTGGAAGGAGTATCCTTATGGAAATAGAGAAACTTATAAAAGAGAGGACTTTTACCTAATGTGATCGATCTATGATCTTTTATCTTTTATTATCTTTTATCTTATATCTTTATCTAATCTTTTGCCTTTACTTTGTTTTCTAGGGTTTAGAACCATGAAGTCTTTTCTCTTTCTTGTTGTTATGAACTCCATGAATATGAGCTAGAGTTTTATTATTGGTTATGGAATAAGTTTGATTTCCAAATATGGGTTTTAATTCAATAAATTAGTTTTGTCTCATATTATCGTTTATGATTCACCATCAATATTGTTACATGAGTTGAATGATATTTAGTCGAGTCGCGAATCGATTGAGTTTGTTTTCATCTCTCTTGCTAGATTAGGATTTATTATACGCAAAAGTGATAGATTCCTGATTACAAGTAGCATAATTGTGATTATTGCTTGTAGTGATACATCCTAGTAGTCACATGTGAGTCATAACCTTTGTTAAATCGGATTAGTGCGCTTTCCACGTTCGATTTCTTTGATTGGCCTGATTTCATAGAACTTAATGCATCTAGGGAATTAAACTTGATTAGTGCTTTTACACGTTAGGTTGTTCCTTTAGATAGAATTCATATTCGCATCTTTTAATGTGTTTGTTGATGACATGAGGAGATTTATGGATATTCTTTCGATCAAGGTATTCTAGGGTCTTTGATAAAAGTTGAGCTTAAAATATCAATTCTAGTTATTGCGTTGAAAACATGTTTGTGATTGAAGACGAAATCCATGACCAATATTTTCTCGTCCGTGATTTGATTTGTTTACCTTTATTGTTTGCTTTTATTTTATTTTAGAATATAAAAATCAGAAAACCCCCGGTGTTATTTATAGGGAACCGAAACAATTTGACAACCTAGACCACTCTGTGGGATCGATCCTTTCTTACCCATACCTCATGTGTGATACTAGTTGCGACTAGAGTCGATTCTTCTTTAACCTTAGGTTTTTCTAAAACCCAAGTAGGTTAACGACTTAAAGACTTCATTGGGATTGTGAAGCCGCACCCAACTATTTTTCCGTAGTTGCGTGTTATGATCTTGTTGTTTTCTATTGTGATTGAGTACTATCTTCTTTAAGATTTGCTCGAGATTTATTCTCCGATAGGCAAGATTGAAAATTAGTCACAAACACCTTCGTCGCATCGTTTTTGATTCCACAATTTCTTGTTTCGTTAATCGATTAATATTATTGTGAGGTGATTGATATTACTAGGCTGTTCTTCGAGATTATATGTCTGGTTTATCAATTGGTTCATGTTCACCTTGATTTATCAAAAGACGGAACAAAACTTGTAGGTATATCTGCGGGAGACATATTTATCTATTCAATTGACTTTTTTGTGTGATACAAATTTGTTTATTAATTCTTCGACTTTGGGTCGTAGCAACTCTTAGTTGTGGGTGAGATCAGCTAAGGGAATCAAGTGCGCAGAATCCGGCGTGGTTCTAGAGGCGTAAGGAACGCAACTGTACCTTGATCAGTGTGAGATTGGTTAGGGCTCAACTACATTCCACTTCGAAGTTAACTTGGAGTAGGCTAGTGTCTGTAGCTGCTTAATTAATACTGTGTGGTGTTCAATCTGGACTAGGTCCCGGGGTTTTTCTGCATTTGCGGTTTTTCTCGTTAACAAAATTCTAGTATCTGTGTTATTTCTTTTCCGCATTATATTTTGTTATATAATTGAAATATCAAAGGTTGTGCGTTGTATAGATCAATTAGGAAATCCAACATTTGGTTGTTGATTGAAATTGATTGATCCTTGAACATTGGTATTTGGTATCGTTCAAGTTACTAATCTTATATTCAATCGGGCTCTCAAATTTCTATTTGCTGATTGCAGATTGAATTGAGAGATAAAGATATAAACTTTTTGATATACTTTTCTAAAGATTGAGTCTGACTGTCTAGTTGATTCTCTTTAAAGTATATTGGAGTAAGTCCTCTCAGATTTCCAAACGAATTGTTGGGTGTGGTTGTTATACCCCCGCATTTTCACATTTGATATTTCGAGCCGAATTTATCTCGCTTATCTATTTCTCGAAATATGTGTTGGTAAGCTTTCGCTTTAACCAAGTTCATCTTTTATTATTGACGAAAGTCAAAAGATGATCATGTGAAAATCGCCTTGTAACATCTTACATGATTTGTGTGATGCAATCATTTGGTGTAGACTCGGAATGTTTCGTATTGATCATTCAATCACTTGAAAATGGCTTTGGAGCTAATAGTTGTGTGAGACATATATTGTCGTCTTCTAAGAATGTTTCAATGATTGAAATGAGAGTTTAGAACATGTAACCATGATTGGATATAAACATAGTGTGTGTATTCACATTTGTGTAAGGTCCAAGTCCGGGAACATGGTATGCGTACACGTACTGGTTGGTTAATGGAAGTTCGGGAACCAAGTATGCATACCCGTACGCGTACTGGCGTAGTCGAAGTTCCGTAATTCAATTGAGGTTGTAAGTATTTGTACCAGTTCGTGTACTAGCGAAACCAAACTCAGTCTGGCAACTTAAGTATGTGTACCCGTTTGTGTACTTGAGTAGGTTATGTTCTAAAATCTGTTTGTTCATGAACTAATACATTTATAAATTAAGGAATGCAATCTTTTGCAAACTGTGGCTATAATTTTCATGAAATGATCTGATTGAATCAAAATCGATTTTGTTTCAATTGAATCTTGTATAATTCTATGAGAATATAAACAATTGAACAACTCTCTAACTAGTTTCATTTGAGTCATTTGAACTAGTTGTGATACAGATGAATGAGGTTGAATCAACTAAGTGTACACGTTTAGGTACGGTTACCTTTATCTAAATGTTGGTACATTTCATTTGTGTATGACAAGCTAAGTTCGATCTAACGGTTGAAAGATATTAGCTTGAATCTAATCAGGTTTTCATCTAACGGTGAATATTGAATACTTTGTTACCAAGATAGCATTGATTGCAAACCCTGATTTGGAGACTATATAAGGGAGAACTCTTGCAACTGGGAAACCTAATCCCCATACCTCCTGTGTGATACTAGTTGCGACTAGAGTCAATTTTTCTTTAACCTTAGGTTTTTCTAAAACCTAGTAGGTTAACGACTTAAAGACTTCATTGGGATTTTGAAGCCAGGCCCAATTATTTTCTCTGTAGTTGCGTGTTATGATCTTGCTGTTTTCTATTGTGATTGAGTACTATCTTCTTTAAGATTTGCTCGATATTTATTCTCCGATAGGCAAGATTGAAAAGTAGTCACAAACACCTTTGTCTCATCGTTTTTGATTCCACAATTTCTTGTTTCGTTAATCGATTAATATTATTGTGAGGTGATTGATATTACTAGGATATTCTTCGGGATTATATGTCTGGTTTATCAATTGGTTCATGTTCACCTTGATTTATCAAAAGACGGAACAAAACTCGTAGGTATATCTGCGGGAGACATATTTATCTATTCAATAGACTTTTTTGTGTGATACAGATTTGTTTATTAAGTCTTCGACTTTGGGTCGTAGCAACTCTTAGTTGTGGGTGAGATCAGCTAAGGGAATCAAGTGCGCAGAATCCGGCGTGGTTCTAGAGGCGTAAGGAACGCAACTGTACCTTGACCAGTGTGAGATTGGCTAGGGCTCAACTACATTCCAGTTTGAAGTTAACTTGGAATAGGCTAGTGTCTGTAGCTGCTTAATTAATACTGTGTGGTGTTCAATCTGGACTAGGTCCCGGGGTTTTTCTGCATTTGCGGTTTTTCTCGTTAACAAAATTCTAGTATCTGTGTTATTTCTTTTCCGCATTATATTTTGTTATATAATTGAAATATCAAAGGTTGTGCATTGTATCGATCAATTAGGAAATCCAACCTTTGGTTGTTGATTGAAATTGATTGATCCATGAACATTGGTATTTGGTATCGTTCAAGTTACTAATCTTATATTCAATTGGGCTCTCAAATTTCTATTTGTTGATTGCAGATTGAATTGAGAGATAAAGATATAAACTCTTTGATATACTTTTCTAAAGATTGAGTCTGACTGTCTAGTTGATTCTCTTAAAGTATATTGGAGTAAGTCCTCTCAGATTTCCAAACGAATTGTTGGGTGTGGTTGTTGTACCCCCGCATTTTCACATTTGATATTTCGAGCCGAATTTATCTCGCTTATCTATTTCTCGAAATATGTGTTGGTAAGCTTTCGATTTAACCAAGTTCATCTTTTATTATGGACGAAAGTCAAAAGATGATCATGTGAAAATCGCCTTGTAACATCTTACATGATTTGTGTGATGCAATCATTTGGTGTAGACTCGGAATGTTTCGTATTGATCATTCAATCACTTGAAAATGGCTTTGGAGCTAATAGTTGTGTGAGACATATATTGTCGTCTTCTAAGAATGTTTCAATGATTGAAATGAGAGTTTAGAACATGTAACCATGATTGGATATAAACATAGTGTGTGTATTCACATTTGTGTAAGGTCCAAGTCCGGGAACAAGGTATGCGTACACGTACTGGTTGGTTAATGGAAGTTCGGGAACCAAGTATGCATACCCGTACGCGTACTGGCGTAGTCCAAGTTCCGTAATTCAATTGAGGTTGTAAGTATTTGTACCAGTTCGTGTACTTGCGAAACCAAACTCAGTCTGGCAACTTAAGTATGTGTACCCGTTTGCGTACTTGAGTAGGTTATGTTCTAAAATCTGTTTGTTCATGAACTAATACATTTATAAATTAAGGAATGCAATCTTTTGCAAACCGTGGCTATAATTTTCATGAAATGATCTGATTGAATCAAAATCGATTTTGTTTCAATTGAATCTTGTATAATTCTATGAGAATATAAACAATTGAACAACTCTCTAACTAGTTTCATTTGAGTCATTTGAACTAGTTGTGATAAACATGAATGAGGTTGAATCAACTAAGTGTACACGTTTAGGTACGGTTACCTTTATCTAAATGTTGGTACATTTCATTTGTGTATGAAAAGCTAAGTTCGATCTAACGGTTGAAAGATATTAGCTTGAATCTAATCAGGTTTTCATCTAACGGTGAATATTGAATACTTTGTTACCAAGGTAGCATTGATTGCAAACCCTGATTTGGAGACTATATAAGGGAGAACTCTAGCAACTGGGAAACCTAATCCCCATACCTCCTGTGTGATACTAGTTGCGACTAGAGTTGATTTTTCTTTAACCTTAGGTTTTTCTAAAACCTAGTAGGTTAACGACTTAAAGACTTCATTGGGATTGTGAAGCCAGACCCAACTATTTTCTCTGTAGTTGCGTGTTATGATCTTGCTGTTTTCTATTGTGATTGAGTACTATCTTCTTTAAGATTTGCTCGATATTTATTCTCCGATAGGCAAGATTGAAAAGTAGTCACAAACACCTTCGTCTCATCATTTTTGATTCCACAATTTCTTATTTCGTTAATCGATTAATATTATTGTGAGGTGATTGATATTACTAGGATGTTCTTCGGGATTATATGTCTGGTTTATCAATTGGTTCATGTTCACCTTGATTTATCAAAAGACGGAACAAAACTCGTAGGTATATCTGCGGGAGACATATTTATCTATTCAATAGACTTTTTTGTGTGATCTGATTTGTTTATTAAGTCTTCGACTTTGGGTCGTAGCAACTCTTAGTTGTGGGTGAGATCAGCTAAGGGAATCAAGTGCGCAGAATCCGGCGTGGTTCTAGAGGCGTAAGGAACGCAACTGTACCTTGATCAGTGTGAGATTGGCTAGGGCTCAACTACATTCCAGTTTGAAGTTAACTTGGAGTAGGTTAGTGTCTGTAGCTGCTTAATTAATACTGTGTGTTGTTCAATCTGGACTAGGTCCCCGGATTTTTCTGCATTTGCGGTTTTTCTCGTTAACAAAATTCTAGTATCTGTGTTATTTCTTTTCCGCATTATATTTTGTTATATAATTGAAATATCAAAGGTTGTGCGTTGTATCGATCAATTAGGAAATCCAACCTTTGGTTGTTGATTGAAATTGATTGATCCTTGAACATTGGTATTTGGTATCGTTCAAGTTACTAATCTTATATTCAATTGGGCTCTCAAATTTCTATTTGCTGATTGCAGATTGAATTGAGAGCTAAAGATATCAACTCTTTGATATACTTTTCTAAAGATTGAGTCTGACTGTCTAGTTGATTCTCTTTAAAGTATATTGGAGTAAGTCCTCTCAGATTTCCAAACGAATTGTTGGGTGTGGTTGTTGTACCCCGCATTTTCACATTTGATATTTCGGGCCGAATTTATCTCGCTTATCTATTTCTCGAAATATATGTTGGTAAGCTTTCGCTTTAACCAAGTTCATCTTTTATTATTGACGAAAGTCAAAAGATGATCATGTGAAAATCGCCTTGTAACATCTTACATGATTTGTGTGATGCAATCATTTGGTGTAGACTCGGAATATTTCGTATTGATCATTAGATCACTTGAAAATTGCTTTGGAGCTAATAGTTGTGTGAGATATATATTGTCGTCTTCTAATAATGTTTCAATGATTGAAATGAGAGTTTAGAACATGTAACCATGATTGGATATAAACATAGTGTGTGTATTCACATTTGTGTAAGGTCCAAGTCCGGGAACATGGTATGCGTACACGTACTGGTTGGTTAATGGAAGTTCGGGAACCAAGTATGCATACCGTGCGCGTCTTGGCGTAGTCCAAGTTCCGAATTCAATTGAGGTTGTAAGTATTTGTACCAGTTCGTGTACTAGCGAAACCAAACTCAGTCCGGCAACTTAAGTATGTGTACTCGTTTGCGTACTTAAGTAGGTTATGTTCTAAAATCGGTTTGTTCATGAACTAATACATTTATAAATTAAGGAATGCAATCTTTTTGCAAACCGTGGCTATAATTTTCATGAAATGATCTGATTGAATCAAAATCGATTTTGTTTCAATTGAATCTTGTATATTTCTTTGAGAATATAAACAATTGAACAACTCTCTAACTAGTTTCATTTGAGTCATTTGAACTAGTTGTGATAAAGATGAATGAGGTTGAATCAACTAAGTGTACACGTTTAGGTACGGTTACCTTTATCTAAATGTTGGTACATTTCATTTGTGTATGACAAGCTAAGTTCGATCTAACAGTTGAAAGATATTAGCTTGAATCTAATCAGGTTTTCATCTAACGGTGAATACTGAATACTTTGTTACCAAGGTAACATTGATTGCAAACCCTGATTTGGAGACTATATAAGGGAGAACTCTAGCAACTGGGAAACCTAATCCCCATACCTCTGTGTGATACTAGTTGCGACTAGAGTCGATTCTTCTTTAACCTTAGGTTTTTCTAAAACCCAGTAGGTTAACGACTTAAAGACTTCATTGGGATTGTGAAGCCAGACCCAACTATTTTCTCTGTAGTTGCGTGTTATGATCTTGTTGTTTTCTATTGTGATTGAGTACTATCTTCTTTAAGATTTGCTCGATATTTATTCTCCGATAGGCAAGATTGAAAAGTAGTCACAAACACCTTCGTCTCATCGTTTTTGATTCCACAATTTCTTGTTTCGTTAATCGATTAATATTATTGTGAGGTGATTGATATTACTAGGATGTTCTTCGGGATTATATGTCTGGTTTATCAATTGGTTCATGCTCACCTTGATTTATCAAAAGACGGAACAAAACTCGTAGGTATATCTGCGGGAGACATATTTATCTATTCAATAGACTTTTTTGTGTGATACAGATTTGTTTATTAAGTCTTCGACTTTGGGTCGTAGCAACTCTTAGTTGTGGGTGAGATCATCTAAGGGAATCAAGTGCGCAGAATCCGGCGTGGTTCTAGAGGCGTAAGGAACGCAACTGTACCTTGATCAGTGTGAGATTGGCTAGGGCTCAACTATATTCCAGTTTGAAGTTAACTTGGAGTAGGTTAGTGTCTGTAGCTGCTTAATTAATACTGTGTGTTGTTCAATCTGGACTAGGTCCCCGGATTTTTCTGCATTTGCGGTTTTTCTCGTTAACAAAATTCTAGTATCTGTGTTATTTCTTTTCCGCATTATATTTTGTTATATAATTGAAATATCAAAGGTTGTGCGTTGTATCGATCAATTAGGAAATCCAACCTTTGGTTGTTGATTGAAATTGATTGATCCTTGAACATTGGTATTTGGTATCGTTCAAGTTACTAATCTTATATTCAATTGGGCTCTCAAATTTCTATTTCTTGATTGCGAGATTGAATTGAGAGCTAAAGATATCAACTCTTTGATATACTTTTCTAAAGATTGAGTCTGACTGTCTAGTTGATTCTCTTTAAAGTATATTGGAGTAAGTCCTCTCAGATTTCCAAACGAATTGTTGGGTGTGGTTGTTGTACCCCGCATTTTCACATTTGATATTTCGGGCCGAATTTATCTCGCTTATCTATTTCTCGAAATATATGTTGGTAAGCTTTCGCTTTAACCAAGTTCATCTTTTATTATTGACGAAAGTCAAAAGATGATCATGTGAAAATCGCCTTGTAACATCTTACATGATTTGTGTGATGCAATCATTTGGTGTAGACTCGGAATATTTCGTATTGATCATTAGATCACTTGAAAATTGCTTTGGAGCTAATAGTTGTGTGAGATATATATTGTCATCCTTCTAATAATGTTTCAATGATTGAAATGAGAGTTTAGAACATGTAACCATGATTGGATATAAACATAGTGTGTGTATTCACATTTGTGTAAGGTCCAAGTCCGGGAACATGGTATGCGTACACGTACTGGTTGGTTAATGGAAGTTCGGGAACCAAGTATGCATACCCGTACGCGTACTGGCGTAGTCCAAGTTCCGGAATTCAATTGAGGTTGTAAGTATTTGTACCAGTTCGTGTACTAGCGAAACCAAACTCAGTCCAGCAACTTAAGTATGTGTACTCGTTTGCGTACTTAAGTAGGTTATGTTCTAAAATCGGTTTGTTCATGAACTAATACATTTATAAATTAAGGAATGCAATCTTTTGCAAACCGTGGCTATAATTTTCATGAAATGATCTGATTGAATCAAAATCGATTTTGTTTCAATTGAATCTTGTATATTTCTTTGAGAATATAAACAATTGAACAACTCTCTAACTAGTTTCATTTGAGTCATTTGAACTAGTTGTGATAAAGATGAATGAGGTTGAATCAACTAAGTGTACACGTTTAGCCAATATGGTTACCTTTATCTAAATGTTGGTACATTTTTTTGTGTACATTATGACAAGCTAAGTTCGATCTAACGGTTGAAAGATATTAGCTTGAATCTAATCAGGTTTTCATCTAACGGTGAATACTGAATACTTTGTTACCAAGGTAACATTGATTGCAAACCCTGATTTGGAGACTATATAAGGGAGAACTCTAGCAACTGGGAAACCTAATCCCCATACCTCCTGTGTGATACTAGTTGCGACTAGAGTCGATTTTTCTTTAACCTTAGGTTTTTCTAAAACCTAGTAGGTTAACGACTTAAAGACTTCATTGGGATTGTGAAGCCAGACCCAACTATTTTCTCTGTAGTTGCGTGTTATGATCTTCTTTGTTTTCTATTGTGATTGAGTACTATCTTCTTTAAGATTTGCTCGATATTTATTCTCCGATAGGCAAGATTGAAAAGTAGTCACAAACACCTTCGTCTCAATCGTTTTTGATTCCAAAATTTCTTGTTTCGTTAATCGATTAATATTATTGTGAGGTGATTGATATTACTAGGATGTTCTTCGGGATTATATGTCTGGTTTATCAATTGGTTCATGCTCACCTTGATTTATCAAAAGACGGAACAAAACTCGTAGGTATATCTATGGAGACATATTTATCTATTCAATAGACTTTTTGTGTGACATATTTGTTTATTAAGTCTTCGACTTTGGGTCGTAGCAACTCTTAGTTGTGGGTGAGATCATCTAAGGGAATCAAGTGCGTAGAATCCGGCGTGGTTCTAGAGGCGTAAGGAACGCAAATGTACCTTGATCAGTGTGAGATTGGCTAGGGCTCAACTACATTCCGATTTGAAGTTAACTTGGAGTAGGTTAGTGTCTCGTAGTGGCTTAATTACATTGTGTGGTGTTCAAAGCTGGACTAGGTCAGGGGTTTTTCTGCATTTGCGGTTTTTCTCGTTAACAAAATTCTAGTATCTCGTGTTATTTCTTTTCCGCATTATATTTTGTTATATAATTGAAATATCAAAGGTTGTGCGTTGTATCGATCAATTAGGAAATCCAACCTTTGGTTGTTGATTGAAATTGATTGATCCTTGAACATTGGTATTTGGTATCGTTCAAGTTACTAATCTTATATTCAATTGGGCTCTCAAATTTCTATTTGCTGATTGCAGATTGAATTGAGAGCTAAAGATATCAACTCTTTGATATACTTTTCTAAAGATTGAGTCTGATTGTCTAGTTGATTCTCTTTAAAGTATATTGGAGTAAGTCCTCTCAGATTTCCAAACGAATTGTTGGGTGTGGTTGTTGTACCCCGCATTTTCACATTTGATATTTCGGGCCGAATTTATCTCGCTTATCTATTTCTCGAAATATATGTTGGTAAGCTTTCGCTTTAACCAAGTTCATCTTTTATTATTGACGAAAGTCAAAAGATGATCATGTGAAAATCGCCTTGTAACATCTTACATGATTTGTGTGATGCAATCATTTGGTGTAGACTTGGAATATTTCGTATTGATCATTCAATCACTTGAAAATTGCTTTGGAGCTAATAGTTGTGTGAGATATATATTGTCGTCTTCTAAGAATGTTTCAATGATTGAAATGAGAGTTTAGAACATGTAACCATGATTGGATATAAACATAGTGTGTGTATTCACATTTGTGTAAGGTCCAAGTCCGGGAACATGGTATGCGTACACGTACTGCTGGTTGGTTAATGGAAGTTCGGGAACCAAGTATGCATACCCGTACGCGTACTGGCGTAGTCCAAGTTCCGGAATCCAATTGAGGTTGTAAGTATTTGTACCAGTTCGTGTACTAGCGAAACCAAACTCAGTCCGGCAACTTAAGTATGTGTACTCGTTTGCGTACTTGAGTAGGTTATGTTCTAAAATCGGTTTGTTCATGAACTAATACATTTATAAATTAAGGAATGCAATCTTTTGCAAACCGTGGCTATAATTTTCATGAAATGATCTGATTGAATCAAAATCGATTTTGTTTCAATTGAATCTTGTATATTTCTTTGAGAATATAAACAATTGAACAACATTTAACTAGTTTCATTTGAGTCATTTGAACTAGTTGTGATAAAGATGAATGAGGTTGAATCAACTAAGTGTACACGTTTAGGTACGGTTACCTTTATCTAAATGTTGGTACATTTCATTTGTGTATGACAAGCTAAGTTCGATCTAACAGTTGAAAGATATTAGCTTGAATCTAATCAGGTTTTCATCTAACGGTGAATATTGAATGCTTTGTTACTAAGGTAGCATTGATTGCAAACCCTGATTTGGAGAATATATAAGGGAGAACTCTAGCAACTGGGAAACCTAATCCCCACACCTCCTGTGTGATACTAGTTGCGACTAAAGTCTATTCTTCTTTAACCTTAAGTTTGTCTAAAACCCAGTAGGTTAACGACTTAAAGACTTCATTGGGATTGTGAAGCCAAACCCAACTATTTTCTCTGTAGTCGCGCGTTATGATCTTGTTGTTTTCTATTTTGATTGAGTAATATCTTCTTTAAGATTTGCTCGAGATTTATTCTCCGATCGGCAAGATTGAAAAGTAGTCACAAACACCTTCGTCTCATCATTTTTGATTCCACAATATCTTGTTTTGTTAATCGATTAAGATTATTGTGAGGTGATTGATATTACTAGGATGTTCTTCGGAAATATAAGTCTGGTTTATCAATTGGTTCCTATTCACCTTTATTTATCAAAAGACGGAACAAAACTCGTAGGTATATCTGCGGGAGACATATTTATCTATTCAATAGGATTTTATGTGTGATACAAATTTGTTTATTAAGTCTTCGACTTTGGGTCGTAGCAACTCTTAGTTGTGGGTGAGATCAGCTAAGGGAATCAAGTGCGCAGAATCCGGCGTGGTTCTAGAGGCGTAAGGAACGCAACTCTGTACATTGATCAGTGTGAGATTAGTTAGGGCTCAACTACATTCCAGTCCAAAGTTAACTTGGAGTAGGCTAGTGTCTGTAACGGCTTAATTATTACAGTGTGGTCTTCAATCTGGACTAAGTCCCGGGGTTTTTCTGCACTTGCGGTTTCCTCGTTAACAAAATTTTCTGGTGTCTATGTTATTTCTTTTCCGCATTATATTTGTTTATATAATTGAAATATCATAGGTTGTGAGTAGTTCAATCAATTAGATAATCCAACCTTTGGTTATTGATATAAATAAATTGATTGACACTTGAACATTGGTCTTTGGTACCGTTCAAGTTGTTTCACATAATAATTAGGCTCGCGGATTTCTATCTGTTTGATTTGCTGATTACATTTTGAAACAGAGATACAACTCTTGGATATATTTCTTGATTGAGCTTGTTTTATTAGTTGGTGCTCTCAGAAGTATATTGGAGTTTGTCCATATAGATTGCTAAACGAAATATTGGGTGAGGTTGTTAGACCCCCGCTTTTTCAACATCAACATAACCATCTCCTATGAATTTGGATATCATTCTGATCCATATAAGGTATGATAACAAACTTTGTTCTCCTATGGTACTGTAATTACGTATTGGAATTTGTTGAAGAAACTACATCAACCACTTCTGCAAATTATTTTCGAAAAGCTAGCAATCCAAGGCACAAATCCTTGATGCATTTGAAAGAAGCATGAAGACTCGAGAACACTACTATTAGAAGAGTACTACAAAAGAATACTTCATCAACTGGCAGATTTCTCACGAAAGCATTGTTATCTTCAGCATTCAAGAAATTCTTTCATCGAAATTGGAAAGTGTCGATTCCAATATTTGCAAGCCAAGATTTAACTGAAGTACTTTTCAGAGCGAGCATCATAGTGAAAGGTATTTTACTGGACTATCACGTTGAACTCTTTTTCCTTTATCAAGGTTTTTCCCACTGGGTTTTCCTTGTCAAGGTTTTAATGAGGCAACATATGCATGTCCAACTATGTTATAAGTTTTCTAACAATTGTACTCTTTTCCCGTCAATCAGGTTTTGTCCCTTTTGGATTTTCCTGACAAAGTGTTTTAATGAGGCAATTAGCTTAGATACAGTGGTCATCTAGGGGGATGTTATAAACGACAGTTTATGATGTAGATGCTCACTTTAGTGGAGCCCTATTACTTGGGAACCAAGTATGTAAACTCTATAAATAGAGTCCTAAACCTTTGTATTTCACACACATGAATAGAATTTTCTCCACTCTTCTTCTCTATACTTTGTGTCTCCCCTTCTCTATTTTCTAGTTCTATAAGAGCAACCACAGCGGACGATCAAACCTATATACTTGGTCAAGAAACGAGACACATCGAGACAGACTATCGAGTAAAAGCTAGACCAAAACCAAATCCCATACTATATTTGGTCTGGGACCAAGACCAAAACCAAATATAGTCGAACGAACGTATAAAGTGATCCTGTGATGGGGCGGATGTATAAAGTGATCCTGTGATGGGGCGGACATTATATGTGATCCTTGTGATGGGGCGGACATTATATGTGATCCTGATGTATATTTTTTCACCAAGCGAACATTATATGTGTACTTGACCAAATTTACTCTTCCATCCTAGTGAAACACCAAGGACTAAACTCAAATTTAGTCGTTTTGTTTGGTCTTTCATCTTTGATTTTGATCGCACCATTGCAGTTGCTCTAAGACACTTGATATTTTTCAAATAATTATAGACCAAACAGACAACACTTTCTATCGCTGACCCAAACTGTTGTAGTTCCCGGTTATAGATGGACCAAACGATGATTTCCTCATCGCAAAACCCAAAGATATTCCATAATTTTCTTCCGGGACTAATATTACTTGCCCAAAAATGATTCGCCCCACTTCTAATCAAGCTTATCCCGTATGATGATGTATCAAATTTTTCGGAATTATTGCTAAAGATTCTCCTCAACCCAAACGCAAACTATTCACCATCGTATTAGCTAGGCAATCAAAATCCTTATCATCTCCCAACCACCTCCATCATCATCTCCACAAAAACCATCCCGAACCCTAAAATGGAAAAACCTATGAACCCAAACTCCACCTAGGACCCACCACCACTTTAACCTTAAAAGATTGGTTGAAAAACATCGGACCCACCACACTAGATATTTTTTTCTGGTCTTTGGCACATGTAACTCACACAATGAAAATGATGAAGAAGAACCTTCTCGATTATGTCGATACGATAGTCACCAAAAATATCTTGCACCAACCAATCGCAACCATCAATCTAAAATAAACAACCTCTGTTTTTTCTAGACTCTTCTGATAAATACTTATACCTTCTTTACTTTTCTCATTAAAACGTGACGTTTTCAATAAAAACAGAATTTTGTTCATCTTTTAACAAAAACCCATGTTTGATTCTATGAAGATGTAGTCTCTTGGGCACGGTTTTTGTTCAATTCATCACATAATCTCAGTGGGTTTTGAATCAATTTGTCGAATTTACATAAGAATTAATGGCTAGTGGGACGGAGGATTTTTACTCCGTTTTGGGGGTGAAGAAAGAATGTACGGTTTCAGAGTTGAGGAATGCGTATAAGAAGTTAGCTATGGTTAGATTCTTTGATTTTAAAACTGGGTTTTGAATAAAGTTTTGATCTTTGCTTTTGATTTTTGTTTTTTTTTAATTGGTTTTTTGGTTTTGTGCAGAGATGGCATCCGGATAGATGTTCAGCTTCAGGGAATTTGAAGTTTATTGAGGAATCTAAGAAGAAGTTTCAATCAATTCAAGAAGCTTATTCTGGTAAATTTATTACTGAACCATTCTATAATTGATTGTGGATTTATTTTACTTTTCAAAAATCTGATTTTTTTTTTTTTTTTTTTTTTTTTTTTTACAGTTTTATCAAATGCGAATAAAAGATTTATGTATGATTTAGGATTGTACAAAAATGATGATGATGACGACGATAACGTGAGTATTCAGATTTTTTTTATGAATCTGACTCGGTTCTGAATCTTATGTCACATTGCTGAGATAATAGTGTCTTATTATGGCTCTTAAATCTGACTGGAGTCTTGAGATTTTTTTTATGAATCTGAGTCGGCTCTGGATCTTATGTCACATTGCTGGAAAGTAAATTATGGATCTGATTCGGTGGAGTCAGATAGTTGTGTCTTATGGCTTATGGCTTCTCTTAATGGCACAGGGCTTTTTTGTTTGAATCTGACTGGAGTCTGAATCATATGTCAGATTGTTGGTCAGTATCCTGGGGACAAAACTTGGGGGGAGGAATCATATTTGAGTTTCTTACTGAGTCTGACTGGGTTGAGTCAGGTAGTAGTGTTGTCCTATGTCACAAGAGGAGTCTGGCTTAGAACTTGTCTGAAGCATTTAACCATGTTGGCTGCTTGATCCATCTGACTTAGTAAGTGATGGATGGAGCCTTGAAGGTCTTAATTTTGAAGATGAATGAATCTGAGTCAGACGAGTCAGAAAAAAAATCCCAAAGTTTGTATCAGTTTTTCTCCCATTTTGTCTTAATGATGTTGTTTTTTTGAATGATTTTTTGTAGGAAATGGGAGATTTTTTGGGAGAAATGGTTGATTTAATGGCTCAAACCAAACCCAATGTAAGTTGGCAAAACTTTATGCCTTTGAATTATTTTATTGAAATTCAATGTTTAAGAGACTTTTTTTTGCGTTCAACATAGACAAAAATCATTGTCTTTTTACGGAGGCTAAAAGTAACTTTTGATATCATATTCAATTTTCCGCGTACTTTCGGACCCTACCATACTTTGCAACTTGCCGACCAACTTGGTTTGATAATGATGCACAAAGGTATTGCATTAGAGTGAATAGGGTTTACTATGTTGCAATTTGCAAGCTTACCGACATGATGCATTTGTCAAAAAAAATTTAAAAAGGTTCATATGGATTGTAAAAAAATTTTATGGGTGAAATGGACAAAAAAATAGCAAGAATAGGGTTTAAACTAAAAAAATAGAAGGTGGATGCAATGTAAAATAAAAATAAGAAAAATATTTGAAAATGGACAAGCTTAAACCGACATCCATTTAAAAGATATTTAAATCAATCGTCCTTTTCACCCAGGAAATTTTGATTTTGGTCTTTTTAACCAATTTTGTGAAAAAAAAAAAGCTAGTCTAGATTCGATGCTTCTTTGCGTGTAAAGAACTTTCTTAGTGTGTCGACTTTACTAGATCCAAGTTGAAGTAGATATGCTTGTTTGTGCCGTGCTGGATTATGCTTATAGTTGAAAATTCCAGTTAACTCTATTGGTAGTTAGTGCTTATTCGGTTATTCCAATGGTTAGTGTGTCTTGATGAAAGGTACTTTATGTCCGTAGATTGTTTGTGAAGCATATGAGAATAATTTACTTTTTGTTGCATCTTGAAATTTTAAAAAGTCCCATACTCCAGTTGTGCTTGTAAGTAGTATTCATGCTTTTCGTGGACCTTCTATTTGATAATGATCATTCTCTTACAATCGAAAACGACGTGAAAATGAGGAAAAACGTAAGCGAAAATTGACAACTCTGGATTTTGCCGCCATCCCTAATCTATAGTGGTTTGGAGAAAATGATTGCCAAACTTATGCAGTGTGGAGACCACAATCACATGATGTAGGGTGGTGAAATGAGTGAGAGTCATAGGAAGATCTCGTGGTATCCAGTAGTTGTTAGGGAATGTAACTCGCCCTGCCCAGCCCACCCTCGTAATTCCTTGATTAATATGATCCTAACTCTCAACTCTACTGTTCAGTTTTCATATATGGTGGGTGTTACGGATTTTTATAATATTGGATGTGTTTAGCATAAGGCTTAACTCTACTTGACATTTTAATATTGTATTTTTATTTTTATAATAACAGGAAAATGCAAAGGCAGAAACTTTTGAGGACCTTCAAGTATTGTTTGAGGCGATGGTCCAAGATAATATGCAAGCTTTCAATTCTGATCCACAATTCCCAGCTTCAAACAGTAGAAACAACAGCACAAACACAAGCTCTAAGCAAAACTGCGCAGACTTAAATAGTTACTCTGGATGGGAGCAAATGGACTTTAGACCGGCCGAATCTCATGGTCAGAGTTTCTGTTTAGGGGTGAGTGTTGTGGCTTTCAAAAGTGTGACAAAATGCTATTTACTTAAAGTTCCTGGTTAAGTGTTTGTATTGATATGTTGCTGTGTTCCTATCAGGCGGACGGAGGATTGGAGGATTCAAGAGGCAGGCAGAAGAGGAAGTTCGAAGCGGAGAACTGCAGGAAAACAAAAGTCGTCTTCTCAGCACAACATGTCTCATGATTCTAAAATTTCGGTTTGAAGCAAGTCAGTGTCGCAAGCAGATACCTTGCTGGGGTGAGAAGCTTCTGCTCATACTTGGGCACCGGTTAAAGAATCCGTGATTGAAGTTTTCTTTCTACTGTAACCACATTTGATTGAATGAATGTCTTTTCTTTTTACCATTTTGAACAATGAACTACTCTTATATGAAAGGCTTTTGAAACTAGAAGAGTTCTGCACTTCTGCTTTTCATGTCAGATCATAATTTGATGGAGCCAATCAACATACAACAAAACATAAATAAAGTTTGCTTTTCATGTCAGATCATAATTTGATGGAGCCAATCAACATACAACAAAACATAAATAAAGTTTGAGCAACTTGACGAAGAACCACAAATAGAATGCACAATCATTCCATAACACCTGAAAGTTCAATTATGTTTCTTTATATCATTATACTGATCAAGTGTAGGTTCAATATATCTATGTTTCCAGAAGAGGTTAGCCCAGTACGCAGAACGAACATATTCAACAAACAATGGTAACTGCAAAAATGCAAACAAGGCTACGGGAACACAGCCAAGCAGCGTTATAGGAATCAGTGCCCATGCAAATATATCTCCAAGGATAATAAACAGTGATGCACTAAAAGCAACCAATATGGTGGCCATGGATATGAACAGAGTTCCAAGACCTATGATCAGTTTCTGTGGTAGAGACTTGAGGAAATCTTCTTCTGCATACCGTGATGTGTATATAGCCAAAAACATAAGTACAGAAGAGATAGATGAGAACAGAGCTAAAGCATCTGCCACTGCAAAGACCATAAATGATGTCCTTCCGAGGAAAACTGGGGTGCCATTCTTAGCATCATTACTATCATTAATATTACCTCCAGGGACTGTGAAGGCAGCTGCAAATGCTACAGTAGCAATCAGGGCAGCTACTAACATGCAAGATCCAGATGTATCCTTCATCCATTTCTCTCCTTTCTCAACCAAACCTTTATGTTCCTCTGTAAATATAAGTTGAGCTGTATTTCCGTCCCCATTAGTCCTGCACCTATTTTTGAAGCGTAAGATACGTTCCACGCCCTGAAAAGAAATGAGATGACCACAAAATTAAAATATTCAAAGGTGCAGAGGGGTTATCTGATGTTTTGAATTGAACTTAGAATTCCCCTTATTATCCACATGCTTGATATGAAAATGTTTTGCAGTTGTTGGTAAGATTAATATACCCTAACATACCTTAAACCACTGCAATTCCCGTTGCAGCTGCAGAGCTGCACCAGAAACCAAATTGAGTTTAGCCGAAGGCGCCAACTTGGCGGCATAGTGCAAGAGAGTGTTATAACTTTTATCATCTTTAGAAACTAGATCCGTTTTTCTCCCCATAGTATCTGCGGTTTCACATAAGTAATTCAAAATTGTATCATTTCGTTCCTCAACAGCCATTTGTGCCATTGTCTGTCCCGACATTTCATGCTTAATTAGGCAACCGAATTTCTCAAGACTCGCCATTATAAACTCTGTGGATCCATGTTTTATAGCTGTTTTCATGAAGGTAGAACTGTCAAAAAACTCTAGCATCTCTTTCCTGTTCAATGTTTCATCGAGTTGTCTCAACATATTTTGAACCAATGCCAAAGCCTGTTTGTGCATCAACTTTTGCTTGTACAATTGTTCGAAATGAGGTACTGCTGCCAATCAAAATCAAGTCACCAGAACATTAAAACCTCCATTTATGATTTTCAAAAGATTAATGGCCTAGCTAGATGGCCTAAGTAGCATCAGATCAATGCTAAAAGGAGAACACATAGGATATTTTTAATAACAAACTAAAAAAAAGTGGCAACCAAATTTATCTCAAGGGAAAGAAAAACCTCGCATTAGGTAAGGCATGATGAAGTTCGAGATGCGCTTGATTATTGACGAGTCTTTAGTAGTTGGTAAGGATACTTCGAAGCTCTCCGAAAGAACCTTTGCACTTCCTTCGATGCCTTTGGAGCTCTTTGAAGGGTTCCCTGCATCTTCATTGTTGGCCCCTATTATGCTTTGTGAAGGGTTCTCTTCGTCTGTTTCACTGCTTTGAGAGCTCTCTGAAAGGTTATCTTTTTCTCTTTTGTTCTCTTCATCTATCCTCCAAGGATTTTTCTCATCTACTTTGCTGTCATTGCAATCTGCAGCATCCATGTCCACTTGAATCACTGGTAGACATACGCAAATATGTACTTACTATTTAATTGAGCATTTAAATTCAGATATAAGAATAAGGAACAAAATAGAAGCATACACAGAACTAATATTCATGAATAACTAACATGAATAAATGAAACGTTGCCACCACGTTAGCCTAGCTCCGCTAAGAAAAGTAAACGGCTTCTCAACAAGTATTTCGAATCCATATTGCTTAGACCACTTCGACCTTGTACTCACCAATCCGGAAAATCGTACAACAAGAGATGACGCTATATCTACAAATAAGATATTTACTTTAAAGTAAATACAAGTAGAATGAAACTTTTAACTTTGGAAAGATTAAATAAATTCATATCATGAAAGGGAGCTGAGATAGAACTTGGATAGCCATAAAAATACATCGAGTGCCAAAAATCAAATGTGTTCTTGTACATAATTCCCAACTATGCCTATAATAGAAAATCTATATTAACTGGTTTTGCGTACATACCGTAGAACTCTTCATTGATTGCATCACATAACAGGCTAGCACCACCATGACCCGAGAACGGACTTGGGTACTCATCTCTAGTTACAGAGTAAAGGTACTCAACTATCTCTTTCTGTGCATCTGTAGTATACATAAGAGCAAGAGCGAGGGGTACCCGTCCATCGCAATTGCATATCTGGGTCAACATCCGGTTCTTCTTAACCATTACCTCAGCTGCTTTGAGATTTCCATACATGACAGCGAAGTGAAGTGCAGTAGATTCATAACATCTTGCTTTATATTCCAGTACTTCAGGTGGCATGAATCTCACAATCTCCTCTATAAACACCAGGTGATTCCTGTGTACGGCTATATGCAAAGCTGTCTCTAGTTCTTCAGTGATCACTTCTCGAATCGCTTTTGGATTGTTTTCGAAAAACTGACTAGCTTTTTCCCAGTCACCATCATATGCTGCATAGTATAGTTGCTCATGTCTATCCAAAACATACTTTTTACTGATCCCCTCATCACTCTCTTATCAGTTACAACACCCATAAGCAATAAAACAATGAACATCAGAATATATTCCAAGAAATTCAAATTCAGCGCAAAATTATCTTCTTGACATGGTATTCTTTTCTCTACAGAATGAAATCAGCTTACTAGATCTAAGGTTCTGCTCCATGGTCGTATGATTTCCTGTGAATTCACTAAGTTGACGGTCAAATGGCTGCTGCTGATATTTTTCATTATGATTATCATCAGACACCGCCTGTGTGGTCTCCTCATACACTACCGTTGTTGTCCTTTTTACGTTTTCTACTGCTACTTCATCTGTAGCATTACTATTGCCAGTATCTCCTGGTGTCCATAATGTTGCTGGTGACGATGTCAATGCTAAAAATATACAAAGCTGATCAGATCTCAGATATAGAAACTAATCCAGCGACATAAATGACAAATATATTTTTTTATATATTACCTACCTTGCTGCTTATGACAGTGGGATGATGATGGGTTTTGGAAAGCTTTATGTTCATCCTTGTCCCTTTTATTATTATTACCAGCATTACCAATGCTTTTTAATATCTCTAATATCTGGTTTTGAGTACTTAATTGAGCGTTTAAGATCTTAGATTGAGATTCAGCTAGTTTAGCTTGGGATTCAACAAGAACTTTAAGTAAAGTTTTAATCTCAATCATTTCTTCCTGAGATCGATGATCACAATCACCCAATTCTCTAGCAGACATGATATGTGTGTGTGTGTGTGTGTGTGTGTGTGTGAGAGAGAGAGAGAGAGAGACAAAGAGATAAAGATTAATAAAAGGCATTAAGGGTAGGTGAATTATGCACAAAAGTCCCTCTGGAGGAAAGTCCTATCACTAATTAACAAATGATTCTTGTTTTTATTGGAGTTTCTTCTGATTAATTAAAACAATTAAATTGAAAAACTAGAGAAATTTAAGATCTAATTTACAGGCACTTAACTATTCAAAAGCTTAAAAACAAAGTCAAAATCGTATTTCAGGCTCAACAATGTAAAGACAATACACACCTTCAATAGCCACTTGCCCACTTGTTTTGTTTGCACAAGCAAAATACACATCTTTGGAAAGCTCGTAATATGCAGTTAACCCCTCCATAGTCCATATACGAATAACTTTGTGTTTATCTCTTTCTATATTTTCAATTTATCTAGAAATACACATAGCCATTTCAGTTTCTCTAGTGATTTCCAATGCGGAAGACAAAAGCACTGTAAATTATTTCTCCATGATGTCGGCATGTTGCTATCTAAACATACTGTTGAGATTCATTCAAGACAAAACTAAACACACTACTACTACTACATCATTATGAATTCCTACATAATCAGCATTCAATTTCTCTAGTGTCAATGGCAACTATAGTCTACCCAAATTAAGATTGAAAATCTAGGTTTTGTAAGACTGTAAATACACAACAACTTTACCTTGAGTTCATCTCAATTTGTTCTAGTGTTTGAAATTCCAAAATCGATAGTACAGGTTGCCCTACAAAGTCAGGCAGACAGACAGAGAATCAATAATCAACCTACAAAAATTCTTTAACTAAACACACTAAAACCCTAGACATTGATAAAGCTAGGAATGGAACTGAATCCAAGTGAAAAAGTAAGAAGAATTTTACTGAAATCCACAATAGAACTTACAAAGAATCAGTAGAATCATGGAATTCCTCCTCCTCTGATTCGATTGAATTTCAGCTTTTTTTTTTGGGAAAAATATCGTTTGGTCCTTTTTTTAGGTGGGCCCATGTCTGTTTAGTTCTTTGGTCAAACGCCTTTACTGTTTGGTCCATAATTATTTAAAAATATTTAATAGACAAAAATACCCTTCCGTGTTAAATTTTTATTTTTGTAGCAGTTCTTTCGTGCTAAAAAAACAGACTTCATTCCCAGGAATGAAGTCCATACAAAAAAGCTAAAAAAACAGACTTCATTCCCAGGAATGAAGTCCATACAAAAAGCTAAAAAAAAACAGACTTCATTCCATAAATGAAGTCCATATAAAACATATACAAACCAGACTTCATTTCTGGAATGAAGTCCATATAAAAACCTAAGAAATACAGACTTCATTTATGGAATGAAGTCCATATAAAAACCTAAGAAAAACAGACTTCATTCCCGGGAATGAAGTCCATATAAAACATATACAAATCAGACTTCATTTCTGGAATGAAGTCCATATAAAAACCTAAGAAATACAGACTTCATTTATGGAATGAAGTCCATATAAAAACCTAAGAAAAACAGACTTCATTCCCAGGAATGAAGTCCATATAAAACCTAAGAAAAACAGACTTCATTTCTGGAATGAAGTCCATATAAAAACTTAAGAAAAACAGACTTCATTCCAGGAATGAAGTCCATATAAAAACTAAGAAAACAGACTTCATTCCAGGAATGAAGTCCATATAAAAACTAAGAAAAACAGACTTCATTCCAGAAATGAAGTCCATATAAAAATAGACTTCATTTCTGGAATGAAGTCCATATAAAACATCAAGAACATCATCTTCATCTTCTTCGACGTCTTCAACAGCTAGAAGAACAACATCGTATTCATCATATTCATCTCATTTTCTTCGATGTTTTCAACACACCATGAACAACAACAAACATCCTCGTCGTCGTCTTCAAACACCAAAGCAAGAACATCTTCATCTTCAACATCTTCATCTTCTTCGCCGTCAGTCTTCAACACCCAAGCAGAAGAACAACATATCACGAGATCTAGATTTGAAAAACAGATCAAGAAATTATAGAGAATAGAGAAAAAGAAACATATCAACAATAGCAACAATGATCATATTCATCGTCTACAGATCAAGAAACATATGTAACATCAAAAAAAAATAATCAAAAAAAGCGGCAGTTAAAAAATCGCGCCATCGTTTTTTCTTCTTCTTCATCACCGTCTTCAACAACAACATCAAAAACGGCAGCAGGACATCGTCGTCATCGGTTTCTTCTTCTTCATCATCATCATAAAACATCATCTTCTTCGTCGGCCAAAAAAAAAAAAAACAGTTTCAGAAAGAAAAAGAAAAAAAATGGAGAGAAGAAACTAGATCTAAAAACATTAGAGAGAGAAAGTAAATCTGAGAATGATTTATTCTCTCCTACTTTTTGACTATATATATGGTCCTTATCCAAAAGGGTATTTCTGCCACTACAGGGTGACATTTACATCATCCATGACATCAGCGTAGGACCAAATGATAATTTTTAGGACCAAACTATAATTTATATTACCAAATAGGACCATACAGACAATTGACTGGGTCAATTGGACTAGACTCTCTCTAATATATTATTCCTAGGACCAATTGGTATTTCCTACTTTTTTTTTTGAAATTTAACATTTGATTGAATAAGATTTTTTTAGATCGGAGAAGGAAGGTCCGCCCTAGAAGAAGAAACAGTGATGAGAATTTTAATCTACTCCATTTAAATCATACTGCTGAGTAAAAACAGATGAGATAAGATCCAGCAAAACGAAGAGGAATTGTGATTAAAATGGAGCAGATTCAGATATTTCTCATTTGCAGAGCTTCAGAGAGTGAGAGAGAGATTTTCTGAGGAAAATGAACAAAAAAAAAAAAAAAATCAAGTAAAAACATGAACCATGTAATGGGAGGGTTTCAATTTTTAAGGGCAATTCTTATGGTATTATGTCTGGTGGATGGCCAAACGGGTTTTTCCACTATGGTAAAGCATTGGGCCGTTGACCATCAAGCGCCAGAACTTCAGACACATGCTGGCGTCCGCAAAAAAACCGCCGGCGTTGGAAGAACATACGCTCACGCTCAAAGAATAAACTCGGCGCTCGAACGTAGGCCGCTGGCGTTTGTAGCAAAAACGCCATAAATAGTTTTTTTAAAATTCAAAATTCACTTTTTACCTTTATAAATTACCATCATTTTCAAACAATTCACTCACACCAAAATTCACTTCTCTTGAATTTTCTCTTCTAAAATCTATTTCAATTTTTTAGTTTATTGTTGGTGAAATGGCTGAAAAGGCGATCACAACTAGGGGACTAAATCTCGAAGAAAAGAAACATTGTCTTTCACCAAGTAAAAGAACTCAACTTCTAGGAAAATACCTAGAACTGATGGTGAGGCAATTATCCCTGCTTTCACTCCTAGAAAAATGTTTTGTTTTGCAATGAGGGCAATTCATATGGTAATGGTCAGATAAAATTTTTTGTTGAGCCAGGTGGATGGCCAAACATGTTTTTCCACTATGGTAAAGCATTGGGCGGTTGATCATCAAGCGCCAGAACTTAAGACACACGCTGGCGTCCGCAGAAAAATCGCCGGCGTTGGAAGAACAAGCGATGGCGCTTAAAGTTTAAACGCGACGCTTGAACGTAGACCGCTGGCGTTTGTAGCAAAAACGCCAACGGGTAGTTTTTTTTTTTAAAATTCAAAATTCACTTTTCACCTCTATAAATTACCATCATTTTCAAACAATGCACTCACACCAAAATTCACTTCTCTTGAATTTTCTCTTCTAAAATCTATTTCAATTTTTTAGTTTATTGTTGGTGAAATGGCTGAAAAGGCGATCACACTTTTTTGCGATGCAAAACTTGAAGCTGTTGTTTCTAAGATATGTGGGAGTTTTAAAAAGATTGAAAATTGTAAGAGGGAAGTGCAAGTTTTTGAAGTTGCTCCAAGAAAATGTTCCGCTAAAAGGCAAAGAAGAGCTCCAGTTTTGAAAGTTAACAACAAAAACTTCAAAACAAAGGCGAAACTGTCAAAGAGCGCGTTGAATGGAAGATACGTCAAATGAAGATAAACAGGAGGCCAAAACTTGTACTCGATTTTTATTGAAGTTTTTTAGTACGTTTTATTATTGCCTAAGTTTATATCTTGTAAAAGAATTGGCATCAATGAATGAAAAGATTTCCACTTCAGATTAAGCGAAATCTATTACAATTTAAACTTGCAAATAACACCAAACTACATTTTAATAAACCACAACAAAAACATCAAACTACATCAAATCCAGCGACATTATCTTTGTAGAGTTCATAACATTCAAAATGCTTAAACTCTCTCCCGCTTTCTTCAGTAAACTTGGTCTGAGCGATGGTTTTTTGTAAAACAGATAACAAAAAGTTCAGATATTTATGATGCAGTTAATCATCGAGGACAAAGGTAAGAAACTCACCAGTTCTTCGTTGGATAATCCAGGATAACTACGGTGAATCATCCACAAAACTTCCGTATAATGTTTGACTTCCTTAGTGATGAATGCAATTCTTAGTTCTAGGCTCTTACTGTTTCTTATGGTTTCGTTCCGCGATGCTACAAAATGTCTCAATACTCTTTCCCAGAAATAGTCATTGTTCATTGGTCTCATCATATTTTGTAACCAAGATCGAACAAGAGTAACATCTTGTTCTAAAACCGGGAGCGGCATTCGAGTGCAGTACAGATGTGACCGAGATGGACCATCTTTTAGAATTCTAAAACACGCTTCGTAACGAAAAGGTTTACCGTGAGCTTCCTCCCAATTATCAAGAGCTGTTTGGATCACTTCATCTTCAGTTACACCGCTGAACTTTTATCGATCAATTTCCATTACCAGAGCAAAAAACGGTTGGACTGCAAGCCTAATAGATTGAAAACGAGCACGCAATCGACGAGCGTCTCGGTTTCCTGCGTTTCCCGTCAGTGAGACGAACATTGAAAAAACGTTCTCCCAAAAAGAACCGTCTTGAAAGACCACACCAGTGATTACCCTATGAAAAAACTATGCTTTGCATATAGTTATATCCTCTTCTTCAGTAAACTTGGGACCACGATTTCTAACAGACATTTCTGCAGAGTGAGAGAGATTAAGAGTTTTAGAAAAAAAAAAAAAAAAAAAAGATGTGATTTTGGAAATGGGGGGAATAGAATTTATAGGTCGAGAAAGAAAATCGAGCAGTTGGAAATTTAGCCGTTGGCGTTTGTAGTAAAACCGCGCGGTTTTACTACAAACGCCAACGGGTTTCCTTTAAGTGCCCGTTTGAATCACCATAGGAGTTGGTGTTTATAGTAAAACCGCCCGTTTGAATTACCATCGCCTATTTTCTTGTTATAAATACAACACTAGGGGTGGCCTCTCAACCAAACTAACAAATTCAACATATTTCTTTCTCAACATCCACCATGTTTTTTAAATGCAAAGCGAAGCAAATATTATGTGTCGAAGCAAAAGAGGTTTGTCCATTATGTTTCATGGATAACCACAGTCTTATGCAATGCCCTTGGATGTATTCAAAGTGTCCGCGGGAAGGTTGTTCACACATCAGAATGGTGATTGAATCACAACCGGAAAACTCAGGTATTTGCAATGTCAAGATCCCAACTGTCTAGAGGAACCACATATGCTAGATGATGCTATGAAGATTAAAAAAGAAGAAGAAGAAAAAATTGCAACACTCTGCAAAAACTTCAAACTTAAATCCAAATTGAAGAAGGAGTTATTACAATGCAAGCATTGTGGATATGGAGATCAAGAATACAAACATTGTCCATAGAGAATCAGTGGATGCTCAAAGCCCGATTGCAAGACTTTTATGCATTTGCGGACTTCTTATGAAGAAGACACATATCAAAGGCATTTCTGGGAATGTCCTAAGTGTTTTTTGGTGGAGTGGGCTGATTGAAGTTGAAGGACAAATCAATTCACTATGGTATTATGTTATTTAGAGCAACCACAGTGGTCGACCAAAACCAAATATTTGGTCGAGAATTCAAACGCTGCGGAGAGGAGTAAAGACCAAAAACTAGAGTAAAACCAAAAACCAAACTATATTTGGTCTTTAGTTTGGTTTTGGTCTGGCGTAATTTAACACTACGCCCGGCGTGAGACGTAAATATTAGTTGCGTTTCGAGTGGGGCAGAATTTTAATTTGCGTTTGGGAGTGAGACGCAACTAGAGGTCCAGGCGGGATTTTAATTTGCGTTTGCGTCTGTTTGAAGCGTAATTTTAATCTACGCCCGACGGGACGTAGTTTGCATTTGCGTCTGGTACCAGGCGGTAAGTTTAAATTGCGCCTCGTCCAGGCACACTTTAAAGTCCCGTCTGACCAGGCATGATTTTAAATTCCGTCTGATCACGGGAGCAACTTCTAATTACGCCTATTACTACATGGGGCGTTATTTAAATCTACGCCCCATCCTTCCACATTTTCATGTATTTTTCGAAATTTCAAATTTTTTGGAGTGCCGTTGGGAAATTTGGAACGTTGGAAATTTTGGAACGTTGGCCATTTAAGACCGTTGGAAACTAAAACTGCTGCCGCCGTATATCTATAAATATAGACGAGTTATTCAATCTATCTATCACAACAAGAACAGACTCATTGCATTGTCTTTCAAACCAGTTTAATAGTTTTTTCATTGAACTCATTACATTGTGTTTCAAATTAGTTTACGAGTTTTTTCATTGAACTCAGGTTAATGGCACCACGAATTCCTCGAGGTCCTAATTTTGTAACAATCAAAGATTTAACAATGTCTAAAATCCATTTATCAATATCTCAAGATCCCGGTGTTGGAACTTATCAATCCGAAGTGGAATTATGGAGTCGCATCAAACATGATATTGAAAAACTATTACCTAAGAAGCCGAAGCGGCCTTAGACCTCGTGGCAGAAACGATATCAAGGAATAAGCAAAGATGTGGCGTTGTTCTCTGCAAAAGAAAGGGAAATAGAATGTGAACATCATACTGGATGGGGTCCTGAAAGGGCGGTAAGTTTTCTACAATTTTTGTAACACTTATTTTGTATTGTTTACTTGCACATGAACTAAACTGCATCAAAACAATAATAGATCGAAGAAGCAAAGGTGCGGTTCAAGGATTGTAATGATGGGAAGCCATTTAAGCACGAAGAGTGCTACCCAATTATGTTGGAAAATATAAAATATAATCGACGCTCAACATTTGTGTTTAACACAACGCACGATGAGGAAAATTATGAGAATGATGAAGAGGATGGAACTCAAGCCGAGTGCGTTAATGATAGTGAGATAGGAGACATAGAGAAAAGACAACGCGGTAAGTATTTGGGAAAGAAAGAAGCGAAACGACTAAAGAAAACAGGGAGAGAAAAATCAACGACCCAAGAGGAAATGATGGGACAACTTATTCAAGAACAACAACATTTTAATTCCCATTACGAAGCACAATCAAAATTCAAGATGGAACAAAGAGCAGCCGAGTTTGCCGCAAAACAAGCTGAGTTTGCGGCAAAACAAGCTAAGGCAGCGGCAGATAATGAATTACACATCATGATGCAGGATCTCGATAAATTGGATCCCTTACAAAGAGAGTACTTCGAACTTCTAAAGGCGGACATCGTGCGGAATAAGAGAAACCAATCTTGAGCATAGGCGTATTATGTCTAATAGGTTTAGTAGTTTAATTGTGTTTAAATAATTAATTATTATTCTTGCCAGTTTATTATGTAATTTTTGGATTTTAATATTATTTTCGTTCGATTGAATTAACTTTAAAACCCTTTTAAACTACTTAGCAGTAATTAATTAAAATATGACGATGAGTACATAGAAAAGAGATAATACATTTAAAGTAAAAATAAAATAAAAATGACAAGCATAAATTTTAATAAAAACAAATCATATAGTTATACCTATCCTTGTGCCCAATTTTTTAACTATCCCCGTATTCTGACCATATGTGTTCAATCAAGTCATCACGCAAGTTAATATGCGTTTGTTTGTTACGCATTGCACGACCACGTTGCTCAACTCTAATTTGGGAAAGTGCTTCACTATTTTCTCTTGATATGGCAACTGGTGATGGGTTCTGCTGTTGTTCATATACATGTGGCGATCCACCGGTAGACGCTCATCCTTGACTATCATATTATGTAAAATAATACGAGTTTTCATGATATAGGAAAGCACATCTGGATCCCACATTCTTGCAGGTTGTTTGATGATTCCAAATTGTTGTTGCAGAACACCAAATCCTCGCTCTACATCTTTCCGTGCACCCCCTTGCATCCCTGAAAATTTTTTTTCCCTCTGGATGTTTAATGAACATAATAATAGTAGCAATCTCTGGGTATATGCCATCACCGAGATAATACGGCATATCATATGAATGTCCGTTTACCACAAAGTTCACTGGTGGTGCTTTTCCTGTGACAAGACTTTGAAAAACATACGAACGGTTCATTACATTAATATCATTGTTTGAGCCGGGCATACCAAAAAATGCATGCCAAAACCAGAGATCATACGACACCACTTCCTCCAACACAATACTTTCGCTTCCTTTATACGCGGTGTAAGCCCCTGATCCATTCTGCCGATGGACATTTATCCCATTTCCAATGCATGCAATCTAGACTACCCAGCATCCCTGAAAATCCTCTGCTTCTGTTTTGCTTAAGCAGCAGTTCAACATCACCAACAGTTGGTTCACACAAATATTCTTGCCCATACAAGTGGACAATAGTTTTACAAAACCTACGAGTAGCTTCCAAAACAGTAGTTTGTCCAATGCGTAAGTACTCGTCTATTGCATCAGCCGCACATCCGTAAGCTAACATTCAGATTGTTGTTGTTACTTTTTGATGAGGATTCAATCCCATAAATCCACAAGCATCGGGCTTTTGAACAAAATAACGATTTACTCCCGCAACTTCTGTAACTATTCGATTAAACAATTGTCGCGCATTCTAAATCTTCTACGAAATACATTAGGTGGAAAGCGCGGGTTCGGGAAAAAGTAGTCTCTCCATAGAAGTTGAGCTCCCTCATCCCGATTTCTCCATAATTTGATACGAGTTTGAGGCCAGCGCGAATTTGTAACAAGGAGTCCCAAACTAACAACCATGTTATTTTGATGAATTGCTACTGCATCATCATCGGAGGAATAAAAACTATTATTATTAGAAGAAGAAGAACTTGAAGAACAATAGTTTGAGGTGTTCTCGTAGTTTTCCATTATAATCAGAAGAATAGGTGTGTTGGTTTGTAGATACTGAAGACGAGGTGTTTAATTTATAAAGAAAATCCAAGAGTAAATAATAATAAAAAAAAACATAAAGTTTTTTTTGTGTGAGACTGACTATACATTAAATTTAAAAATAAAAAATAAGATAAGAGACAGTGAAAAGAGTAGACATACTGAAGTAGACATTGAAAGATTCGTCTACACACTCAAAATGGAAATGACCACTCACTGTCACTCTAACAAAGTTTTTTTGTCTGACTGACTATACACTAAATTAAAAAAACCAAGACATCAACTATCAGTCTAACCTTCCGTAACTTGAAATGACTATACACTGTAAAATGAATCTTATTTCATTGGGAACAAATTAACCATTCATATCATATGTATTCTCCTCCAAAGACGCCGAGCGCGGAGGGATAAAAGGCATATTGACTCTGGAAGTGGGATTAACTGACGACATTGTTGAAGCTGATCCTTATCCCATTGTTGAAGTTGATTCTTGTCCCATAGTATTCCAAACTGGTTGTGGTATTGTTTGGGAAAAGTGACTGAATCCAAGGGGAGGTTGGAAATGTGGTGCCATATGCAAATGAGAGAGTTGTACCTCTAACATGTGGTTCTGATGTCTTAGTCTTTCTATTTCCGCATCTTTCGCCCTCCTCATGTCCAATTGCTCCTTTGTTTGATTTAACGTAAAAGCACGTAATTAATGACCGAAATCAGCATGCTCTTGAAAAAATGAATAACATTCATCATGTCACATAAAAATAACATGAGCACATATTATTGTGAAATAAAAACATATACTACTGAACGTATACTTACGGGGGATATTTGATGTTGAGGCGGAATAGGTATATGTTCAGCAGGCTTTTCAATCGTGTGATTATGAAGGTCACCGGCATACCCATATAATGGAACATCCCAATCGGGATATGTTACATAATCTTTAAAGTTAGTTACCTTTCGCAAATATTGCATATACATATCATACGAAACAACTTGCACAATATCTATTGCGTTGACCCAACCTTACTCGATTAGGCGTTTTCCTTATTTATCATCGATATCCCCAACTATTGTATGTAGATTTATGGGAACAACATAGGTGGGATGGTTTTTCCTCCAACACCTTTCTCCAAGGTACATGTTATGCTGTACAATTAGTAAGGGAGTATGCATGAAGTAAGTATGTTATTATCATAACGGTGTTATTGTCATCTAACAATAATGCTCTCATAAAAACCATTCAATAATACTCACAACGCCATTCCAAGAAAATATAACCCTTGTGTTTGAGAGTGTGGATGTTTTTATTCCAATATCAGATTCAAGGATTTGTCTGCATGATTCCCAGGGTTGCCATGTAACTTGGTCCGCGGTCAACTTATTAAGTAAAGTTCTACAACGAACAATATCAACCATCTTCTTCTTTGGTTTCCACCTACTACTTCTAGGCCATATTGGTTGATCATCCTTAGGCTGGACTATCTCGGGTGCACATATGCCAAATATTCGTAGCCCCAAAACTAAATCAAAATAGCAAGCAACAAAATGAATCTTTCTCAACCCAGTAAATTAAACATTGAAAGGAAGAAGAAGTATATGAAAATAATTTACCTCTAATACTTGGAAGGGTCCGCTTAGTGTCTTCCGCTTACTACCAGCTATACAGAGTGCCACATACAATCTCGAAAAAGCAGCACCACCCCAATCATAGGTGGAAACTGCATCAAGATCGTCAAAAGCATCTAACCATCCCGCATCAATATAGTTCTTTGCATTAGAAAAGAAAAATTGTCCCAAAACATACATAAAAAAGCAATTGCTACTCTTTCAAAGAATGACTTTATCATTTTCAGCCGCACGTAATTTTTTCCGGCACGAAATATGAACTCAAAATTTAATCTGTAATTGAATTAGATTTCCACGACGCGCCTTTTGCACAAAGCGAGGCATCTTGGATATCCGGAAAATATTATCACGGACATATTCAAATTGGTACTTTTCAGAATCATACGGAACATCAACCCCATCTCCAATAATCACTCCTGTCAACATGACCCAATCAAGAGGTGTGAACCCCATCTCACCAAAAGGGAAGTGAAAAGTATTTGTCGTATCCCAAAACCTCTCAACAATATATTCGACCATGGCATGCGGGGTTTCGCCCAATTCCATGTTCAATAGTCTATCCCATCCCGCTCTTTCAATAATATATTTGACTCTAGGACTAAGTCTAGAAATAACCTTATAGTGAGTAATGATCGAATGCAGGTTACCACGATGTGTATACTGAGAGTTATTGTTATCTGCAACTGTGATATCCTTAGAAGCGTGTGGTTTATCATCTTCCACGGCAGGAAACCTCCCTAACCCGGGAACATCAATCTCCTTAATTTGACCACTAGAAATTAAATTATAATCATCATCGGCTACAGATTTTTGTTTCTTGTTCGTCTTTATGCGATTATTGAACCTGGAAATCGACATCTGTACACATACAATAAACATAATTAGCATCACAAGATGAATCAATCAAAACAATCAAAATAATAGTCAAATTAACCAAACATTAATCACCCCAAAACAGTAATCATCCTAAAACTAGACATAGTGAATCACAGAGTGGGGCATAAAAAAATTCTCAAATGCAATTAGATTCACCATATGTCTACGTTCAGGGTTTAAATTTATCTAAATTCAAATTCGATCTAAACCCAATACAAAATTTTAGGACTTGGGTTGATCTCTAATCAAGAAATAATACGATTAAAGGGTGATAATAATTCAATATTTTGATCTTTATTTGGTGAAATTGAATTAACAAAAGATTGAGATCACATACCTCATCGCACGGCAAAATTAAAGTTAATCTTTCTTTTGTACATTGTTGTTGTTGGATACTGAAGCTAACAGTAGAGAAGAAATTGACGCAAGGAAGAGAAGAAGCTCTGAAACGAAAACAAAAGAAGTAGAAACGATGAAAATGATGAGAAGGGATTTATAAATTCTGCCATATCGATGAAAACGATGAGATGAGAAGGGGTTTTACAAACGTGCGGTACGAGTGTGTGGTGGGGCGCAATTATGAGGTAAGTCTCACAGAAATACAGGCATGTTTAAAAATTGCGCCCCATCAGTCGTAATTTCAACATACGCCCCGTCAGGCGTAATTTCATGTTACGCCCCATCAGGCGTACTTTATGATTCCGTCCCATAAGGCGTAATTTGTATTTGCGCCCCGTCCGGCGTAGTTTTTGATTACGTTTCTCCATCAGGCGGTTTTATATATTCGCTCCACACCAAACGCAAATTTAGTCTCCGCCTGACATCAAGCGTTAATTAAACTTGCGTCCACACGGAACACATTTTATAACTACGCCCCATATCAGACAAACCTTTGTACATCCGCTCCACCATATTTGCTCCTTCACCGTAACGTCTCCCCACGGACTAAACCCATTTCTTTTAGTTTTTTTTGGTTTTTAGTCTTTGAGTCTAGTCGCCCCACTGCAGTTGCTCTTAGTTTGCTTTTTATTTTGTGTTATTACGATTATCTAAAACCAAACATGTAGATGTCTTCACATTTGCACCATCAATATCATAAGTAATTTTAATTTTTCCTCGATTAAACATTGCACCATCAATCTCATAAATAAAAACATACTGCATTGAACAACCACATCATACATGAGAATAAAATAAATACATTAGATTAAAACAACTACTACATAGGCGTCAATTCTCGGCGGGTGGTGGAATTCCTAGGGCGATGTAGGGATCGTATTTGATGAGCACCCTAAGAATGTTGAAACAAGCATGGAAGTCGAAAGGAAGACCGCGGTGAGATGCTGGCCACATCGCTAGAGTTCTGGGTTCCACTTAATGTTCGGCTTCACCATTGAGCTTATTTTTGTGATTCTCCATTAGTAGAGCGACAAATTCCGATACATTACAACTAATTGCACTAAAACGATGCGCCAATCCGTGACAATCACGCCCATGAATGTTCATCGTTTTAGCGGCGAACATTTCATAAACTTTCTCCCAGAACATCAATTGGGATACATTCCTACCGATATCGGCAACATCTTGTGTGTGAAAAACGTAGGATCTGCAAATAGCTAAATCCTCTTGTTGAGTGTATCTAACACCACGAACTCTGGGAGGCATTTTTGTAGATGATTTGAGAGTGAAGAATGTGTAGAATGTTTGTAGATGATTTGAGAGTGAAGAATGTGTGAATTTAGAGTTGAAATGAGGAGTATTTATAGAACTCCAATATTATAGCCATTAGATCACAAGAGTTTTCAGCCGTCTAGATTCAGCCGTTGGCGCTTCTATGAAAAATGCGGCGCTTTCAGGAAAGACGCTGGCGTGTGATATATCAACTCGCGCTAGAACGACAAGCGCCAGCGTTGTTGGCTAAACCGCCAACGTTGGTGCCACGACCACCCGGCCTTCCATCAAGCACGCGCTACTTGTTCCAACTCACTCAACAAACCAACAAATTTGTTGGTTTGTACATCCGTTTTTCATGTTTGTTGAGTCTACAGTGGGAGCAAAATGAACAAACTTTGAGTTCGTTCATTCCATAAGAACTGCTCTAAGGGTTCCAAAGCCTATTAACCATCCATCTTAGAGAGCGAATTTTTAGGCACCACCCCATTTTATTTTGGAGGGGACCATGATTACTAATAGCGTGTTTGAATACAAATATGTTTTTGACTTCTGTTTTTTCAGAAGTCGAAGTTAGAAGCAGAAATCTGAAGCAAAAGTATTTTGCTTCACAAAAAGTTAACTTTTCTACTTCTAGAAGTCGTTTTGTAATTTGACAGCCAAATTAATTTCTGATTTTTCGACTTCTAGAAAGTCGAAAAGCTACTTTTAACGTGCAATCCAAACATGCTATAAGGCTATCTTGGTTATATTTTGCTTCACAAAAGGTTAATAGCCTGTTTGGATATCCGTTCAGATTCTTTTTTTCTTTGGCTTTTTAAAGTCGAAAAATCAAACTTTTAAAAGTAAAAAGCTTATTAGTTTGGGTATCGAGCAGTCTTAGTTTTTCCATGCCAAGTGCAGAACGAATGCTAAATTAGAGCCAATTAGCACTCTGTTGGTAAGAGTGCAACCGCCACTTGGTGGTTGTACCATGAAATGTGGCGTGATGGCTCTATGTAACGCCAACTTTGAAATTGGCGAGTTCTGAAGCTTCTGCATTCGACTTTGTATCATATTTTCTTCAGCGAACTAAAGTACTACAGCCTAGGAATAAATGAGGCACACAATGAACACTGAAAGGCTCAATTCCAAAGGCTTTAGCAATCCACCAGTAAGATCTACGATTTGATGGAGCTAATCAACAAACAACAAATATTGACATGATGTAAATAAAGGATGAGCAACTTGACGAAGAACCACACATTAGAATGCACAATAATGGATTCCATTACACCTGAAAGTTCAATTATGTTTCTTTATAACATTATACTGATCAACTGTAGGTTCGATATATCTATGTTTCCAGAAAAGTTTACCCCAGTACGCAGAACGTACATATTCAACAAACAAAGGTAACTGCAACCATGCAAACAAGACTACAGGAACACAGCCAAATAGCGTTATAGGAATCAGTGCCCATGTAAATATATCTCCAAGGACAATAAAGAGTGATGCACTAAAAGCTATCAATATGGTGGCCATAGATACAAATAGAGTTGCAAGTCCTATGATCAGTTTTTGTGGCAGAGACTTGAGGAAATCTTCTTCTGCATACCGTGATGTGTATATTGCTAAAAACATAAGTACCGAAGTGATAGAAGAGAACAGAGCTAACGCATCTGCTACTACAAAGACCGTGAATGATGTCCTTCCCAGGAAAACTGGGGTGCCATTTATAGCGTTATTAGTATCACTAACATTACCTCCAGGGACAGTGAAGGCAGCTGCAAATGCTACAGTAGCAATTAATGCAGCTACTAACATGCAAGATCCAGATGTATCCTTCATCCATTTCTCACCCTTTTCAACCAAACCTTTATGTTCTTCTGTAAATATATGTTGAGCTGTATTTCCATCTCCATTTGTCCTGCACCTACTCTTCATGCGCAGGATACGTTCCACACCCTGAGAAAAAAATGAGGTAAAATCAAAGGTGCAGGATTGTGATGTTTTGAATTGAACTTAAAATTTCCCTTACTTATCCACATGCTTGATATCAAAAAATGTTTTGTAGTTGTGGATAAGATTTAAATACCCTAACATACCTTAAACCACTGTAACTCCCGTTGCATCTGCAGAGCTGCACCAGAAACCAAATTGAGTTTAGCCGAAGGCGCCAAATTTGCAGCATAGTGCAATATAGTGTTATAACTTTTATCATCTTTAGAAACAAGATCCATTTTTTTCCCCATAATATCAGCGGTTTCACATAAGTAATTCAAAATAGTATCATTTCGTTCTTCAACAGCCATTTGCACCATTGTTTGTCCTGAAATTTCATGCATAATTAGGCAGCAGAATTTCTCAAGAGTCGCCATTATAACCTCTGTTGATCCATGCTTTATAGCTGTTTTGATGAAGGTACAACTCTCAAAAAACTCTTTTAGCTCTTTCCTGTTCATTGTTTCATCGAGTTGTGTTAACATATTTTGGACCAACGCCAAAGCCTGTTTGTGCATCAACTTTTGCTTGTACAATTGCTTGAAATTAGGCACTGATGACAATCAAAATCAAGACACCATAATATTAGAACCTCCATTTATGATTTTTAAAAGATTAATGACCTAGCTAGACGGCCTAGGTATCCATAGATCAATGCACGGTAAGTAACCTAAATCACATAAATGAACATAAATATGATATTTTCAAAGTTATCTCAAGGGAAAGAAAAACCTCGCATCAGGCAAGGCATGATGAAGATTGAGATGCACTTGATTACTGACGAGTCTTTACTAGTTGGTAAGGGTACTTCTGAGTTCTCCAAAAGACCCTTTACATTTCCTTCGATGCCTTTTGAGCTCCTTGAAGGGTTCCCTGCATCCTCATTATTGTCCCCTATTATGCTTTGTGAGGGGTTCTCTTCGTCTGTTTCACTGCTTTCTGAGCTCTCTGAACGGTTACCTTTTTCTCTTCTGTTCCCTTCATATATCCTAGAAGGGTTTTTCTCGTTTACATCGCTGTCATGGCAATGTGCAGCATCCATGTCCACTTGAATTACTGGAATGCGTAACAAAGATCAATTTAGATAATTCAGCATTTGAATTCAGCTATATGAAAGGGGAAGAAATAGAAGTATACACAGAACTATTATTCATGAATGACTAACATGAATAAATGCAACGTTGCCACCACGTTAGCCTGGCTCCACTGAAAAAGGTAAAGGGTTTCTCAACAAGTATTTCAAATCCATATTGCTTAGACCACTTCGACCTCGTACTCACCAATCCTGGAAATCGGAGGACAAGAGATGACGCTATATCTACAAATAACATATTTAGTTTTAAGTATATACAAATATAATGGAACTTTTAACTTGGGAAAGATTAAATTCATATCATAAAAGGGTACTGAGATAGAACTTGGAAAGCTCATAAAAATAAATCGAGTGCGAAAAATTAAATGTGTTCATACACATAAATTTTAACTACACTACTTATAATAGTAAATCTATGTTAACTGGTTTTGCGTACGTACCGTAAAACTCTTCATTAATTGCATCACATAACAGGCTAGCACCACAATTACCCGAGAACGGACTTGGGTACTCATCTCTAGTTACATAATAAAGGTACTCAACTATCTCTTTCTGTGCAGCAGTAGTATACATAAGAGCAAGAGCGAGGGGTACCCGTCCATCACAATTGCGTATCTGAGTCAACATCCGGTTCTTCTTCACCATCACCTCAGCTGCTCTGAGATTTCCATACATGACAGAGAAGTGAAGTGCTGTAGATTCGTAACATCTTGCTTTATATTCCAGTACTTCAGGTGGCATGAATCTCACAATCTCTTCTATAAACACCAAGTGGTTCCTGTGTACGGCTATATGCAGAGCTGTTTCTAGTTCTTCTGTGATCACTTCTTGAATTGCTTGTGGATTCTTTTCGAAAAACTTACTAGCTTTTTCCCAGTCACCATCATATGCTGAATAGTATAGTTGCTCGTATCCATCCAAAATATACTTTTTACTCACCACCTCATCATTCTCTTATTAGTTATAGTTACAACATAAATGAGCAGTAAAAAGTAAATATCAGAGTAAACTCCTATAAATCAAAATTTCAATGTAAAATTATCTTCTTTCCATCACATTCTTTTCTCTATGATAATGAAATGAAATTAGCTTACCAGATTTATGGTTCTGCTCCATGGCGGTACGAATTCCTGTGAATTCACTATGTTGATGGCCAAGTGGGTGCTGCTGATATTGTTCATTATGATTATCATCAGATAACGCTTGTCTGGTCTTCTCATACACTACCGATGGTGTCCTTTTCACAGTTTCTGCTACTTTATTTGTAACGTTACTATTCTCAGTATCTTCTTCTGGTGTCAAAAATGTTTCTGGTGACGATGTCAAAGGTAGAAAATACAAAGCCGATCAGATCTCAGATATAGAAACTAACTCAGTGACATTAAATGACAAACATATATGTATATATATATAGTACATACCTTGCTGCTTATGACAATGAGATGATGATGGGTTTTGGAAAGCTTTATATTCATCCTTCTCCGTTTTATTATTATTATAACCTGCATTACCATTGCTTTTTAATATCTCTAATATCTGGTTTTGAGTAATTAATTGACAGTTTAAGATCTTCGATTGAGATTCAACTAGTTTAACTTGGGATTCAACAAGAACTTTAAGTAACATTTTAATCTCCATCAATTCTTGCTGAGATCGAAGATTGCATTCACCTGATTCTCTAGCAGACATCATGTGCGTGCTGAGAGAGACAGAGACAGAGAGGGAGGGAGAGAAGAGAGAGAGAGAGAGAGAGAGAGAGAGAGAGAGAGAGAGAG
>JAJJWW010008350.1:0-14952 GCA_023531295.1 Papaver armeniacum
ATACTCATACAAAAATCTTTGGTGTACAAACAAGTTACACTTCGTTACGAGATAGTGAGTAAAAATGCAGGACGAGTATACGCGAAATCGCTGGTGTACAAGCCGGTACAACTGCGGTACATATATGAGCATACAACATCTTTGGTGTACCATTATTTACACACATACAAGAAATATCATAAAAATTGGTCTAAAAGCAGCGTAAGCTGGACACGAAGCACCGCAACAACATCGTCAGGTGTACCAGGTATTTACACATGAACAACAATTCTCACAAAAATTGCTACAAAACATTCATACCATGAAATGAAGCACCTGCAACAACATCTTTGGTGCACCAGTGATTTACACACGGTCAAAAAATATCATAAAAATTGCTACAAAGCAGGCAAAGCTGGACAATGAAGACCTTTGCAACAACATGGCGATGTAAAGATGTGTACACACCAACAACAAAACAGAGTATAAAATTGCTCGAGAAAAATATAGAAGCGCACATGAAACAGCTGCGGTAGCATGGTGATGTACAGATTGGTACACATACAACATCTTTGATGTACCAGTTTTTACACAGTCAACAACATGTTGGTGTACCAGTATTTACACACAGACAACAATTCTCACAAAATTGGTAAAAACATGCAGAAGCTGTGGCGGAGCTGCAACAACATCTTTGAGTGTACCAGTATTTACACACTGACAACAATTCTCACAAAAATTGCTACAAAACATACATAGCATGAAATGAAGCACTGCAACAACATGGCGGTGTAAAGATGTGTACACACCAACAACAAAACAGTATAAAATTGCTCAGAAAAATATAGAAGCTGCACATTAAACACAAGCAGTAGCATGGTGGTGTACTGATTGGTACACATACAAGAAATATCATAAAAATTGCTCAAAATATACTGACTGGACTTGAATTGTTACCTTTTTTTCATTAGCAGTTGTTGAAGCCTTTGAATGCTTTGATTTCTTATTAGCTACTGATGTTTGCAGTACGAAGGCTTTGATGTTGAAGGCTTTTCTTGTCTTTGGTTTCTTCTTAATTGGTGATGTTCTTGAGGTTTACACTCTCGATTTTGATGTTGGTTCTTCTAAACTTCTCTTAGATCTCGTTTTTGGACCTACTGATTTTGGTTTTGGTGTTGAAATTGGTGTTGAATCTTTTGATGCCGACTTCGATCTCATCGTTGGTGACGTTGATTTTGCGATTTCGTCTCCTGCTAGTGATGGATTTTGTTCTTCAGTTGATGATGAATCTTCAACTATTGGTGTGTTATTCTTAGAAACTACTTTGTTTCTTTTCAACATTATGCTAATGATGCTTCATAGAATCGAGTTTTCTTGATGAATTTAGGGTTTTAGTCTGTGAGTTTTCTAGGGTTTTTCTGCAATTTTTTCTTTGATTTTTTCTTCTGAAGTTTCTGATAAAGCAGAAATGGTGCAGTTAAAGTAATTGTCAGTTCACGCGCTTTAATTAGTTTTTAATTATGGGCTAACGTGTCACAATCACAGAGGCGTGTGTCGATTACAAAGCGATTCATTTGATTGCATGTGTACTTTATTAAAAGCGTGTGAAGGTTAGTAGCGTCTTTGTACATTATTTGGATTAAATTGTACCTAGTCAACTAGGTCTGGACTAAACTGTCGTTTTTTGAGCGGTTTTGGACTGAACCGTTTTTTTCCCTTAAAGTAAATGATATATATGGTTAAATTTTTTTGTGTCTTTTTCACCCAAGCATATAGTTTGCTTGTCCATCATTCCCATACTTCATGGTTTGTGGTCATATGACCCATTGACAAACATGTCTGACAATCAAGCGCTCTGAATACCGGGCCACCAGGGGCTGCCACATTGTTGTTCCTGACTTTAATTCTAGAGCCAACTATCACGGCTGACTCGTCTATTCTTCTACAATATTGTTGAGAGGAAGAATTCATGCAATATTGTAGTATATATTATTATCAAAGTTGTCATGAAAGTGAAACACAGTCAACACGCTTTGTAAGAGTTTGACTAATGAAGGAATTGTTGACTTATGACAAAAAATAAAGAATGAGCTATGATCACAGAAAATTCTAATCTATATCTTATACTGAATAAACTCAATCATCGTCATCAATAGGGCTGCACATGGGCGGGTATAAGCTCAAACCAACCTCGCACCCACAGGCTGCGGTTTTTTTTTCTTCATTACCAACCCCGCACCCACAAACAGCGGGCGGGTTTTGTTACCCACCTGCATGCAGAGGCGGGTTTGGGTTTAAACCCACTTAAACCACAATAATTAGATATAATCCAAAAATTAGATATCTTGATCGGGAGGAGGAGGAGTTCGCTATAATCTGCTGCACCACATTGAAATTTTCAAGATTATAATCCATGGAGTCCGCTTTAATATATTTCATGAGCGCGTGCGACTAATTATAGTGATAGCAAATCGAATACGCTTGTTTTATTTTTGATGGTAAAGAAATCTGCGAACGTTAAGAAGGTCGAGCTCTTAAATTGGCAACTACTGTGGATATGTTCACACACAAGACACCAACAACCATTGAAAACGTGAATTCTCTCGGAGAAAGGGACAAAAGAGGTGGTCTAGGGAGCGAAATTGAACTTCTCAAGGCCGGTGAAGGATTAGGTCTGTAATCACACGGTGTATATTGAGCGGGTTTTCGGGCGGGTATGGGCGGGTATGACCTAAAACCAACCTCGCACCCACTGAGACGGCGGTTTTTCCTTAACCAACCCCGCACCCACAACGGGCGGGTATGGACAAAAAACCCACGGATTTAGCGGGTACGGGCGGGTATGGGTATCGTGGGTGGGTCTTGTGCAGCCCTAGTCATCAATGGCTTTCTACTATAATCCATCAACAAATTCTCATCTTCATTCTTCAATATTTTATGTGTTAATTATCAAAATTTTATTGATTCATCCAATTATTACGAATTCAATCTCCTTCGACTTCCCACATTTCACACCAAATGATTCTCATATACAATTCCAAAACTGACACATTTTGGGCGAATAACAACGCCATCGAACTAACCAAGGATATCGATAGTACCCCTAATCGGTTAGAGAGTGTTGGCTGAGCTACTTATTCAGAACCTATACAACTTTGGGATGCAGCAACAGGAAGTCTTACAGATTTTGATACACACTTCTCATTTATCATAGGAAGCATAGATTCTAAGGGTAATGGTGATGGTATCACTTTCTTTTTGGCCCTATTCGGGTCGAAAGTTCCTCCCAGATCCTCTGGTGGATCGCTTGCTATATTCGTTGCTGAGAGGGCTGATGACCCGCGTAAGAATCGAGTTGTTGCAGTTGAGTTTGACACGTTTCAGAACGCATGGGATCCGAGTCCTGACCACGTTGGTATCAACGTTAACTCGATTGTATCTGTGGCTAATGTGTCATGGAATAGTAGTATGAAGGATGGAAGAATAGCTAATGCTCAGGTAAGTTATAATTCGACTACAAAAAATCTAAGTGTTTTTCTAGCTTATGATGATTATCCTGTTTTCGGTGGGAATTCAATTCTGTATCATATTGTTGATCTAAGCAAGGTTCTACCACAAAGGATTATGGACGGCCGAAACTCATAGAATCCTTTCTTGGCAATTCAGTTCCACGTTAGAAATTGATGAAGGAAAAACCAATAAGGAAAACGTTTCAGATATTTATAGAGGAAATGATAGTAAAGATGACGGAGGAAGAAGTGGTAGCAAAATTGGATTGGTTTAGCAAGGCTTGTGGATCATGATCGGGGTTCTAAAACGACGGTCCTAGCTGGAACAAGGGGTTACTTAGCACCAGAATGTTTTAAGACGGGTAAATCGAGTAAAGAATCCGATATATACAGTTTTGGAATAGTTGCACTTTGAAATTGCTTGTGGGAGAAGCCTGACGAAGCAAGTGGGGGAGTCTTAGTAGAGTGGGTTTGGAATCTTTACGGAAGAGGAAAGATCACAGAAGCTGCGGATGAAAGGTTAAAAATGGAATTCAATGAGTTGGAAATGGAACTCTTAATGGTTTTAGGATTATGGTGTGCTCATCCTGATTATAAATTAAGGCCTTAAACTTGAATCTCCATTGCCTAAACTTCCACATGAATTACCGGCTACTCCAGCATCTCCTCCAACAGCACCATGTGTGCCTGATATTCCGTCGTTGGTTGGTCTCACTGATACACTCACGGGACGATAGTTGGTATTGGGGTAGCACGGTAGCAATCAGTAAATTGTATGTTGCATTTGGTAATTTAAAGTTCTCTCTAGAGTACGCTGCTTCGTTATAAGTCAAAAAAAATTAAAATAAAATAAAGGGAAGGGATCACGGGACTCATGGTTTTGACTAAAGGTTTTGACAAAAGTTTCTATCCGTCAATCTCTATGCATCCAAGGGTTACCAATTTTGATGAGGTGGCATCTTTTTTTCTCCAACAAAAGCTTTACGGCTTAGTCAAGCCGAGCCGATAGAAATTATATAACACATAAATAAAAACGTTGTCTCTATCTCTCTCCCCGTATGTTTAGTTCTTCCATGTTCGAAAGAAAAATTTGTTCATCATCCGAGTCTGTTCTTGATTATTATGCTCCTTCTTACTCGTATGAATTGGCGAATAATTGTACGACATGAAGGAATCATATTTTTGATCTCTGTAAGTGGAATTAGATTTTTTAATTAGGGTTTGATGATTTTGATTCTGAAAGTGTATATAGCATATTATTGATCTCTGTAAGGGTATATAGCATATTATTGATTATGATTAAATATGGGTTTCTTCAATTTGAATATATAAGTGCGAATGTATCAATTATCGAATTAGAAAATCACTCTAGACTAAACCAGTACGGGATTGCATTGAAGTTTTCATTTTTGGGGCATATTATTCGTTGATATCTTAGTGGCTCACATTAATTTACAAGTAGGTGAACGAATTGTGTTGTAGTTGGCTTTGGGAAAGAATCCTAAAGAACTATACGAGACATACAGTGGTATTTGAAGACTGAAAAGATAAAGTATTGGTGGTTTTTGGTGACTTTACAAGTAGTGAACTTTAGATGAATCTGTGTATTCAAACAATCTCTTTGTGTTCACAGAACTTAGAAATAGCCTATTCTTTTTTGTGTTCGTGCTTGGTTAATAAAAAATCTCTGTATTCAAGATTTTTTTTTCTTGTACTGTCTAGTCTGATTGTTTGGTAACTTAAATTTTAAGGCAATGGGGAATTCCTCTTGATAAAATTCAAATAGCCAGCAAGTTTGGTTTTGTTGGAATGACTCTCAGTATTGGAATGCTAGTTAAACGTACACCTGAGCCTGTGTGTTCTTGTTCTCATGAATGTAAATACATTTTTAGGAGTTTGGTATAGTTACTTACATTCTGTGTTTCACTGTCTATAAAAGACTCAGGTACTTGCTTCCCAGGATGGCGAGCCTCGAAGGCAGATGCTTAACATTGACAGCTTGTCCCTAACGGAGGTAAGTCCGCTCTTACTTTTTGGCGCTTCACAAGCGCTTTGACTCAGTATGAATCAGTGAGCGCAATGGTGGCGCATCGACTCCGTCGAGAAGGTTGCGTGTTCAATTCACGTCCGATTCTCTAAGCGGTTCAAAATAAGATTACTGCACATTTCATTCTTTTGTATGCAATTTCTTTATTCATCATCTTCATGCTATGCTAGAGTTATGCTTAGTGCTTAAAACGTCAATAAAATTCCTTGTAGATTACATTCAGATTTAGGCCAACTCTCACTAGAACGACATACCCATAATCAAATTTAATATAGGTTCAACCAATAGATATCCAAATATGTAAATGATATTTCAAATAATAAAATCTCTTATGAAAGAACATAAATCAAAATGTAGCCTAAAGGAAAATATGTTTTAGGGGAAAACAGGTCCCTTTTGTCACATTAGCTAAGCTCTCTCTTAAAGAAAAAATAAATCTCGGAAAGATTCGTCCATACGCCAACCTTCAACACAGAACCTGTTAAAATTGTACACTATATCAGTATACGGACATGAGAAACAAAAAAAAAACAAAATAACAGAAAATCAAGACTCATGTACAGCTCTATTATTACCCAAGTTTGGGAGTTACTACTGTATCCCAAGTTAAATAGTGTCTTCGTTATTGACTTCTACACCTACAAGAACATTGGCGCAGTTAGAAGTTGAAAATTATAATGCACAAAAGAATGAAAGTCTTGTTAATGCTTACTTGGTTCAACAATTTTCAATTGCTCTATGTCCAGTTTCTTGGGGCATTTTCTTTTGTTGTGCCACGACTCTTCACAAATAGAACACTTCCTTTTTTGGTAGACGAAGACGATTCGATTGAGGAAAGTAGTCTGCACGTTGCTATTAACCTTTTCTTTCCCTTTATCATCCGATTTGGGTCTACCTTTAGTTTGTGATATGTTTGGATTTTGAACAAATGGTTGATTTAAATTCTGAACTCCATTATTATCTTCTTGATGTTGAGTATTTAGAACTTGAGAAGATCCTTTATCTTCAACCAATTTTTGTGTTCATCCATGATTCTATCAAGAAGCTCTTTAACACCATCAGCTTGCCATTTTATATAATTTGTCTGATTTAGATGCAATGCATGCCATTTGAGTAGATCTTCGACATAAATAGCTCGAGTCTTAATGCAGCTGAACACTCATAGCTTCATCGGACTTATCACATTTCATCAACTACTCTAAATGAGTTTGCACCTTTCAACCATCTTTTTAAAATAAAGTGTGGTGGAATTTTATCTACTTCAAGCTTCCCAAGAACTTTAAGTACATGTTTGCAAGGTAAGCCTTTAAACTCAAAGTCATCGACACTCACAGTAGCCTTCGTATGTACTAGGTTTCACCTTTACAATGAACTCTTGGAATCCACCAACCTTATATGTTACTAAGTAGGTGTTAAACTCATCACCTCTTTCTATTTCTTCCGACTTAAAACGTATTGATTCTAGCGGTTGCTCATGAAACTTTCCAAAGATATTCGAGTGTATATTTCAACTCCATGCTTTAATATTAAGTTCCTTTCAGTCAATAAGTCGAATTGTATGCTCGAAACATAATCTTCTTCAATTTCTCTATCAACGATCTTTTTAATGCTTGAGTCATACCTAATCGCAAATTCTTTAAGATTGGTCTTTGACGTGACAAATTCGTTAAAAATGCATTCACCCCTTCACTACGACCGGTTGTATTCATGCCACCATAAAAAGTTCCACGGTGGTATACAAGTACCCAAAACTCACGAATTTCATATAGATCTTTTAGCCAATCATTGTTACTTAAGCCAAACTCTACTATCATGGTGTTCCATTACTCCTCAAAATCTTTGATTTTATACGTATGATGTAAGCATTTTTTCACATCTTTCTTAAATTTTGATTTTTTTGAGTAAATGTGAGATAGCTTTTCTCCAAACTTTTTCTTAATATGCCAGAGACATAAACGATGGAGAGTGTTTGGGAATACCTTTTTTATAGCAAGAGCCATGGCAGCATCTTGGTCACGTGATAATTGCGGATGGATGTTTTCCTCCCATAGCTTCAAGCCAAATACTAAACAACCATGTAAATGTAACTTCGGTCTCGTCCTGTAAAGTGCACATCCAAAGCTGGATAGTTTGATAATGGTGATTCACCCCTGTAAATGGAGCAAACGGCATCTCATATTTATTTGTTCGATATGTAGTATCAAAGAAAACCACATCCTAGACTGATCATATGACATACGTGGCCGAGCATCGACCCGAGAAAAGTTTCTGCTCTCCCTTGTTCATCGACTTGGGCTATAAAAGAACTGTGGGTTTTCAATTTGTTTCATCCATAAATAATTGATAGCCGGCCGGGCATCGCCAACTTCCAAATTCTTATGCACGACATTGCGCAAATGATTCCAACGAGTCTCTCAGGTTAAACCCTATCTACTGCACCACCAAAGATTGATGGGACTTTCGAAATTTGAATGTTTTCCCTATAGAATGCCTCTCGTCGGATCTTTCGCGGCGTCGGCATGCATCTGTTATGCGCATGAGCTTTCTCTTTTTGGTGAGACAAATTTGTGGTTATGAATATCGGAAAATTGTGTTACGATCCATTTATTCTGTGTCATCATCGTGAAGAAACCAGATCTTTGCCTTGCAGTCACACTTGATGGTATTGCAACTTCTACCTTTTTTATCTGTTCCCTCTATTTTTTCTTCCTTTGTTTTTTTTCCTTCACGAGCGCACACCATATAAATTGCTGTCACTTCGTCTACACCAACACGTGTTTTGTTTGTTGATCGAATTCTCACTGAAAATCCATTTTGCCGGCCATACTCGTTGTAGTGTTCTTTCGCTTCTTCACTAGTATCAAATTGCATTCCATTATATGGTGTTTTTATGCTGCAAGAACTATCTTTTGAAGGGCCACTACTGATAGCATCCTGTTTTCTGTTCAGCAATATGTTTGTATCGTTGGTTCCATCATCCAATACTCGATTTTCATCGTTTGTTTCGTTTGACGACTCATCCATAGATGATCAACTCTGAAAACAAATTGAAAAATTAGTAACTATGACGAGGTACCCATTATAACAACCCCACAAATAAATTTGTTTATCAGCCGCCAATTCTACATGAAAACTCATTATACGTTATTTGTAATCAAATAATCATACAAATAACCCACTAATAGCCTAGACTTAAGATAAAAAAATGTTTACTTTCTTTCGAGTAGAGCAAATAAGAGTGATGATGATAAGTTTTACATGTTAAAGTATAGTTGATGAGAGCACAATTTCAAACAGGATGCGAAAGAGAAGAAAAAAATACTATCGAGTATCGCAATCGAGAATCGGAGAAGAAGACTAAGCGAATCCTTCTTTCAAAGACGTGGAAGATATTCTTCCAAAAGCGTGCTGGATATATTTGGAATCGGTTACAAAAAATTTATCGTGTTATAAACTCTGTACCGGCTCGGCTTGGTTGAGCCGTAAAGCTTTTGTGGGAGAAAAAAGATGCCACCTCATCAAAATTGGTAACCATTGGATGTATAGAGATGGACGGATAGAAACTTTTGTCAAAACCTTTAGTCAAAACCATGAGTCCCACGATCCCTTCCCTAAAATAAATATTACTTTGATTCCAACTATGATGCGTTGTAAAGGTAACCGAAGATTCTAGAGACCATTAAAGCATCTTCAATGGTAACTTGGTGTGCATCCTATGTGTACCGGTTTTTTTTATGGATGTGAGATAAAATTTCTCTAATTTAAGGATGTGAAAAAAAATCCATCTCCAACCATTAACCATATATATTAGTCGAAAATATTTTAAACCATTGATTTAAAACTTAAATATTTAACTCCTTTATTAATAAACTTTGATTTTGATGATTAGGATGTTTACATCCTCTAAGGAAACCTCTAAAACCGAGAGGATGGAGTAGATGATGTGAGAATAATTACCTGACACATCAGCCTCACAATTATCTTTAAAGTTTCCATTGGAGAAGATTTTTTTGTTAAAACTCTAAAATTCCTATGTGGCCTAAAATATAGGAATTCTTTGTTGTCTCATTGGAGATGCTCTTAGTTTGGATGCCAAAATCCACATTCAAGGAGTTTGGATGTAGTTTAGGGACCACTAGAGGATATCAAAAAAAAAAAAAAAAAACATACTCCCTCCGTTCCACTTTAGATGATGTTAGTGGAGTTTTTATGCAGATTAAGAAATTGAGACAGATACAAAGATTTTCCGTATACACTCTTAAGAAAAGTCTTCAAACATTAATTGCTATTAGTGCATTAAAGAATAAATTTATAGTTCCAAGAAAAAATGTTAGGGTATTATTGGTAGTTTTAAGGGAAAATAAGAAAACCTTCAAGTATTGTTAAACAAGAAAATAACCCTACCACATCATCTAAAATGGAACGAATGGAGTATAGACTTGTGGTAATTTTAGGGTCTTTGGTGAGTCCAGAGTTTCGATAGTATGAATAAACGACTTACATGCAAGTAAATACTAGACTAATGGTTGTAAGCAACTCTGGGTTAATTATGTTTATCATTCTTTAGGTGGAATTTGGTTGAATTGGGACTCGGCGATAATTTTGACATTGTATAGTTTGTAAGTCGGATTTGATAATTGGGATGGAAGATTATTTTTTTCGAGGAGAAAGGTCAATAGTATTAGAAAGAAATGATCCAATACAGAAAAGAAAGAACAAAAAAGTAAGGAAAAAAAAGAGAAGAAAAAAGAAAAGCACCGAAAAAAAGCACAAAGAAGTGCTACAAAGGAAGCAAAGCTCTAAAGAGTACAAGGACAAATTCAGACCAAAATAACTGCCAACCAAGCTAACCATCACCCACTGGCTAACAAGAATCTAACTATTTCTTGTTTGCCGATTTTCTTTGACCTCTACCTAGCTTGTGAATGTTTGGTTCATCCTTCCATCCTAACTTTCCAAGCTTGCTATCCTTCCAAGATTTCTGATACTTATCATTTAGCGCACAAAAGATGCTTGTCTCTTTTCCGCTAGTGTGTCCTAACAAGCCAGAAATTTTATCAATAACTGTAAGGGGTTTTACCTGAGCATCATTCTTATCATGTAAGCAAATACTGGACTAATAGTTGCATGTAAAAAAAAAAAACTTACATGCAACTAAATAGTGGACTAATGGTTGTAAGCAACTCTTGATTAATTATGTTTATCATGTCTTTAGGTAGTTATTGGATGACACGGGACCTGGCGATAATTTTGTCATTGTATAGTTTTGTAAGTCGGATTTGATGGTTTGGATGGAAGTTTTTATTTTATTTTAGTTTTAGTTTTGAGGAGAAAGGTTAATTGTATTAGAAAGATAGGATCCAATATTGAAAAAAAAAAAGAATCTAATAGGAAAAAAAAGAGAAGAAAAACGAAAAAACACCGAAAAGAAGCACAAAAAAGTGCTACAGAGGAAGCAAAGCTCTAAAGAGCACAAGGTAATTAGGACAAAATAACATCCAGACCAAACTAACCATCACAGCAGCTATTGAAAAGAGAATCACTTCTTCTTCTTCTGGAATTTGCTTTGACTCTGCCTAGCTTGTGAATGTTTGGTTCATCCTTTCATCTAACTCCAAGATTGCTAGCTAACCTTCAGGGATTTAAGTACTTATCATTTAGCGCCTGGTCTTGTCTATTTTCCGCTAGTGTCTCATAACAAGCCGAAAAATTTATCAATAGCTGAGGTTTTACGAGCAACATTCTTATCATGTAAGCAAATCTTTGGACTAATGGTTGAATGTAAAAAAACTTACGTACGACTAAATAGTGGACTAATGGTTGTAAGCAACTCTTGATTAATTATGTTTATCATTCTTTAGGTAGTTATTGGATGACTTGGGACCGGTGATAATTTGTTGCTGTATGGTTGTAAGTCCGGTTGATGATTGGGATGGAAGTTTTATTTTATTTTTAGTTTTATTTTTTGAGGAGAAAAGTTAATTGTATTAGAAAGAAATGATCCAATACGAGGAAAAAAATCTAAAGAAAAAAAAAAAAGAGAAGAAAAAGAAAAAGCATCGAAAAAGAAGCACAAAAAAGTGCTACGAGAGGAAGCAAAGCTCTAAAGAGCACAAGGACAAATTAAACCCAAAATAACATCCGACCAAGCAAACCATCACCCACTGGCTAACAAGAATCTAACTATTTCTTCTTTGCAGGTTGCTTTGATACGCATATAGCTTGTGAAATGTTTGGTTCATCCTTCCATCCTAACTTTCCAAGCTCCCTATCCTTCCGAGATTTCTCGATACTTATCATTTAGCGCACAAAAGATGCTTGTCTCTTTTAAGTACAGTGTCTCTTTAACAAGCCGAGAAGTTTATCAATAGCTGCGGTTTTACACAGGCATCATTCTTATCATGCTCCTTGCTCTTTTCGTCTCCCCTTTGTCTTCATCACATAAGTTTGCAAAAGGAAGTTCGAGTCAAGAATACTACAAGGATTTGAAACATTTATAGCCACCACTTGTCTTATCTCCTTTTTCCAGTTTTCTTCTTCTTTGGGTTTTGCCAATTTTCATCAGTCTGGGATGGATACCCTTCTCTCCATGTCCTCTGTTGCACTCTTTCACAGTGACCTCATCGAGTTGAGTAGAATCTGAGTCATTTGTTTGCTTTCTTCCCTCTATGGTCACCTTTGTAGCCTGAGTTTCAACCACTAGAGGGATTTGCTCGACTCCGTCTTCACCTATATCCCTTGTGTTAGCAACCAATTCTGCATTTCTTTGATTTTCCCTCATCTTAGTAATGAAGTTGCATTTAGCATCAGAATGCCCAAAAGTCTTGCAATGAGAACAAGCATTAGGTATCCATGGGTACTCTGCCTTCACTACCAATTTTACATCATCCACTAGAATAGGCAACTCTTCCGGGAACTCACAATCAGCTGCAACTTCAAACAAAACCCTAGCGTATGACATCCTTGTCTTCGACGTTGTTGGAGTGTCTGTCAAAATTGGGGTGCCAACAATACTTGCAATCCTAGATAACCCTAACCAAATGAATAGTCATGGAGAAATCTCCTTTTAATTTCCACTGAGCAATTAAATTTTCTTCCATAAAGGGAAATTGAAGTTTGTTCCCAACAAAATATACTACTACACAAGTTTCACAACTAGAAAAATGGGTTTTGAGTTCACCTGAGTTGAAAATTGTTGTAGTTACTCCATTGATCTCCTTAGCTTCATCAAAAGAAAAATTGGTTGAAGGGGTTCCTTTGTTGTTACCTAAACATGTAGCATAAAATAATCATGGATGAGATTGATTCTAAATTAAAGATTGATTTGATTCTGCATCTGAGATTGGGTTAGGGTTTGGAACTCCATTAACCCCCAATGAAGGAAGAGGTGGAAAATCCCCAAATCATATGTTATCAATTGAAACTACATCAGGATTTGAAGCTTCTGTACTCGAATTTGAGATTGGAGGAGGATTGGAAGTGAAATCATGGCTGCCTGCCATAGAAAACACTCTGAAGAAAAATCGCCTCTTAAGGCTCTTTCCGCGTCATCGAAAGGACAGAGAAAATGAAGCGGAGGTTTGGAAGGTCCTCTTTTAGAGCTTCTCCAATGGAATGTATGTGAAGATAAATGTCTAAGTACACATAGGATAGACATTCATTTCCCCTAAAATTCATCTCCAACCCCAACTTCTTAAATCAATGTGAAGATGACATGGCTTCACTTTTGTTAGACAATGTCAAGGTGAATGTCGAGTTTTAGACATTCAACTTGACAATGTCAAGCTATCCTAGTAAGCTTTTGCTTACCTAAATTAATCTTAATATGTTAAATAACTATTTTTAGCTCTAAAAAATCTAAAAACTACTAAAAATAATATTTACATTTAATCCACAAAACATCACAAACAACACCATTGGAGATGAACCATTTTTCCTCGCTAAACTTAAGGAAAAAATGGAATGAGGATATCTTGTTTGTGTTGCCACCTAGGAAACACACACAACCACCATTGGAGAAGCTCTTAGTATTAAGTTTAAGGTTTGTATGATTAGTGAGAGCGTGGATGTTGAAGTTACCAAAAATTATATAATTTTATGCTATCGTATTGTCCTGCAGGGAAAAATTTTAAGACGGCTCCACACCTAGACTTTTCGAAGACATACTGGAAGAAATAGAACATATTGCAGTTTTTAAGTATGGAGGAATACCGCACTGGGGTAAAAATCGCAACGTTGGGTTTATTGGCGCAATCAATAAGTATAAACACGCCTACGAGTTTTTGAAAGTGAAAGAGAGTTATGATCCTTCTGGAGTGTTTTCAAGTAAATGGACGGATCAAATCCTTGGGTTAGATCAAAGTGGTGTGACCATTGTTAAGGATGGTTGTGCCCTGGAAGGACTTTGTATTTGCTCTCAAGATATTCACTGTGCACTGCAAAAGGGGTACGTATGTCGACCTGGTCGGTTTTATACAAGTGCTAGAGTTTGTACAAATGTAAACAGAGTTGTTACGGATATAACTCCAGTACTACTTGAAGAGGAGGACCTTGGATTTTCAGACATGTAAATTAAAGATTTATGAATTGTGTATGTAATATCTTTGAATTTCTACCGTTTTGTGTATCCTTTCAGTTTTTAATCAAATTGTACTTGTTTGACAAATGAAAAAGAAAAATCTTGTGTATTCTTTCAGTTTTTAATCCAGGTAATTTTTCAAAATTTTATTTACCACCAATCTATACTTTAAATTCATTAATGAGCGTATTTAGACAAATCCTCTTCCAAAATCCAAACCATGAAATATGCGATGGGTTTCAACTGTAGTACCGGACTAATGGTTGCTACCAACTCATGAGAAATGCTCGCTCAAAAAACAAACTCACTCTTGGACATATCTGGATATAATTATGTTTATTTATCATTCTTTTCTTTAGATGTAGGAATTACTATTTAGTCCAATTTTTCATGACCCAGTTAATGGCTAGTCCACCCATGAAAAAAATTTACTCGTTAGTCCAATTATTTACTCGCTAGTCCAAAAACTTTGTGGAGATTATAAAGTGTGTTTTCTAAATGCCTAAAACACCCTTACAAATCTAATTAGTATCAACACATGCAAATATTACTAGTAACATGTTACTACATACTAGTAGTATCAATATGGTCATACTACATATCAATATGTACTATATTAATAGTAAAAAAGAATATGTTACTCGTAAATTAAGTAACTACTCTACTATACTAGTAGTAACATGTGTACATATTGATATACTAGTAGTATACTAGTTGTAACTAGTAATATACTAGTAATAAACTAGTATACTAGTAGTACTAATAGTAACTAGTACTATACTAGTAACATATTAATATGTAATATCAATATATAACATATTACATACTAATATGACACT